>JAUEKW010000008.1:170998-205105 GCA_032274785.1 Ajuga reptans
TGATACTTGCTGATAAAAGATACGCTTTTCGTAGAAACTACAAATTGACCGCACCCCACTTTGGTTGAAGAAAAACAATGTCATTCCCAAAGACTTCAACATCTGTGCAGAGGTGCAGGATATATATCGAGGGGCTGATACCTGAGACGATCATTATGTGGTAATGGTCCCTCCTGTCGAATGAAGATGAGATTCAGATAAGATTATAACATTTCGTGGATACAGCATTAAAAATTGTTCAGGCCATCACTGGCGGAATAGATATTCTTAGGCCTACCTCTTCTAAGTTAATCTGGTAAGGTTTCACAAAATCTTCAAACATGATTGGTGATAATCCTCTCATTCTTTCTTCCACTTCCTGGAAAAGTGAAAAGCTTATTTCATCTACGTACACCCAAAAAAAGAAAAGAAAAAAGAAAAGAACAAAAATGGTTGCCTCACCAATCCAGTTATCCTTGAATGTTGCAAAAGTTCTTGGGCAATCGCATCTAATATATGCCGGTTGTCCTTCAACCCCTTCATAGCAAGTTCCTCTGTCTCATTGATGTACTGTCATTAATATAGGAACTTGTTATCACATCACAGAAAATCTGTAACTAGGTAAAACCAAGACAACTAACGTCCCCCTCAAAAAGCAAAACAATAGGAAGACACCTAACAGAATATCTGCCAACATGCTCACAATATTGTTCTGTTTCTCTTATATATAATATGATTTTGCAGCAGCTCCATCTTTTTCATCTTACCTTATTTTCTCTAATTGTTTATCAGTTTCAATGTTACCCTTTTCCTTATTGGGCTCGGGACTAGAAGAATGGTTGGGACAACAAACATCCATCTCATTCGTACTTTGGATACCAATATAACCATCGGAGGTTGTGCAATTTGTTCAAGGATAATTATTACCCTCATTTTTTTTTTCCAATTAACATGATCTTTAACATCTTTGGAGGTACTGACTTTTACCTGTTTGATCATTAAATATTTAAAGTCAGAACCTTATCATGAGCCCCCCATGAACCAGGATTCCGTAAAACATTTACATTGCATGGGAAGTTGCAATTTATGATTTTGCTGAGATGGAAAATTCATAGAAGGTGAGATCCTTCTCGCACAAATCAAATCACTCGCTATAATATCGACACTACTGGTTCAAGATAAGGCCAAACCACAACCAAAGTTAAAGTTTGATAAAATAATTATGTTTCCAACCTATGGTGGGTCATGGGACTGATCATAGATGACAGTGTGGAGTGGGTTACCCTGTACTCAACGGCGTAATAAACATAATGATATTTATACCAGTATCCCCTGAAGCATTTCATACCATCAACAAGAATACCAAAGTCAGAGATAGTGTCATATCAGCGGGGAGGGGGAGGGGGTGGAGTATTATATCAAGGTTCGTTGAAGTTACCCGTGTCAACTCCCTCATAAAAAGCTCAGAAACTTCAAGTGTCATGTTTGCAGGAATCACATGAGGATCATCCCACTGATGTCAAGACAATTCAACCAAAATCAGTATGAGCAAAACAACCATACCCTACACTTTTATATTTCAACATATTGAAGTATATCAAACCTTGTATCGTATTGTTTCACCATCTGGATTATCTGGTCGATCAACCAGCCCAATTCTTTTTGTCAAGGCAGTGAGCCCCAATCTAGGATTCCTTGGGCTTATTACCATTTCTCGAGCTATCTGAAAGTGATGAAGCGAGTGATGTTACAGCAATTTGTAGACAATAATGCATTTATTATCTCCTTTTCAAATTTTACTCGCACAAAGCGAGTTAAATTTTGATGGTAAGATTTGATGAGATTTAGATGCTTTCGAATTACCTTGGTAATTTTCTCGAGATCATCTGTTCCTCCATCAGTTATGTCATCACCAAACACAATGCGCTCGGCACATCGACCCCCATGAGCAACCACCATTTGCATTTGCATGTACCCAAAGGTTGTATAACCTCGATCTACCACGTCTTCCCGAGGGTAAAAGACAGATACAGCAGTCTCCTAGACAAGTAAACAGCCAATAAAGTCCATTAAACGTGTCCAAGTAAACAGATTTTACCCTTGTATATTGACAGTACACTATACCTTTCCACCAGGTAGTAGCTGAGAAAATGCATGCCAATCAAATCGAGGGAATAAGTGAGCCAACACTATGTGACCAGCTTCGTGCACAGCCAGAAGTCTCTTCTTTTCTAGTGATACCTATAAAAATTGTTCGACAATATCATAAATATGATAGGAAAGATATAAGCAATACCTCCCATGTACATTACTAAAGAAACCATACACTTTGTTCACATTTCTGCTGCTCTTCCTCTGTTAGAAGCACACCCATACCCTCAAGCAACTGCTTGTTCAATACATCAACAATATCTTGCTGGTAGATCTTTGAATTCCCTTTCCTCACCTGTTTCCGAGCATCATTCATCATGAAAGTGGAGTTACTGAGCATAACAGCTAAATAGACCCAAAAGGCAAGCATCCTAAATCTGATAATAAGTTCTAACATGGTTTCTAAAATAGGACAGAAATTATTGGTTGGCCAGAGGCAATGTACTTCGAAGTTATATCTGGAAAATGGACATAGATTGGCAACCAAAACAGACAGAAGAATATCACACTACAGGTCGTGGAAATTCTCCATTTAAGTACAATATTTTCAATATGAAAAGTCGCCCTTATCTTTCCATGATCTGGGACAAGCAGGGTAAATAATACCCTTTGTTCTTTATATGTTCATTTTCAAGAGATCCATAAAGCTCTGGCTGCAGTAATTATGCAAATCACCACCGTCCACCAAGCAATTACAATATCAAATACAAAAAAACTAAATTCTATTGGTCAAGAAAAACCAATAGATATAATTTATCTTTTAAAGAACATTGCCGATCCAATTAGCAGAAAGAGTGGGCCCATGACTGATTCAGTTGCCAGTATAAGTTTACAGAGAACAATGAGCACAATATACACCCAAGTCCACAAGCACTCATGAACATAGCATAATAAATAAGTCATCGCGGGTAAAGCACAGAGAACTTACAGACATAATCCCTGCTTCATTGACTAAATTTCGTATATCTGCCCCCGAGTACCCAACAGTGCGAAAGACAACCTGTGAAGATGGAGAAAAAGCAAACCATGAATCAAGCACAAGCATGCAAACTATACTTTAGTTACACTGATACCAAGACAGGTCCTCAACATATCTGGGATCAGCAGATCTCAGATATTCCGTCAAAAGACATAGTATTTAGGCAAATTGTTTCTAATGTGTTCAGAAGAGCTGGGGAGGGCGCGGGAAGGAATCATTCTCAGAAGAGGAGAATGCAGGGAGGACAACCTTTTCAAAATCAACATCCTCCGCAAGCTCCTTTCCAGCACTATGAACACCAAAGATTTGCACTCGCTGCTTTGCATCAGGTAACCCAATATGTACACGGCGGTCAATACGTCCAGGTCGAACAAATTCTAAATCCAGTTCATCAGGTCTATTAGTAGCGCATATGAAAATAACAGCTTGCCTCAGCGAGAATCTGTCAACTCCAGTTTTTTCTTTCCTGCATATCAAGATATTTTTACGTATAAGAAATTGTCTGGTACAAGCAAGAATACCCATAAGAATATATAACGGAGTGAATGAATTAATGATATGAACTTAAAAATGGGCCAACAGTCAGTTATAGATTCACAATAGGCGAATGATTACCCAGGAGATCAGTTTATACTTAACATGTCATTCAACTATCAAGCACCAAGCTCACTAGCGTTATTGGCCAACACCGTAGTTCCTGACAAATTGCCACATCTGACACCTGTAGGAGGACTATCATTTCCATAAAATATATATATATATATATGTATATATATATATATATGGGATTTGATTGTAGCTCAGTTGGTAGAGTATCTTGTAACCCCGGCATTTGGTCAGGAGATCAAATCCCATCAACCCCACCCTTAGCAGGAATGTACTAAAAAAATATATATATACTCGCTCCGTCCCAATTATATAGGCTTGTTGGTTTTTTCACAAGGATTAAGAAAGTTATTGGAAAAGACAAAAATATAATAAATTCCCTAATATTCTTACTCAATATAGTAATATACTATTTAATGATTATATAAATGATCAATTCCCTAGATAAAATGATACTATATATAGAAATTGGACTATATAATTGGGACATCCAAAAAAGGAATACTTGCCTATATAATTGGGATGGAGGGAGTATATATATATGGTAGGTTTTTCTTATCTTTGAAATTATTTTGAGAAGCATGTCAATTTGCACAAATATAATGTTATGAATATGTGGCTAAGTAATATAGTAATTGTCTGGAAAAATGAACTCATACTTGAACTTCTCGTATTATGTCCAAGATATGATATCTATTAAACTCCCTCTTCCTAGAGATCCACAATAATACTCTATATTTAATTCTATCCCATACATCCTCCTGAGTTTCTGCAATTTCTTCAATCTATTCCTCTCCAACCAAATAGACCAACATACAGCCGGCACCACAGGTCTCCACAGAATTTTGCTCTTTTTACTGATGTGGCCTCCCAAGTTTGATAAAAGCAACCCTGATGCTTGACCTGGTGCTGCCCAGCACATCGCGAGCTCGTTAAGCAATTTGCTCCACAACTCACTCGCAAAAGGGCAACATATGGTTAATATTCTCGGAGTTTGAACTGCACAAAACACACCAATTTTGGGAGCAGAGAGACATTCGGAAGTGTTTTGTAGTAGATCACATGTTGGCAACTTACCCACCATCATCATCCACAAAAACACTTGGACCTTCTTGGGTGTGGCTGTTTTCCACACACATTTAAACCATGGGACAGAATGGAAATTATCAACAGCAGAAAAGGAAAAGAAGGAGGATTTACAAGTGAAGGAACCAGACTTTTCTAAAGACCACACCCTAGTATCCTCCTCACTCTCACCCACTCTGACATTTTTCAATAAAGTTAACATCAGACATAAAACGGGCACTTCATGGTCCGTGATATTTTGGTGAAATGCAGATCCTATGAAGGTTGGCCGAGATCTACAGACACAGAAGATATAAAGGATATAACAGGTTCATTACTTCATTGTGAAAACCAGATATACGCTAAAGGGAGGGAAACTTACTAGCCAAGGATGAGTCCCCAACCCAACTATCTTCCCAAAAACGCACCTTATCTCCCTTATTCATTTTGACCTTCACCGATCTGATGAAATCTGGACAGACTCTCGAAATGAATTTCCAGGGACATCTGAAGGTAGTTCTCACACTGAAACCTGCATCGCACCTATTCTCTTGCAAACCATATTTACTCCTTATAACCCTACACCAAAGAGCATCTTTTTCTGGATGGAATCTCCACCACCACTTCCCTAACAATCATTTTTTTCTCCAACAGAACTCCTCTAATGCAACTTCTGATTTGCCATGTCTTACTGGGATGGGGGATTTTTCTGTAGCTCTATTGCAAGATCATTCAGTTTACAACAAGAGCCCATGCTAAGAAATAATAAAGATTTATACAGAATTGGATTTGTAAGATAAGGCCATCACTATAACAAACTGCAAAATCCAATACAAACAAATATCTGAAAAGACCTAACATGCCAGTTTTCCTTCCCATAATTCTTTGAAGATTAATATAAATATAATTCTCATTCCCGCTACATGTATTTCGCACTTTTGTTTTCCTCTCCTAGGTTCTTCAAAATAGCCCAGGACACGTTAGTGATGTACGCCAGAAAGGATAAACAAGAAAATAGGTCAAATCTTGGCCGTTCAATGCTCAATCCAAGGATGTTGCCACATTTAGGACAGATAATATATTCAATCATTCTGGTCCCTCCTCTTTGCAGCCTTAGCAATACATATTTTTTATCAAAAGGCTTTCAAGGAAAACCACTAACAGCTTTCCTTGCCATACTTGTTTGGTGACAAGGTTTTGAACGATACAAAAGCACCTAAAGTAGGATAAAACTATTACTAGTAAACAAACCATTTCTTGCCTTACTTGGTGGCAACATAGCTGCAGGATATAGAAAATGCTAATTTAGAATAATATATAATTGCTGTTCTATAGAATTACTGTCCTGCTGGCTTTGCTATTTATAAGAGAAACCCATGACTATAAACAATTAAGTGGTCAATAAAATTTGATGGTTGCATATAAATTCTCATGGACTAAATCATATGCCAGGTATGGCAAAGTTACACATTAGACGATGCTTTGAAACTTAGTCCTTTATAGTCAATGCATTAAATATTCAAATTTCCATCACTTACTCTCCATCCAGCTGAGCAATAAGTGCTTCAAAGGTTGCTCTTCTCCGTGGATCTTTTCTAGCATGCCTTCCAGCAATAGCATCTATTTCATCCACAAATACAAAAGAAGGAGCCTGGAAAAGGGAGTGTATTATTTTATTATTTGTTCCTACAGATATCAAAATCTGCAAATGCATTTGCATGCTAATATATAGTCTGACACTGTATGCATGCGAGGCCGGGCTTTCTTCACATTCATGGATAAGTAGTTCCATGGCAGTGCACATTAAAACAAGCTTTTCAGAACTTAATATCTTAGGGCAAATGCAAAAAATTATAAAGACTAGTTCCATGAGGAGCTATGAGATTGTTTATTGCATATGTCAACACAGCAGTCAAACAATATATTTTATTTTCTAGATATGTTGCCCTTCTGATTTGGTTGGTGATTCTCTGCTACTTGACGTATTCCACCGAGCTAGTTTAGAGATCATATGAGACATTCTGTGAAAAATAATACATCTTGAGTTTTCATCTACGAAAATTATAGAGTACATTTAGCTTACTTATATTTAACGTTCTTCTGTTAGAAAATTAATATGTTCTCCATTAGTTCAGAAAACACTTAAGATACTTAACCAACCAGCTATTCCTTTTCATTTATATAAAGCGTAACCACAAAACTTTTTAGACCTTCCACATAAGTCTCCTGTACTGGTGAAAGCAAACCTTCCACAAAATCTTACTGACTAGGCGTTGCAATAAACTTATCATAATGTCCCAACAGTTTGATAGTTCACAAGACATAGCATGGCATGATCTAAAGCTTACATTTCTTCTTGCTACTGAGAACAATTCATTGATTCTTGCAGCACCACTTTTCTCACTATCTGTAAATTCTGCACCAGAAGCAAAAACAAAAGGCAACCCACTTTCCTTTGATAGAGTCCTGGCAAAAAGAGTTTTCCCTGTTCCTGGAGGTCCAGATAGAAGCACACCCTGCATGCCAGCACAAAATTTGTTGTACCTTCAGTATCCAAACCATGGTCAGATATATTGCTTTATTAGATTTTGAGGGAGTGTTAACTTACTCGAACAAACGCCACATCTTTTTCATAATACTGCATGGGGTTTCTCATATATATCATCAGTTCATCGAGAAGATCCCAGACATCTCCTCCTAATACTACATTTTTATACATAGATTTGGTCTCACCAACTTCACCAACTGGCTGAGTGAAATGAACAAATTATCAAAGATTACTCAAAACTGTGCAAACTAGAGATCCGCAACTTGGATAAGGAAAAAGAATCCTCACCAGAATGAAGTTTTCAGCATATGCCATATCAAAAAGCTGATTATATTTCTTATAAAGAAAACGATTTGTCGTAATATGAAGAAGCATCAGAGACTCCCTGATGAACCATAAGATTAGGATTCCAGGCAACAGAGCAAATACAACTTTCAGAAAATAATGGATCTGCCGCTTCTGAAGAAGATCTACTTCAACTCCAGAACCCGATATTGCCTCAAAAAGAAAAGGATCGAGTGGGATATCAACCTAGACACATAACAAACAAGTGAGCAAGAGGCAAACCTAAGGGAAGAACCACATTCAGATCACGACCACGGTGTTGGACTCACAATATATTCTAAGGGGAAACCTTCTTTCATGGTCACATACAATCGCTTTAGATCCTCTGTGAAGACAACTGCCTCAACCTGAAAATATAAAAAAAACAATATTTTTGCACTAAGAATGACATGGCATAAAGTGACTGTTGGAATACGGGAACAGTGACTATAGGTTAGCCCTTCCTGGAAATTGATTGCATCAGAAAGTGTGAGCAAAGGTATGAGAAAACAAGAACTAAAATTATATATTTGTTTGGATAGGTAATTTTTGAGAAAAAATGCAGTGACAACATTTAGTATGATGTGCTTTTTCTTGTACAACGATGTTTGGATGACTAGTTGTTCATAGAAATTCTTCAAATATTTTGATTGTAAGTAGATTTAAGAAGATTTTTATGATACTAGCCCATATTGGAACCCAATTATATGCTTATTTCTATATACAGACTCATAGAAGTTAGAACACATGTAAATCATATACAGAATATATGTTAGTGTATTCACAGTACCCATTACATGTAAATGCACAAATAATTTTGTAATCTATTAAGGAAATTATGTTTGCACACATAATTAGTACTTCTATAGAAAGAACAAGTTGTAGTTGATATTTATAGATTCTATCAACGGATAAAATCACATTTATGAAATGAAATTCAAAATTAGATTCTTACCCCAAGTAGCTAATGCTTCCACCATAAGGTGGTTTTATGTGCATGAAATTTAAATATTTTTTAGAAAGGATTTGTTTCTGGTTCTTGTAGTAGATTTGAAAAAATATGTACAAGAAAAACATAAACAAAGTCAAGTTTACATAAGTATTATTTGTTCTTAACTGAAAACTCTTTGGGACGTGTTGGTGTGGGAGGGGATACGAGAAACGGAAGGTAAAGGAAGAATTGAGTATCAATTGGATATCGCAAGGACTACTGCAGATGATTGAGGTCATCACATTTTTTTCTTCAAAAAATCTTTAAGAACATGGATTTTTTTGGAGTAGTTTGGTACGAGAGAGAGAGAGAGAGGGTAAGGGAGAAATGGTGACAGAGTGAGAATAAGGGAGAAATAGTGACAAATAAGATAAGTAAAATCTTCCGAACACCCACGCAAATCTACTTTTTTGAAAGAGAAAAAATTAATTAAAAAGAAAAAGAAAAACTCTTTTCCACATATGAGTATCCCATTCACTTATACCCCTTAGTTTCCAGGTGGTTTAACTTCTGTGCAACTAGAGCTTCTGAAACTAGTTTATTGGGTGTTTATCCATTTGAATGAACCATGTCAAATAAGGCTCTCTTGCGCTGCTGCATACCCGTGGTTCAGGGATATGTGAATCCTTTAACTGTGGAAGGGTCACCAAGAAGCACTATGCAAGAACTTAATTTCTAAATTTTTAAAGCGAAATTAACACAGTGAAGGCACTCAAGATTGAACGTCTTAATATCATCAGTCACGATGAAGAATTTTTCCAGTCAAACATTCAATATAGATATATAGGAAGGAAGAGGGGGCTGAAAATGACATGATTCTTTACCTCAGAGGAATCAAGTTTCTGCAGGAAATAAGTGTACGGAAGTTTTGGACGGTAGCGCCACCATCTTTTGGAGATCCACAATGCCCTTGTTCCTTGCGTGTTTTTAGCCTTCTCAACGACATCCTTGCGAAGACTGTTTTCAACCTCCTTCATGTCAAATTCCACCACATACTTGGAGTCTAATGAATTCAATTGTTCAGCTAACTTCTCTTTCTGAAGAACTTCTTTCCATGCTGCCAGTCTACCACGCCATGTTCCTCCGCTATCTTGATTTTCAACTGACAGCAAACCCAATAAGAAAGCAAGGAAAGCAACAATATATCAACAAGTAATTTAAACATCTGGTATGCAACACTCCAAATCACTACATAATTGCCTAGGATGACAATTCATTGCTGAAGGTGTCGAACTACGTGCAACAGATTAAATTCATGTGAAATTGCATTGTCTTATAAACAACACAAGCTCATTAACGTTCCTGAAACTATCCCCCCCCCCCACGAAAAGGAAAACAATCACACCTACATAATCAAATATTAAATAATTAAGCATTTCAATAATCCAAGAATGCCCTGTCAAAGTGACAACTAATGTAATTGCACAATGCTTTCTCCAATACGACAAAAATAGCTGTGATGATGCAACACACAAGTCTATGTTTTGATATCATTTCTCACAAATGACAGTGCCTAGCTCAGGGATCTCACATCAATCTTTTGCAACATAAGTTACTTCCAGTTTCTTGATGCATGAAAAGGGCAGGAAAACCATGATTAATCAGACAAATTTCAAATAAATTGTTCTTTGTAGACTTTTAAATGTGCAGATGGTGACAGGTCTCATTCCTAAGAAGTCTACTTTAGAACCCACACATATCCCAACATACCTTCAGATGGCTGGTATAATTATGGTTCTTTCATTAGGTCTACATTTAAGTTGATGATGAACTGAACCGGGAAAAAAAAAATATCGTCGCCCTATAGGACAGGAGTCTCATGATTCTTGTTGAAGAACTAGTAAACAAAGAATCCAGCATAAACCAAGAAGGTGGGCTAGCTGGTCCTTCACTATCAACAACAATGCACTCCTATGCTAATATATTACCGCTTTGCACAAATGTTTTACTAAAGAGAAGTTCACTACCATCAACTAGGTTAACTCAAACCTGGACTTGGTGAAACACGCAGCTCAAAAAAAGAGAAATCATGGGTTTCCAAAACAGTAAAATGATATCAACAAAGAAACAGGACAAATGTAAATGTTTTCATTTATATATTCTGCTTCTCATCTTTGTGGAATCACGTGCCTAGTACTGATAACTCTTCTTATTTTGATATTCTGCTCCATAATGGTACTGAATGTGAGTTCTGAGACCAAATAATACATTAAGAAGTTTTTCATACTCATAGGACAACAGGCAGGCTAACACTTGGACCTTGGTGAGCCAGTTGTGTAATTGACGGGCATATTCCAAAATCCCCTGGTAGAGCACTAAAGTGGAAACCTAATGTTGCATGAAACCAAACAAAATCATAAGAGGCAAACCTGATAAACCTAAATCTTGCTGGAGAACCTTTTTATCATCTGCATTCAACTTTGTCTCCTGTTCTATAATTTCTTTTATGTTCTCTTGAGTCTTTTTGGCGTCATCCTCCCATGCATTTTCCCCAACAAAAGAACTATCATGAACAAGTGTGCCATCAGGTCCTTCAACAAATCTTTTAAGTTTCAGACCTTTGGGAGTAGCTTTCCTCCATAAACCTTGTTTGTACCTATAAGATTGAGAAAAGGCAAGCGTTGAGCAAGCAGACATCAGACTGCCGAATTTCATCAGCAGTCAATAGAAGTATTTTGAAATCTGTGCAGCAAACCAAAGAAATGGTGATCATTTTACTGCTGAAAAACAATATGCATCTTGTAGCTATGAGCATTTTCACAATAAAAGCATAAAATAATGTGAATGGTCTAACAATATCTAAGGGTTTTTGTTATACTTTTAATCTCAAAAGCCCGTACTCTCAAACTTAATCACCATCTTTTCATGATTTATATCCTTAGTAATCACACGTGTGGCATGGCACTCGTAACGATTTCTGACAAATTGCTGAATTTATTTATAGCATGGATCACCACCTACATCAACACCTTAGAATTTATGGCACATTGCATCCTTCAAACTACCCCAAAACCATGGACGTCTTCTGTCACATTCCATGTCAGATAAACAGCAACCAAGGATGGATGGACAGTCTGTTATGTATGAAAAAAAAATAATGATTCTTGCCTAATCAGTTGAGTGTTTAATGAATCCTTAAAATCGAAAAAACCCCATGCCACGTCACTTTATATTAGAGTTGGTTGCCACATTTAGAACTGCCATTCAAGAAACAGACTAATACAATAGTTTTTAGTAATTTCATCATATTTCACTTTCAAATGTTCGATCTTCAATCTATCACTAACAAATTTCAGCCTCCTGTGCAAATAGGCATAAGCACCCACAAAGGTGCTGATAGGATTTCACTAGTTTCTACTGAACTGCTTACAACAGAGAGAATAATACCTTCACATATAAAAATTAGATGACAACAACACTTACTTTCTCACATTAGTGGGTGTAGGCTCAGGAATTAATGCCTCCATATATGCCTCAGTCAATTCCTTTTTTTCACGCTCAATTATAGGAGCTCGGATTGCCTTATATACACTTTGAAATGAAAGAATTGTGACAAAAATGTATAGCACCAAAGCACCCAATCTTTTTGAATCCCAATTCTTTATATCCTGAAAACACAAACCAATGAAAAATTGAACATCCAGACACCTATACAAGAAAGTTCCGAATGGTAATATCAGCTTGAACAAAATAATGATAGTGTCATTATATAATATCTTTTGGCACAGAAGGTTATACCTTCCAATTTTCCCACTTATTCCAACTGACGAATTGAGGCAGCTGCTCTGAGTTCACTCGTTCAAGCGCGTCCCGGGCTCTCCGGGCTGAGTCCCGGGCCCTGTCCGAAACCTCATCAACTCGAACAAAAACATCATCCAAATTAATGCCGGTTTCTTTTTTCAAGGAGCCGCCCAAATTCTCAAAAAATCGTTGAGAACCGCGACGAAAGGACTGAGAAAGGCGCTGCCACGAGAACCCCTGCGGCCCGTTTGAAGAAGAAGAAGATGCTGAAATCATAGACCTCTTTCGCCGGGAACATTGGGGCCAGTGATTGAGATAAGATAAGGAGTAAAGGTTTGTTTTTTGGAGGAGAAAGTTGTTTCCCGGGTAAAATTGGAGTGTGGATGGTCGGCATTGAACCGTCGCCATTTCCATAACTGTAGACTGGAACTCCGAACAGCATAAAACGAAGCGAAATTTGTAGCTTCAGATACTATTTTTCTTCTTCAATTTTGCTACAGTTTTCAGCTGCAGCGGAATTGTGCTTCCGTCATTGGCACTAGGCAGGCGAGGGAAGAGCCAGAGCAGGGTTTACAAGGTTTTTATCGCATTTTATCTGACTTTGATTTGATTTGAAAAGCGCCAGTTTAGTTATTATCTTCCTGGCCCCGAAGTTCTCATGAATTCAGATTAAGCCCCATGTTTTTTTCTAATTTTATTTATATACTTTATTGTGTAGTCGGACAGTAGACTGGGGTCTAGTGTCTAATTAAGGCTCAAATAGAGTGAAACATGATCTAGACATGATTGAGCGAGGAAGAGTCAAGTAGAAAACGTAGGCAGTCGATAATAGCTTAGCGCCTAGACGGGATCTAGTTAAAGCTAGATGGGGACTTTTAGTACACAGATTTAGAGGACGTTGTGCACCAAATTTAGTGCAAAGTTTTTCTTAAAATAATATATATATATATGATTGCAGAAATCGGTAGGTGGTAGGCGGGCGGTTTACCACCGCCTAGCGCCTAGGCCGCCTAGTCGCCGCCTAGATTTTTTTTTTTTTTTTTACACATATGTATGTATAATTGTATTATTGTATACATATTTAATTATTTATATATCAAATTATCAACTAAATATCAAGATCAAGCCTAACCAACATAATCAAATATTAAATAATATGTAATAAACGGTATATCAAAAGCCCAAGCCTATTCATAGAATCATATTGCAATAAAGCATATCCAAAACGGCAATGTCGTCAAGACATAAATTGATAAACATAACTACTAAGTAACATAATAATGTATATAACACAATCCAAATAAACAATCTCAAAATAAAACCAAGTTCAATATTCTAATTTCAAGCAAATTATAATTCTTTTTTTAATTTTTTTTTTTTTTGGAAACCGAGTTGGCCGCCTAGGCGGCGCCTAATTTCGAAACCGCCTGGAGCTTCCGATTTAAGGATAGTCGGGGCGTTTTACCGGCGCCGAGCGCCTAGGCCGTTTTTTACAACAATGTTATATATATATATATATGTGGTGCAAAGTCATTTCTAATCCTTATCAACTTTTACACCAAACTTTGTTTAATGATTATGCTATTGATCTACTCCCTCACCCATGTTGTATTTCCAAAACTTCGTTCTATAGGAATAGTTTGTTTATACTACGAAAATACTTATAGACATATTTTTGGGACGTATATTATAATCAAATAATATATTTCTTGTTTTATCTTGAATTTCTCACTTTCAGATTGAGTTTCACATTTGTGATAGTATTATATTATGTTGTGATAAGTAGTTGTTCTACATATTTTAATTTATTTTCTAAGTGCGACTTATTATATAAAATTTGACAATATTTTGTCTTTACAACATGCTTGTTTATTGAAATTTAGGTGGTTACAAGATTGAGTCACTAAATAGAAGTAATTTGTGTGTCAAACAAAGTAATGATAATAAAAACCAATGACACGGATGCACAAGCACTTGTAGTATAATCCGACTTGATTGAAAATTATTTACACAACTCGGGGAAAAGAGAATTAACACCAGAATTGTTGCAGAGATATGATCATTTTAGATGTCTCCTTTGATTTTTTGTTATCTTTTGTCTTTTATTGAGATAAAATCCTTACTATATTCCCCCAACTTTATTCAGCCACTTGTGCGTATTGAAAAAACAAAAACACTGAAATTTAGTCCTGAAAATCTTTGAATTAATATCCCAATAAAAAATATATGAATCATGAACCCTAACACAAATAATTTTGTGAATCAAAGATAATAGTTTCGCCCAGTTTTGCGAAATAGTTGCATGTGTTTGTATGTATTTATTCATTTATCCACTTTCTTTGTTCTCTAAATATTATAAAATGATTTTGGTTGCATTATGTACACACCGATATCCAATACCAGCTTTATTCTGAAACAACATACAAAAGTGTAATATCACGCTAATATATAAACCAAATTTAAGAACCCACCTCCATGATAAATAGTCAGACATAAGCATAGTACACACAGCTCCGACACATGTAAATAGTGGATCTTCCCAATCAATTCTTTCAAGAAATCTTTAAATATAGCTAAAATAACATCGTCAAAATACTAACCTCTTGTCACTTTTTGAGATGCTACACCAAAAAATATACACAAATACATACGCATATATATGTGAATGTATGTATTTAGATAGTGGATAAAACACATGACGTATATCTCCGAATGTAGCAGGAAATAAATCCCTTTTCCAAACTCGAGAAGATCACAATTCGTAGAGTTTAGCTAATTGAAATCATTACTACTAAAAAAAACTCAAAACAAAACATACCAATAAAGGATACATAACATGAAGTCACAGCCGTCGAAATAAATTCCCAAAAAAATCCCTCAGCAATAGCCATCGCAATTTTGTAAAATCCCAAACACCACAATAATGTTGTAGATAGATAGATAGGAAAAACAACCTAGTCATCTACAATTTACTAATTAATTTAGGATAATAAAATACTATTAAATCTCTGCAATCAACCGACAGTAATTGACAAGAAACAGTCAAAACAACATAAAAAAATGAAATAATTGAAGCACAAAACTACTAGATCTAGACCTAGCAAATCAAATAAATCGCTGATGCGCTGGACAAATCGCGTAACAGAACACTTTATCTCGAATTTGTGACTAATCTTATGGTGAAAACCCCAAGAAATGAGCAAATCAATGTTGAAAAGCTCAATAGTGACTGAATTTACTAATTAATTTAGGAGAAGTAGGAGAGTGTTGAATGAATCTGATTGATGTGTAGGACCTCCTCAAAATGATTACAACTACGTCAACTGGATATGAACCTATAATGTTGCATCTAACAAACACACAGAATAACTTACACAAGGAGCAAAAGGAAGGCCTAAAAGTCATCAGATCTACGTATTCCAGAATACACAGCTTTCAGAAGAAGGGGATGAACATCTTGCGTTAACACCTCCGCATCTAACTTCTCAACAAGTGGCCAAACCTGTTATACATGGCACAAACAGAGGAAAATTATAAAATAAAAAAATACAGGTAACAAGAAATTCCAGATTTAACAGACTTAGCCTTTATTAGGACTATCAAAATGGGACAACGAAGGAGGGGCGGGGGGAAAAACCTGCTAAAACCCAGCATTCTGACGGGCAGGAGGTCACAATTTTTTCAGACACTCAAACCCAAACCAACGCATTTGCTGATCGTGGGTCTTTATTTATTTAGAAATATAAATTTAAAATTGATGGAAATCAGACGAATAGAGATTAAATATGAGGATATAAACAGAAATGATAAGATATTCATTGAAATGGTAGGACAGTTACAACGTTTGACTAAGAAATATTACAATTATGACGACATAAATTGAAGATAAACTTACACAAACTATAAACCAATAAACCATAATAAAAGTTAGGGTCATCAACCATTATTACACATCCAAACTATTCTAAAATTCATTGTTCATCAACCAAACATAAATTATGCTTTGATGATATATATATATATATATATTATATGTAAGTATATATTCTAGGGCTGAGCATAAGATTAAGTAGTTCAGTTTAATTAAATGCTATAAAAAAAAGGCCAACCTGCTACTAACCACAAAACCAGCATCCCGTTTGGCCAGCCCATTGTGGCCCACATATTTGTGTGGGCTGCCATATATCCAGTCCAACCACCTTTTATGTGTACCGGGGTGGGCTAGCCCAGTGGACCTGACCCCTTTTAATAGCTCTAGTCTTTATCCAACATGGGGTTGGCTATATGAATCACCCCTCGTGTTGGGTTAGGACACGTTCTACCATGAAATTTAAATATCAAATTTCCTTCCAAGTCCTTTTAGATATTTCTTTTCCTCTTTTTATTAAAGAATTCTCTACATTCCAAACCCCCTCCCCCCAACAAAACAAAACACCAGGGGAAAAAACAAACAAGAAAAACAAAGAAAGGGAAAGTAAAAGAATGAAATGACTCATGCAGCACACACACAGAGATATAATCTCAAGTCAGCTTTAAAAAAAACACCAGGGGAAAAAACAAAAAAAGGGAAAGTAAAGACTCATGCATGCACACACACAGAGAGATATAATCTCAAGTAACAGGCTCGCAGCTTTAAAGTTTCCCATCAGGAGAAAATGAATATATATCCTAAACAAAAAGACTGCTAGCAAAAAACTGAAAGCATACTTACTTCAGAAGCATATTGACGCGTGAAGGCCTTCACATATCCCAGAGTTGATAAACACCACTGTTCCTTTTCACCAACATTATAACCATTTCCAGTTTTACCCCCATTGGCATCACTGTAAACAGCACAAATACAACCAAAGCCAATAAGAAGCAGAATAAATCAAGAAAGCAATCATTAGCAGTCATATATGCATCTGGTTTTAGAGATTTAACTAGAAGGCACCTTTTATGGGATCCATCACCCTCCTCTTTGTCCAACTCCATTGCTGATGTATCTTCATGTTCTGTGACCATTTCATCTGCCTCACGAGACACGAGCAAGGATCCATCCGTATCTCGAAGTGGTTCCGCCAACACATCAGAGAAGCTTTTGTACAAAAATAAAAATAATGCCTGCAGGTGTAAATCGATAATAAATTCATTTTAGGTTGAAGTTCTCCTACCATTTTTCGACTCATGAAGTTTTCTAACACCAAGTATCCACCACAAAATACCTCAATTTCATCAACTGCTCGTGCTAGAAGGGCCTCTTTGGCTTCTAGTGATTCACGGACGGAAACCTCCTCCTGTTTAGTTTTTTCAACATTTGAATTCAAGCGCCTCATTTTCACCGGATTTTCAGCAAGGACTGGTTCACCATCCACAAGAGCAAGAGTCAGCTTCGACTTGGCATCCTCTAACTCAGCTTGAGCCCTAGATGCAGCTTCTGTAGCTGATATAATACTCTTCTTGAGGGATGGTATCTCCTTCCTTAGATCAGTAATACGATTGAATGTCTTGGTAAGAGCATTTCTCAAAATCTGTAGATGAAAGATTTCATCAGTCATTAAGTAACTAAGAGACGAGGAGCACCAGTAAACTGACAGTAGCAAAATTTCTCATGTGCTTAGACCGCTGAGTATGCTTAGCAAAAAAAAAATATCATGGTTGCTAGTGCTAAAAATTACCTCCCATGGACGATCAGAAATGTGAAATTGATTAACATTGGATGGTAAGAACACCCATCTCACTATAGCCACATTTGATATTAGACGATATCCCATCATTCTGTCAATGACCACAGCTGTCATTTGACCATTGTTCTTCCAGAAAGAACTCACTTCAGAAATCAGCATAACTTGCTTGTCTTGATCAGGACAAATCCTTGCAAAGACTTGGCTATACCTCTCCAACACGGTAATCAAATGTGTAAAGCTTTTCGAACCAATATTGAGAAGGGTCTGGACGACAACTCTCAGAGTGACATCCAGCCCGTGGGCAGGAAACACCTGATTGTCAATCCATGAAATAATCTCCCTGGAAGTCAACCGTTCTTTGACCATGCCACTGAGTTCAGAAGAGAGGCCATGTTCGGTTTGATCTCCATCTTCACCACTGTATATGAAATTTGTTGTACCTTTTGGTGGAAGCAAATCTTCTAAGGCAGGGGCACTCTCAATGCTCTATAAGCAGGCCAGGAAAAAAAATACATCAATTAGCTTATAAATTATTAGTACAGTTCAGATGTTGTATTCAGCCGTATCACTCTTCTAGTTCCAACAGAGTATTATACAAGTAACATATAATGGATGTGAAACAAATCCATTCCACATGTTAAGAGACAAGTGCAGCAGAATGACATAATGGTAGTGAGAAAAACAATTATCTGACCTGCACCTGAATAATACAACAAAGCAACCATAATCAACATACTACCTACTTCTTCGAAGACAATCAAATTAAATACACAGGCAGGAAATACACCAATAAAAGACTAGTATAACATCAGACATGAAACAAAAATAGGTTATCACCTAATATCTCACACTGGAGCACATAGAAAACTTTGAAATTCTTAATTGTGACTCAGCTCAGATACTTGTTCAGAAGTTATTCAGTCAGGAAAATAAAATAAAATAAATAATAATAATAATAATCATGATGACAACGATTGTTAGCAAATGTAAATTTGCAACTTATTTACCTGCTTAATTTTTTCCCAATATGATAAACGTACTTCCCTTTCCAAGACCTCCTGAACAAACACCCGTTGTGGTGCCCATTTTGGAAGGTCCAACACATAAGCCCATTCCTCCCATGGCCAAATGAATTGAAAATTTGATCTGCAAATACAACAATCGAGCAGGAAGAAAAGCTCTTAGATTAATATCCAATTATGGGTTTGCAGGCACAAAATAGAATATTCAACCATCATATGTCCCTTTACGAGTTTGCATTCATATGTGTACAAAGTGACAAGAATTCCTGGGAAATGGTTAAGGTATAAATTGAAACACACTTAAATCACAAGGAAAACATGAGATGAAAAGAGTTTTATGAAACAAACAGTGCGTGAATACATAGAAATATCTATCTAATGGAACAAATAGTTCACATGGGAAGCGCACTAACAAATATTCAATAACAGATTATTCAACCAAAATCACATACAATGACATAATGTGCACGTGAAATATTCTAAAAGTGAAGTACTTTTCCAATTTCTACTAACAATTACAGGCCATTCAGTTGCTGATATATCCATTAATAAAAGAGATTTACGAAACACACACTCAAGAAACCACGAACACTTGCCAATACTTATCTTTGATGCTTAATTGGAGATGGAAGTTTAAAAACCGAAAAATTTTATAATCAACAATTGATATAATCAAGTTTTAAAAAGCATAAGTAAAGTTTTGATAAAGTATTATCAAAGCTACTGGCTATATAATGTCAAGATCATGTGATTTGACTTACAAATGGTGTGAAAACCAAAGGATAAGACGAGTTCGACACTCCATGTCTAAGTCAGCAATTTTATCAAAAAGCGAACGAACAGCGCCAGCTACAACTGCTGGAAAGGCACCAGGAAGAGCCTGGAATGCAACCTTGATAAGAACATCTGATATATAATGGATAGACTAGTATAGTAGCGGAATTAGCTTTACAGGGCAAAATAGAGTGAAAAACACATAAATACCTTGCACAGGTCCATAATGACCAATGTGTAATACATTGGCTTGAAAGGAGGTTGCGGTAATAAGAGAATCTGCAAGTCATAGAAAAAGACTAGAACATAAGACCTATGAATAACAATTAAGATAGAGTTAATCTGGTTGAAAGATACACCCAGTACACTCTCCCCTCCATCAAAACCAACCACCCTCCTCTAATTATGTTATTGCTGTTACAGATAAATTTACAACTGTAGCCACCAGTTCCAAAACTATTAGTCTAATACCATTAATTTAGAATTTTCAGTAACTACTAACTAGGTTCTTTAAAATCCAGTTCTTGGGCAAGATACTTGTCGAAGTTCACCTCCACAGGATACCAATCTATTGAACTCCACTCCCATACATGCCTCAACCAGGAAAAAAAAATCAGAATCATTACTTTGTACCTGAGAAAATATTGTCTCAGCCATAAGGTACTCATATCGGAAGGGAACGGGCAGGCCAACCATGGATGAAGCACATTCCTTTCGACTAGCTTTGCAGAAATCAAATAAAGAAAACAAGATCACAACAAGCATCTCATCCAATAAGTTCTATAAAAATATTCAGCTACCAATTTTTTACTTCCTTCTCAACCAAATGGCTATCAGTAGATGAAACTTGAAGAAGAAACAACCTACGATCTAATGTATATATAAACTCCTCCATACAGAAGAATGCCCCATACGAGAAGAAGATTGGAACACTGATACACATACTACTGACCAATAGTTCTCCAATCTAACTTGCTAAAATTTGCTAAGACAGCTGCCAAAGCCTAAGGGCATGTTTGGCTTAAATTTCATACGATGGATTTCAGATGTCAATATACTCAATCTATGTTTGTTCTGGGATATAAAATTAGACTCCCAATCCAATAAAGTTCTACCATATTCTACCTATCAACACATATTTCTCCTACTTTTTCATTTCCCTATAATCTCACTCACTATCTCTACTTTTTCATTTCCCAATAACCCTAACTAATCATTTCTTAATCATCCAATCATTACTAGCCCATCTATGTCACTCATTTTCATCAGGAATTCTCGATTCTAGGATTTCGAAGGTAGGATTTCCCCCCACCCACTCAAGCCTAATCCAAACATAACCTAGAAGTTTTATCTTGTGTTTCAAAAACTCAATATAGTAGTAATACAGTTAACACAGACAAATAAGTTAAAAAAGGACACTAACCATCCATTTAAGAAATAAAGCACGTCCAACAAATATTCCTCCACGACAAAGCGATCCATAGGTTGCAAATCCTGCAAATCAAGAAAACAAAAGCAGCATGAACCATTTGGGAGCATACAGCAGAAATGATGAAACAACTATATGCAACTAACTAAAACAAGATTGCAGAGAGAAGCTGGGTTGGAGGGACTGGAGGTACTGCCGAGCCTCAAAAGAGAAGGCAGAACTATTACGGGAATTACACCGAACCAATGTGCCCAGCCTTCTCTCCTTCCCAACTACTTTCATCAGAAAACACTGATTCAGATTAAATAAACTAGAACTAAATATAACCCCCAGTTACCAAAGAAAAATAAATTATCATCGTCCGTATTCTGCCACAGACCAAAACAAACATTATTGTGATGTATTCGTTCTTACTTACTAGAACAATCATTATATATAATATAAATCGAAGTCAAATTCAAAAGTCTATTCACTCCACTTAACCACCAGACATGAATTTAATTATTACCTACAGACTACAGTATATCTTTGCCACCCCTCAAAACAAAACCAAACATTACTTTTCATCTATTTTCATTCTCAAACTATATTTCTGAAACACCGCTAAAACATATATCCCGGGACACCGAACAATAACAATAAAAATGAAATTAAATAAAAAAAATCCAAACATCGCCTAAATTTGCAAATCTCCTTCATGTATCAGAGAAACCAGAGCTAAAATCAGGAATTTGATACTTGTTGAAAGATGAAGAGACAAATGTGGTTGTGAACTTGTCTTACAGGAAGAGTGGTGATGAAGAATAAGTTTGTCAGTGATTAAAGATAAAAAATGATTGCAGTAACTGAACTAATTATAGGAAGTTAATTTGACTCCCATAAGTGGATCAGTCAGATTCCTATTAAAACACAATGATAAATGGAAGCAGATTTGTAAGTACATGACCTCTAAAAATGCCACAGTCTCCTCTAGATGCAATTATATATACCATATTTCATACTTCAAAGAAAAACAGACTGACTTTTTTTAATCATAGGGCAGAAAGTTTCAAGAAAGAACTAAAGTAGTAGCATAAAATATACAACTGCAGACTAATACAGGCATAAAACAGCATACATTTGTCAAAGGGACATCAAACGAACCAACAGCATTTTCAATCCAGAAAAAAGTAACAAGAAGCTGGCATATGAGACATCAGTTGGATACAAATGTCTTTATTATACCAGTAAAATTACCTGAGTCTTACTAGCAGGAAAAATATTAAGTCTCCTTAGACGCTGTGAATATTTTAATTCAGCTTCATGCTTTTGCTTTCCGTATGTAATGCTCGTAACTGAAGCCGGAGGATTAGGAAGCTCAGGGCAGTTTAAGGGGCCAAAATCATGAGACTTCCCAGCAACTAGCTGTGGCTCAAATGGAAGGTGCGGTCTAGGAACTGAAAATGGAGCAGAACACAGAAATGAACATAGGCGTATGGACATAACAAAACAAAAAAGAAAATAAAAGTACGAGATGAGAAATGAAATATACAGCTTTAGATAATAAAAGGTTGCTTATATCATGCTTTGCAGCTGCTAAAACAGAGATAAACACAGCAAAGCCATGATGGGGCATGACAAAGTCACAAAACTTCTTGAACTGAACTCCATTAGCTACTTTGTTTTCATGTAAGAGATAGGAAAAAGTATTTCTGTTTTAAAAAGTAGATGTTGTCATTTTGGTTTTATTGTAAGAACTATTAGATAAATACAATCACAAGAAGCTAATATTCCGCAAGTGAAGTTGCCTTGACAATTGTTTGCTAGTAAAGTGAAAATGGCAAGGATGCGACAGTTGAGATCTTTTCAATGGAATTTTAAAACAAGAGTGTTTCGTAACCCATCAATATAATAACAGGTCAGAAATCCAGGTTGAAAGACCCTATGTATTACTAATCTTTTTTTCTTTTCTTTTTGTTTTTTGGTTCTTTTTTTTTGGGGGGGGGGGGGGGGGTGGTGGTAAGAAAGGGTGTCTTTTATTAATGAAAAGAAAAGAGAAAGTACAGGAAAATCAGAAAAAAATAAAAGGGATGAGGGATCCCTTATTGTGTACAATGAGAGCAATAGCACTAGGCTCTAACTTTTACCAATATTGGATACATGGAAGGCTCCAAATTCCTTATGAGATGACAATGTACTACTAATCTTAACTTCTATAAACTGAACTACCAAGAGAAGGCTATTGTACAACCAAAAGTTCACTTGTGTCATATGCTCGACACTCTCTGAAGAAGTTCAATAATATAGTCAAGGCCACACAGAATACAAAATCAAACGTGATTACTAAGTTGTTTCAGTGTATTATTGCATGCTTCCAAGATAGAAAGTGAGAAAGAACGACGAGACAAAAATCAAATAGAAACAGAATCAATACCACTATCCAGCTTCCAGCCTTTGCTGGAAAGATCCTGAATCCGGCTCCAAAGATCCTCCAAGAAGTCCTAAAAGAAACAAAAATTAAGAAATGGAGAATCTGCTGTAAATTATGAGGAGAGTCCACATATCCTCTTTCACTCTCTTATAAGTTACATTCAAAGTCTCCAGTAAGTGAAAGAACAGATATCAGTAAGATGAATGTATAAAACAAAGAGTAAGACATACTTTAACACCATCACCCTGGCTTCTATCATCAGGATACTCGAAAGCCAAGCACCCAGCATCAGAGACATGCCTTCTTATACTCATGTAGGCTTGTATCCCCACCATGACCCTATCGATCTCCTCAGGAACTTGCTGGCAATGAAATAAACATGGATAACCATTATGAAACTAAACCAAACAAAAGGGAGCCTATGTATTTGTTATTAATTTATCACCTTTACCAACGGAACAAAAGAAATTACAACAAATACAAACTGAGAATGACAAATCGTTACCAAGTAGCAAGTAGAAGACAAGTGATAATCTACCTCGACAAGTCCAGTCCACCACAAGAGACATGATGAAATAAATTTAATATAGAAGTCTTTATCGAGAAGAAGACAACTTAAATTTACCTCAACAAGTTCTGCTCCACCCCAAGGGAGACATGATAAAATACATGTAATATAAAAATCTGCACAAGCTTGCCAAGAGGGATTCCCTTTATCTTCATCTACAGTTGTGGCAGCTGATGATAGCAGTGTTTCAAACAAAACAACCAAGGAACTCGGTTGGAGAACTTTGCTGCACATCTGTATTTCACTCATCAGATAAGGAATTAACAATAAGGTAACTCATATCTAAAAATGGGCGAAATTCTTGGCTATCCAAGTGGGTAGTACCCAATTGTATCGATCTCCATACACTTTGAAAGTTGATGGAGATCCAATGGCCAACTTTTTTTCATCTCCACCATTCACCTGGGTACTGCCCACTTGAGTAGCCAAGAATTAGCCCTAAAAATGGACCACCATTTCAACTGAGAGAAGAGTCGCATGAACTTCATAGTTGCATATGGTGCTGAGATTTGGATCACTAATACATAGACATGATGGATACATCTGTGACTCTTCCCAATCTTGTTTTTAAATGTACAAGGTATAAAAAAAAAAACAGAATTTTGGCATAAGTACCAATAGAAGTCCCAACTAAGATAGCCAATTCAATGACCTCATGAGTTTTGAACTCTTTAACTTCAGAGGGGGCAACTGACTGGTGAACTCCCAGCTGATCACCAGGTGCCATAGAGGAATACCGAGTAAGTGTAGCACATAGCAGAACAAATGAAAAGCATTTTAGGTGTGCCCACAAGCATGGTTTATGATCCAAGCTGCTCCTATAACTCATCACATTGATCTCTAAATTTTTTGGTCGGATACAAATTTAGAAATTCAAAGAGAGGGCCATTGCCCTCAAATAGCCCTATAAGTATCATGATCAGATAATGGACTAAAAGCATGGGGATTTGGATGTGATTTTATTTTTTTGAAACACAGAATGTTATTGATTAATAGAGTGGAACAAGGGACGAGTCGTTTTCTACTACAGGACACAAACAGAAATAGTAAATACAAGGAAATGTCTGACACTGAGAAAACAGTAAATCCTTTAAAATTTGAAATCGACAAAGCTGTTTAAAGCCTAAGCCTGTACCATACCTACCTCTAAAGTTAAATATCACTTCTGGAGTGATTCATCAATAAGTTTTATAGTAGAATTTACAACTTCAAGTATACAAATATATTGTAAATATGTTGCATGGGTACAGATAAGTTATCATGCACAAAAAGAGGGAGTCAACACCTACCAAGACAGTCAATAAGCGCATGAGTATGCGGATCCTGTTACAATCTCCACTATCTAAAGCAACCTGTCAATTAACAAATAATGTTAAATCAGCAAACAATAAAAGAACATGGAACAGACTAAGGTTGATGTGAACAAGCAAACCATCAGGCTTTTGCTTTCAACACAACAAGTAATTAGCTAATGGTGTTTGGCTGAGCTTATAAGTTCTTTAAAACATCTTATAAGATGCTTGAGAGCTTATATCCTCTCCAAATGTGCGGGCCGAAGTTTTAAGGAAAAATGTATTCCGATGTTTGAGAGCTTAAATGCTTGCCAGAATATGTAGTAAAAATTCTAAGAAAAATATCTTATTTGCTTAAAAAGTAAGTGATCAGGGGCTTATAAGTTGTTCTTTTTTTTATAAGAAACAGAGAAAATTTCTTGATAATAGCGGGTACTTACATAGGGATGAGGCTTCCCTAACTATCCTATTTTACAAATTCGTATATCTATAATACACTACTTAGATCTCTTTGAATATCATAAGTGAAGAATCCCATAAACTCCTTATGGGAAGAGCACCACCATGCAAACCGAAACTTGAGTTTTGCCCAAACTTCTGCCACAGACTCCTCAGTATTCTCGAAAATTCTTCTATTTCTTATAAGTTGTTATTAGAGAAGTAATGAATTCCCACCTCGTTTGTGGAATAAGATTGTATAATTTGTACTGAATGGACTGCCTAAAATTTGATCATTTTAATTAGTGAATTGTCAGTAGTAATATTTTAAAAGCTCAATCATCATACAACAGACATACAACAACTGAGCCTTCATCATATTGTGTTAAACATGTATTCTCATATATATACATATATATATGTTTGTAAATATGAGGAGAGGGAGAAAGAACCACTAGTACAGTTATATATATTCACTTGAATATATGTCCTAATTGTCATATATAGCTTTAGTTACTTTATTCCTTACCTGCAAATTATCATGCGTATTCTCTACTATGCTCCTGACAAAATCTTCATCTTCCAAATTTATCAGACCAACCTACAATGATAAAGGAATTTAAACTTTGAGCAAACGGAAAAGCGTCTCGTTAGTAAGAGAACTGATAATATACCAGAAGAATATTGTGCAAATGGGTATCTCGACCCACAAAAGAAAAGAGAAAAAAAAAATTCCAGCACAACTCCAGCTTAATGAATGAATTACAAATATTCCAGGTAATACACTACAGCAAGCGAAATAAACATAGTACTGGAGTACGAACATATAGCATCATTCTTCAACACCCAAACACACATACACACAAAGACACTGGACATGATTTACATCAAGTATCTGATAAACACTTGGATGTCCTAGGTGGCAAGAATGGATCACTATTTTGTCCTGTCTTTTTTTAGAGGTTATGCACAAAAAACAGATACACAGTCTTACACAGCGAAAGCTATTTCCTGACATCAGTACAGCTATGAATTTAAGGTATTACAGTTGAAAAAGGAAATAATCAGAACGAAATTTAATTCGAACTTTAGTAATACATACATATATGTCCTACGCAAACACTGACTAATCTAATCAAGTACCATACAACAAATCTCCACAAGAGCAAACATAAAATAAAAATAAAATAATAAATAAGAAAACAGAAACAAAAAAACAGGGCACCGAAGAAACAGATGGAAAGAACATCATTTGTTGTTGTTTCGCGGAGAGGGAGTGTCAAAGCAATCATACCAGTGTTCCATACAGAGGTAACTTGTGGGGCAGCTGTTCAGCACACTGGAGAAGGAACTGCCAAAATAACAAATAGAAGCTTAAGCCTTAAGAATATTCACAGTGTATATACTCCTTAGTATAGATAAAAACTCTCTTTATACGTCATACATTCAATAATTTTTCATAATACATTAAAGATTATCAAAATATACGAGATAACAGTAATTATTAGTCAATCAACAAACAAAATCAGGAAAGGGAGCAAGTTCCTTACAGATAATATATCATCACGGCAATGTGACAATTCACGGCGAACAACCCCAAAACAAGTCTCCTGCAACGGAAATTGAAAGAAATACAAATTAAGCAAATGGACAAGTACAACTAGTTAATAAAACTTGGATTTTTTTAAGAAAACAAAACGAAAAAACTAACCAGTTGGTCTTTGTAATCGGCGTTCCCGCCATACTCGGCGCATTTTTCTCCAATTCGAAGCACCAGACTTCTCCAGCTACTCATTAAAACGGCGTAAGAAAGCAGATTTTTCAAAATTATTGGAAGAAAGGTGCGCCTGAACAGGATACTGGATGGGAACAAGGGTTTAAAGTTGGTATAGAGGGATAAAATTGTAGGGAGCGAAGAACAATTTGGGAAATTTTTGAGTGCTAAAAAGTATAAGCCGATAAACCCTCTCTTCAGTAAAAGGTTTAGCGCACCCGATGCCCAACTCGCAGTACAAGATCTGAAGAAGGATTAAGGTTCCACTGGGCCGGCCCGCGGTTTACAAAGCTCATATAATATAATTAATAAAACTATAAAAATAATTATGACTTTAATTAAATATTAATTTTGTGTTATTAAGTCGATTGTTTGGATTGTGTTTATCAAGTTACAATTTATTGTGTTATTGTCTTTGTATCGAGCTGTAAATCGTGGTATTAGCAATTGTCATCACTACATAGTCTACATTAGAAGTAAATAAAATTATACAAATAGTAAGAAAATAAATGTTCAAATAAAAAACTTAAATGTATACAATATAATATATTTTAGAAAACTTAATTGCTTAAAAATTAAACAAAGCCCCTGTTAACTATGTTGTCCACTTAGGTGAGCTGGTAGAAAAAAGGCGATGAGTAAGTAACGATATTATATCTACGAAGATATAAAATTCAGCGTGTAGTATATAGGTATTATATATATATATATTATATTCAATCTACTTTATATTTAAATTTTCAATCTAGTCTGTACTGAACCTTTCATACATCCGATAATAATTTTTATTTTTCAAAACGTAAGTCATGAATTAAGAATGAAATTCAAAATTTAGATCTTTAAATTAAAAACTTCAAAAATTCGGACATTTCATTGATTTGTTTTCCTAAATTTGAACCCTTCCGTGAAATTTACTCTAACCTTGGAACATATGCATGTAATGTGCTCCATTCGTCATAAAATGAGCGGCGAATATCAAAACTATTTCTGGTTCCTAAATAATAATCATTTTTCAAAAGCTAATATCTCTTCTTATAAGTCAAAGCCAAGATATAAAAATTCTAACTCGTCAATTAAATATTCATAATTAAATAAGTCAAATAAACAAACGAATGATGTTGTACAAAAGAAATTTTATATTTTACTCATACATTCATCTACCGGACAAAAAATAAGAAATTGTACTATTGTGAAACTAAACTTTTATTTTGAGAGGGAGTAAACGTATTACATAGATCACAAAATTGTTTTTTCTTTTCAACATTTTTTTATATACTTAAAATTTAAAAATGGGTTGATGAATTTTACATGGACAAAGTATTAAAAAAAAAAAAATCATCCAAGAAATTTGAAACTATTCTCTACTTAATATCTCCCCAAATTGCGGAAAACATCTATAACATGTTGCTATGATGCAGAAGTGAGAACTGCTACTGCATCACTGTTCCCAGTCTTCCATCAACTCCACCAGGCATTATTCACTATCCTGCATAGCTATATATTTACAACACTGCACCATCAGAATACGAAATTTCCAACGACACTCTTCCTGCCCCTCTTTCGGTTCTCCCAAACAAGTGACAAACACATACTGCACGCCATCTGCTGCCATATTATGCAATGTCGATGGAATCCCTACGATGGAACCCAATTATACAGGGATACCACACATACGGTGCACTTCGGCTTCACATTTGTTCCATTGGATTCGCTCTGTTATCTATTGGAAGATGTCATGGCTTCTTCAATTCTTCTTATAACTACACTCAGACTGCTTCCATTTTCCAAAGCTTTCACAGCTGCTCTATGGGCCTTCCTATGCCATTTCAGCAGATTGTAAGCTTGCAGCACCGCCCAACGGGCTTGGTTTGACATCTATACATATAACATCGAGTGTAAGGACTAGTGCACCCAAGGAAGAGGTGCTGCTGCTAATGCTCAATGTTTGCTGGAGATTTTCAATTTTTAATACTCAAGGGCGAAAAAGGATCAACTGACATTTTACACAGACATAAACATAATAAATTTGAGATCAAGGGAATACCTGCAAAATGGAAAGCGGGGGATCTAGAAGAACACAGAAACTCCGGAATAGGTTTTCATCATTTTCTCCACCCTCAGCCTCTCCGTATACTAGAGCTTCAGCTGCAATCCCAGCAAAAAGCACCATACAGTACCTGAACATTCTCATCAGTGGATAAACTATTACAACACTCGTTCACATACAGTTTAGACATCTTTTGATGATTCAAGGCACCACCCACCTGTCAAAGGCGGTACCACTAACACGGCCCTCAGCAAGCTCATTTTGAAGTTTCTCATCCCAAAACTGTGTTCCTGCCTGCAGAAATTACAGTTATACAGAGATGATGAACATGTTCACAGAGATGTGCTGCTAGAAACAAGCTCTTGTGGTTGTTTGAAGTTGAAAGAGAAAGAAGATTGACTACATTTCGCACACAAAGAAATAGAAGAGAAAAAGAAAAACATTAGCAAAGTACAGGAAACTTGCAACTGGAAAATGCTAGTATCTTCAGGGAGGGGAAGGAAGACAATGTTGGAAGCGAACCATCAACTTCTATATTGTTTAACAAGCTTAAGAATGATTGGTAGAAGACAAATAGATTTCATAATAAATTTGTTCATTCAAAATGCAGATGATATATGTAAGATAGGCATGTAAACATGCAAAGAATAAAAGCTTGCTCACTTCTTTTGTTAAAAAAAAAAACATGACCATACTTGAAATTAAAGAGTGAAACATCGGATCTATTCTCAACTGCTATTGAATCCTTGAATATATGGTTTTTCTGATACTATAACGAGAGGAAGACAGTTAAAGGATATTGCAAGAACCGAAGTACCTGCCCTTGAATGCCCATCTGCACTGCAACAATTGGGTCTAAAATTACACCACGAATTGGACAACCCATTAAGTATGCTGCAAATGCACAGAGCAAAAACATTATTGAAATTTAAAATATATGCGACATCCTGCTGATACTTGATCATTTGGGCAGGGTAGACTAGTGCAGTAGCATACAGACAGACAGACCTATAAAACTTGACCTTAATGTCCCACAACAGATGTTGATATTGTATCGTTCTCACTTTTTATTTCTCTTTCCCTTTTTTGTTGGTGCAATAGAATCATAGATATTTAGATAGCATTGCTTACCTACAAGAACATGACCAGCTTCATGAACTAAGATACGACGCCTATATGGAGGCCAATAACTTGAAATCTGAGCTAAGCATGAGCCACCAAGAAAAACAGCATCTAGAATCGACAATCCCAGAACCGCTGCAAGGTTCGGTCTGATATCTATTCCTTGATTTAGCAGGATAGACACTCCAGCAAGTAGAGCTAGCAACAGAATACTAGAGCTTCCAGATACACCCCACTTTTTGGGAGAGAGCTTTGAGACTGGAACAGCAACAGTAATATGAAGGAAAGTATCAAAATAATGATTGGGAACGAAATGTGATGCCAACTTATATAGAAGTTAATGCCTTCGAGGAGAAAAGGATATTGAACAGCTGTCATTTTTAATGATGGCAAGATATATCACATAGAAGTTACTGTTTGCATAAAGGTAATACTTACTTAGATGAACATATACCTTCTAAACCTGTAGAAGACTTCAACACGGATGGTGTGACTTCTCTTGTTCCCTCTAAAACTGCATAACACAATTACTCAAGCATTTAGTACCTTACATTTACAGCAATATTCAATCAATTTTAGGAGTACCTAGGAACTACTTGACAGTGTGCACAAATTAACAGGGTTGGTATGACGACACAAGCAAACATCATCCTAAACAACCTTGTGCATTCCAACATTAGAAGTGACAAAGAAACTAATCACTAATAACATGTATCTTTAAGCTATCTATGACCAGTTTTTTTTTTTTTTTTTTTTTTTTTTTTTGGGGGGGTGGGGGTGGGGGCTCTAGCTCCCGAATTTTTAACAAATTCCTTAATCCCTATATACTTTACTGTTTACTATTTCTCTTGATTGGTTTAGCTACAAGAAAATATTATCACCTCAGGACTAATTGTATAGCTCCACCCGAGTGTACGGCAACAAACAAATATATCAAAGTCCAAATTCAAGCACCTTAAGGTTTAGAAAAATAAGAAGGTAAAGTGCTTCATAAGTCACACAATGGGTGAATTTATGTTGGTACTATGTCTATGCCTTCCATCGTATTAAATTTGGTATCATATATGCACTTCCTCCGATACTTTCTGTTCCATGATTAACTTTTGGATTGCAGAAGCTATATGCCGTTAGGCACATAATGTATAGATGCTCCAAACCATACCATTAATTTTTTATTTTTTTTCCATCACTTTCCCCTTAGGTTAGTTCATCTCAATTTCATTCTCTTTTTTTTTTTTTTTTTTTTAACACACACGCCACGGTGACTCGAACCCATAACCTATGGTCAATTGCTAACATATAATGTTCAAATATTATAGTTATTCACTTCTGAACATCATATGATCAGCCAAATCAACTTAATATTTCTGAACTAAATTTGATCAACAAAAATATAAATAAAAGAACATACAATCAGAACTAATGGATGCTTGCTCACATGCCAACTCTTAATCCACCACAAATTTAACTTGTCCACAGTAGGTCCCTAATTATCAATATAAGCACTCTAAATTCTTTAAACCTCAAATTTAACAGTCCTATACTATTTGTTGTCCAAAATTTACAGATCGACTACTCCAAAAGTTATGCTGCTGAAAGATATAGGACCAGAAAATCAAATGGGAATCAAATTACTCACCAATATTACGGTATTTTCCGAAACAGGGCAACAGCCCCCGGTTTTTCAGAAATGCATAAGCGCCCCCAACGAGACTCATATCATCAGCGTTCAAGCACGTGTCCAACACCTCCCAATCCCTCTCGAGTCCCAGTAGACCCAACTCACCATTCACCGGCCGATTCGACTCAATTGAAGAATTGTCGAGCTCTACTGGAACGTCTTTGAGGAAGCGAAGGGCTCGAGCAAGGTCCTTGCTCTTGACTGCTTCTTCGTATTCTTGCCACTCCTTAATCGCTCTGGTTCTCGTACGGTATCCATGGATTTTTCTGCGCAGAATTTGAGTTGCTAGAGAGAATTGAAGTGATCGGGAGAGGGATGAGAGGGGTAATGGAGGTAGAGTGGGAGCTGTGGAGTGCAACGATATTGATTTCGCCATTGGAGCTTTTCATTAACTTGCTGAATTTGTTTTTCTTTAAAATGAAATCGGCATGGGTTGGGCTTTGTCCTCGAGGTTTATGGGCAGATCTGAGTGAAACTTAACAGGATTTGGGCTAGCCTGAAAATAGGCCCACTCTAGCATAGCAAGTTTGGATCCGTTTTATTGAAGTTTTGTCTATGGCTGATCATTTGTCATACTGATTACTGACCCACCTATATCCTCATTTTTCTGTTAAAAATAAAATAAAAATGAAAGCTTAGTTAAATGCTTGAAGCCTATTAAAGTGTAAGTAGTTTATTTATGTAAAAGTAGCACACTAAAGGTAAAGGGGTGTTTTCCTTTACTTCTATTATTAAAAGTAGTAATTATAATAAAAAAAGATAGTGTTTGAGAATAAAATATTTTTGTCAAAAAAATAAAAGTTGCGGTGTTTGTTTAATAATTATTTTTTTCCATAAAGGAGGCTGCTATTTAGCCAGATTCTGGCTGGCCAAATAGAAAAAAAAAATTGTCCTCAACGGCTAAATATCATCGACGCATATTGATAACAGATTTCTAGCAGATTGAAGTAAGACTTCTTGATAAACGAATCCTATTTTCCTCGACGGCTAAATATCATCGACGCATATTGATAATTGGGAGCCAATTGAAAGCAAACAGAAAGCCAATAGAAGAGGGGAGAGATTCTTGTTGAGTTCTGGAAGTGGCAGAGCAAAAAAAAAAGTGCCAAACAGATGCTGCCTTCTTCTTTGTGAAGACAAACAGGCATAGAGTATTGGGCCAGAGATGTTTCAGGGAGAGGCTTTGGGCCTCAATGCCGTGTTCGGAATTCAAACAATACTTGTACCAAAATCGTTTAGATAAATTTGGCGTTGAACATATGAAAATTGGCAAGCGGTTAAATTGGAGGATTGGCTATAGCGCCTCATACGATCAACTTGAGCAAATTTGAGAATTGGCAAGAATCTTGTCTTTCACTACAAAAAAATTACAATTTAGAGACGGAAATATCGGTCTCTAAACATAAAAATTCAGTCTCTAAATTAATTAAGAGACAAATTTACAACAGATCCAATATGTCACTAAAAAGCTGGTCGCTATTTTTTATCAAAGGAGTTTGA
>JAUEKW010000008.1:211870-227446 GCA_032274785.1 Ajuga reptans
GGTACAAAAATTTAGTTTAGGTTGCAAAGTGTCAAAAAGTGAATACTTCAGGCTGATTTTAATAATTAACCCTATATATAATTATTACACGTATATATTGATAATTCGGTCGGTTCGGTTTATACCGGTTTTTTTATGACTAAAACCGAACCGAACCGAAATGCAATTCGGTTCTAAAAAATACAACCGAACCGAAACCGAACCTTATAAAGAACCGAACCGAACTGAACCGAATTAGTCGGTTTAATTCGATTTTTCGATTTCGGTTCGGTTTTGCTCACCCCTATAAATTAGAAGAGGAGTACAAAATTTTTTGGGGTACAATTTAAAAAAAAAAAATTACATAGTAAATTTTATTTTTAATTTTTTTTCAAATTGGGGATAATTTGTACCCCACAGTTAGGGATGTAAACAAGCCGAATCGAACCGAATCAAGCCGAACAGTACAAGGCTAAAATTCGGGTCGTTTGATTTTTAGTGTATTCGAGTTCGGCTCGAGCTTCTAGACTTATGTTCGAGTTCGGTTCGTTCTGTAATTACTAAGCTCGTGAATAATTCGGCTCGGTTCGACAAAAACTCAATAACACATCAAAATATGCATAGTTCGAGCTCGAGTTCGTTATTAAGCTCGCAAATAGTTTGAGCTCGGTTCGTTTAGGCCAACGAACGATCCCGAACGAATATTTTTTCGAACCGAGACACGAATAATTTGTGAATAGTTTGATTTGATTACATCCTACCCACAGTCCGTTATATATCTGCCCCTGCTACTAATACCCTATGAACACTTTCTAAAAGTGTGAATTATAATAACAAATAAATAAAAACAAAAATAGAAAACCATATAAACTCAACCAAAGATCTGGGAAAAATATTAATTTACAACGGGTTCCGTTTATATTTATTACTCCTTCCGTCCCATAAAAAGAGTCTTGTATCAAAACTACTTCTTATCCCATAAAAAGAGTTCTGTTTGAAAAGTCAAAAGTTAGTTAAACATAGAAGTTACTTTGATGCCCTTATAAAATCATGTTAATACTTTGATATTAATAGGATAATTGATGAGTTTAACAAATTTGTAAGGGTAATGATTACAATCATCCACTTGCAAATGATTGTACATTGACTAAGTTGACCAAAGATAAAAGGTTGTACATTTATCAAACATGACTCTTTTTATGGGACGGAGGGAGTATATTATATATATGCGGCTTTCACTGAAAGGTCAAGGTTCCAATGATGATGAGTCACCACCACTTTGTGTGTCTTATGAGGGGAAATTCTATGCTGGTGGTATGAGGCAGTGCCTCAACCACCAGCATAGAATTTCCCGTCTTATGAGTTCTTATACTAACCTTTTCAATTATCTTATCATTTGATTATATCTACAAAATTGTGTTTGAGTGGATTGCATACACTTTCTAAAAATGGGTCAACATTTATGTGTAAAAGTTCCATTGTGAATTCAAACTTGGCCGAACCTCACTATTTACTCCAACTATTAGGGGGAAAATACAATATATTAATCCCATAAGTTTTGATCACTTGTACTTTTAATCAAATAGAGTTTTATATATTTAATCCTATAATTAAAAAAAAAATTACAGTTTAAAATCTAAGTTTGGAATGAAATTTTTGAACCCGCTGAAATTTCTCTCGTGATTCATGGGTTTGTGCATTGTCAAGTAGCAATATCTCAGCCCCCTAATGTGTATTAGATTCTTATTTTTCACCACAAAAAGAAAAGAGGCTTTCTGTAGTACATTTGAGGTACTGATACTCATGATTTCCACTATCAAATAATAAATTTTCAATCTGGACTGTTGAATTGAATAACCTATTACCCGGCCGGTAGATTGGTTACCTCGTGTCCATCATTAAAAAAGTAATCTAAATCATATCAGTCAGATTACAGTCTCATCATTCTTCACTACCATGAAGCTCTCCCATGCCGGCCAAATCTCAAATTCTAACATTTTAAAAACCTTATTTGTTTCCCAAATTTTGCAGTTAAAAGATCAGAACAAATTAATAAATTTGATTTCGATGTCGGAGTTTAGAGTTTGGAGCTCATTTGATGCCTGACTGCAAGTTTAGGAGTTGAAGATAACTAGAAGACCCAAGCTTTTCCCAAGAACGACCACCCAAGAAAACAAAACTCGAAAAAAAAAATGTTGCTATGAGTCTGTTAACAGAAAATAAGTCCAAACACCATATATAGCGAGACTCCCGACCAGCTCGCAGCAGGATTCAAGACATTTCTAGGCCCAATCTAGTACTACTTTTAGTATTTTAAATCTTTTACACATTCTTGTCTTAAATACTTTACTTTTTATCATTGTAGTATAGACTCAATACTTTCATAAATTATATAATATAATTTATTAATTTGATAAATCACACACTGCACAAAGACACCACATATCATCTAACAAAATCGTGATTTTGATACACACCGTATGATATGTGTCACACACACTATAAGCTAGCAAGCCTAGCATGTGGGATTCAAGATATGCATAACCACATAATTTGCGTTTTTTGAGAAATATAATTTGGTATTGCATATTTACATACCATTATTAGGTGAATTATCTAAATGATTCATAAAAGTTTAATTTAAATTATGGGTCTCTAAGACAGGCCCCCAAAAGCCCAAAAATATGAAGAGAGAAATAAATGAAGGAAGGTGATGAATTTGGAAAGACTTTACCCTCCATAATTCCAGGCTTTGAAAGTGGCCAATTCTACACCTCACTCTTCTTCTATTTCCCCTCCAATCGCAGAATGTGAAACTTCCCTTGAATTTGTTGCAAAAATATTATCAACTCGCTCAATTCTGTGAAAAATTGGAACGTCGACATTAGCAATTCGGTCTGTAATGTGCATTCTTCTTCCGCGTATTTTTGTTTTCTCACCAATTGATTTGGAGCTGTTCCTCTCCATTTTGATGTATTCTAATTAATGTATGAATCTATCTTCCGCTTTGATCTCCATAGATTTCTGGTATCCGAGTCGAATTTTGTGAAAGTTGTTCTATAATTTTGTTATACTGATTATTTAATGATGCTACATTAATATATATTTCTTTTGCAGTTGAATTACGGCAACCTCGGTAAACTGTTTTAAGGTGATATATATGGTACTGATTGTTATATCGTTTCTTGATCTATTGAGGTGTGAATTGTAGTTGATCCTTCGATTAATACCTTAGTTATGATAGTCTCTTAATATGATTAATTAGTTGCAGTAGTAATGTGTTATTATTTCAAATTTTCAATGTTATAGCATCAAACACATAATCACGGTGAATTTAAGAGGCTCTAATAATAAATCAGATAACGTTAAACAAATATATTTTAGGAAGATTTTGTTTATGATGGTAGCCTCAACTTATTCTAAGTGAGTTTCAAATGATATGTTATTGTTTGGTTGATCTGATGGTTTTGCTTCTTACATAAAGCAATGTCATAGCATAAAATGCAAGTTTCTATTACTTTGTAATTCAATTCACTAGCTATTCAGTTGTCCTTTACTCCTATAAAATTGGAGGCATAGCTTTTCTAGAAATTTCGAAGTATTAATGCATGTTAGACCTTGCCTACAACTTTTCACAATTTTCTGGCAAAGGAGGGTTTTTCCATTGTTACCAGTCTTGAATTTAGTTGCGTCTATATGCATTTTTATGTCCATGGATACTGTGACATAGAGGTGGAGTTTTAGTCCTTCTGAGGAAAATTTATCGATATACCATGCCATGTTTTTTGCATTCACACTTATGTTGAAGTACCTTACTGCATGACGCTTCAAATGTGTTGCTTAATTTGGTGGATTACATTATTATCGGGTCGCATAAAATACAGTGCAACCTAAAGTGTGCGTTCATCAACACTCGCCAATGATTTATATTCCTATTAAACAATAAGTTTTTTAACGAATTTTATAAACATACGAAATTAAACCATTAAGGACTGTCGAAAAATATATTCCCCAACCCTGGACTGCATCTTGAATTTTCTAGTTCCTTTTACATATTTGTGACGTCCTCTGATTGGTTAAAACTTCTTTCCAGATGGCCAATTGTCACTGGATAATTTGTTTTATGGTGTTCTCTTGCCTTGCAAGAGTATATGAAGCAAGTCCTGGTGAATCTGATCATATCTATAGGTAAACTTATCGATTTATTTATTATTTTACTGTTGTCCATTTCCTTAGTTTCATGAGGGAAAGAACAAGGTCCATAGTTCTGTAGCTTTGTAGCTTCAATACTAGATAACCTGGTTAACAAGTTTTCAATTTGCTCTGCTGATTTTTGTGGAGTCAACCCTACCTATGACTTAGTACTCATTTTTCATTATCTTTCATACAGAAATTATAGGAAACAAGTGTTGAAGTTTATTTTTACTGAAGCATTATCATTCTGGAAGTTCTACTCGATATAATACCAAATAATAGGCAGGCTAACTTTCTGGTTTTGGTGGATGTTTAGGGCATGTATACGACAATGTGAAAAGAGCAGTTGTGTTGCAGACAAATGCTTCTCAAGTTGCGAATTCTCTCTAGATGGTTCTTCCCTTGATACCCCTTGGTATAGGTCTCTTTGCTTGTGGTGGAAACAATCAGATTGCAAGAGCAATTGTCGTTACCATTGTATGTCTAACAGAGAAAAAGAAAGAGCAGAACTTGGACTAGCGCCTGTTAAATATCATGGCAAATGGGTCTCTCAACGCCTATATGGAATCCAGGTTGGATCGGTTTTTGCCAATTACTGATTACATGACTTAAGCAGAGTATCCTTCTTGTGTCGTTACTCATTTTCAGCATGTGCCTGATGTAATGCCCCTGGATTTACTCAGGAGCCGATTTTCGCAGCCTTTTCAGCTCTAAACCTTATGATGCATGTTCATGGTTGGCGTTCCTTTTCTTTCCTTATTTACTACAGCTTGCCCTTGAAACCAGATAAGACACCTTTCTATGAGTATTCTGGCCTTTTTAACATCTACGGGATTATGTCAATGAATGCATGGTTCTGGAGCGCAGTCTCCCATTGTAGGTAAGACTTCTTTTCTTTTTTTTGTTTCAATTTATTCATCTAACCTTGTTTGTTTGTTTGTTTTTTTTTCATTTCATGATTGTTCCATTAAAATTTGACTACTACAATCCCTAAATGCAGAGGCATAGACGTGACAGAAAAGCTAGATTATTCATCTGCTATTTTCTTACTTGCATACTCAATTATTCTGGCGATCATAAGAAGCTTCGGCATAAAAAATGATGCTGCCAGAGTCATGGTTACTGCTCCACTGATGTCATTTGCAACTACCCACATTTTGTTCCTTAGCAACTACGAGATGGACTATGGTATCATTAACATTACTTCTTTTTTTTCATTTAGTTTACCATCTTCTTAAATATAGGAATGCTGTGAAAATTATTCTTCTCTCTTTCATAAATTATATTAAAAGATCAATATTTGACTATTTGTGTATTTCAAAAGTGTTAGCTCTATCCTAATAAGGGTTGTACCAGCATGCATATGTGATTGGACCCTGTATTAGATCACTGCCTACATTCATCCTGAATATTTTGAGTGAATGTTGTAAAAAAAATGAGAGGAGAAACAAAGTAGAGACATAAATTATTGAGATTCTAAAATATGTCCATTTATAACACCTAGTCATTAGGCCGATCCATCATGTTATGTACTTGTAGGCATGTGACTATGTGAGTACAAGTGTATGTACATAATTTTCAGATTTTGTTTCACTTATTTAAATTTACTACAAGATTAATAATCTTCTCGGCAAATCACACATGTATATCATACTGATAACTCATGTGAAATCTGGTGATCCAATGTTAGACATTTCAAATTGTGAATGAGAGAATGAAAAAGAAACAACAAGATTTTGCGACTCAGATGTAAATGTCATCCACTTCCTTTATCTTGAGCTGGTTTTTGACCCGTTCTTTCCAAGTAACAAAATTTATCTTGAATTTTAAGATTTTGTAGAATATTATGCATTACTAGTAATAGTTTGTGTATTCTTCAAATGAAACTTGTTTTAATGTTTATTATTATATACCATTTCAAAGGCATTCATGAAGACTGAAAAATGCGATATAACACAAAACATTATTACCCTGCTTGAGTAACCAACAGATCATTTGTGTGGAGATATGTTATTTCTTGCAGTAACGCTATCTAGCTTTTCTATTAGTAATAATCCTCTAATTTTTTGACAGAGTGGAATATGAAGGTGTGTGTAGCCATGGGTATAGTCCAGCTTCTCACTTGGTCGATCTGGGCTTGTGTGACTCATCATCCTTCTAGATGGAAGTTGTGGATCGTGGTTGTGGGACGCGGCATTGGTATGCTTCTAGAAGTTTTGGACCTCCCCCCTTACCAAGGATTAGTGGACGCTCGTGCTTTTTGCCAAGCCTCCACTATCCCTCTCACGTATATCTGGTGGAGTTTTATCAAGGATGATGCTGAGTACAGGACAGCAGACCTCCTGAAGAAGGTACGGTAGGTAGTATGCAAGTGGGAAGACAAAATAGTGGGATAGAGGATCCTAACTACATATCCTTAGTCAATCTCAGCCCCTGGGGCTTTAACAGCAGTTTTATTTTTTGTTTCTTTATTTTTTATTATTCTTTTAACCTCAGTATACGAATTCTCTCAAGTCTCAATAACCTTAGTTTTTATTGGGATTACTTTCTGGCAAGTTTGAGAGGTGAGTTAAGGAATTGCATCAAGATCGTAACTGGTCTAATGCTCTTCTTTCCTCATTCTGTAGCTAATAATAGAATCTTTATTCTTTACGGGAAAAAGTAGGAATATGAGGACGTCTCCAACAAATAAGAAAAAGAAAGCAAATAACTTAAAGATAATAGACAAGGGGTAGTCCAGATCCTCTGTTACACCATGTGTTACATCTTCTACTACACTACATTTAATATACGATACATGTTAATTAGTGACATCATTTAATATATGTGTAGTTTGGTGTTTGACTGTTAAGTGTTATTGTACCTAAAATAATGCACCTGATGTTCTGTAATGGTATAAATTAAGGACACAAATAAAGCCATACCACAGTAAAAACACTGAAGAATAAACAAATATTGACATGCACCAAAAATATCCACTTGCTACAACTCACAATATGGATATAGCCGCTGATATTGACGAGGGGCCATTGGACAATGACATATATTAAAATAATAATAATAATGAGGATACGCAGAGTTTGGAGATAAGAGAGACTTTATACCCGAGATTGTTTGGATTTTTCAACAGACCCCAAACATTGAATTCACGGGGAAATAGGACTCAAATGTTAAACTAGAACAATGGAAACACTCCTCCTGAATCCAGTACAAACACTATCTTTTCAAGAATTTCGGCAAATGTTTCTCCTAGATATGTATATCTTTGCTACAACAGGTTCCTTGTCATGGTAGTTATAAGAGGAGTCAGAATCCCAACAGTTCAGGAATGCTTCGATTTCTTTTTAGCTGATGGCCCATCAGAAGCTGCAATATATGTGTTTGGATCAATCTTCTCCGCAGATTTTTTCCTGCCGAAATCCTTTGCTTTTTTCTGCAAAACAGAAAGAAAACAAAGAGGATATTATATGGATAATTGCCCTTGAAGAACATCGATAATCAAAGAATGTGGTCACATTTACCTTCAAGGACAGTGCAAGGGCAGCAACATCATTCTTGTCGTCAGTATGAGAATTTGGATCTTGTTTGTTAGGTTCCTGAAAAATCAACAAAAGATGAGTCCTCCATTAGAAACAAAAATATAAAGCAGCAGGAATTGGCATTCATATATCAAACCTCAGGAGGAATAAATGCTGCTTCTCGTTTCTTCTTGCTTTCAGCTACTTTAGCTGCTTGTTTCTCTTGCTTATCTTGCCACTTCTTTGCTCGCTTCTTCTCGTCAGTTAGGAAATATTCCCCACTTTCAAGTTGCTCATCAATCTGATATTGTAGCATCATAATAAGTGAATGAAAGTCACCTTGAATGCATATACACGATGGGGGGCGGGGGTGGGCAAGCGGGTGGTAAGCTCAAGATCAAATGAAATAATTTCTCATGAATATTTGTGAATGGTTGCCTTCATACCATACCAGGTCTATTTAATAATGGTTGCTAATTAATATTTGAGAATTACAGTTTATAGAGGAAGTTGGATCCATTGACTACCACGTGGTATTTGGTGAACAAGGAAATTGGATCAACTATTAAATCATGAATATCCAAAGCGATGGAGAATATATTTTTGGTTTGTTATAGGAAAAAACCATGGAGAATATCAAACAGCTGACACTTAACAAGTAACAACAGGAGGCCAAAACTGAAGATGTCCAGCAGCAGTAGAATTTTCATTTGTGCCAACAAAAAATCAGGTGCAATATAAATATTATGTTCATGACAAGGGGAAGCAACAGAGCTCTCTCTCATAGGAATAGAAAGGAAGTTCACTTTCATGAGAAAGTTTCACTAAAACACTATCAGCAGTCGAGCAACATAAGATGACACTTGTACTCACCTTACTAGGTTGCTGTGGAGGAGGGAAGGGTGTGTAAGGTTTCTTCTCTTTAGATTTAACTTTCTTCTGTTTGACATTTTTCCTGGGAGTGAAAATAAAGGGATGATGTTATATACTGATGCAAAGTAAAATGTTCAAGTTAAAGCTACATGTGAAAAAAGAGCAGTTAAAGGTACATGTGAAAAAAGAGCAGTTAAAGGTACATGTGAAAAAAGAGCATGAAATGAATTGACGCCTACTTTTTAAATTTCGGAAGAAATCTGTCCCAATTCTCATCTGCAAGTGTAGGATCTTTAGCAAGCTCTCTCTTCATCATTAAGATCTTCACACAGAAGCCAGGGAATGATAGCATGAGAAAACATCAGACTTTCCAAATTCATAATAAAGAGCAGCAGAAATTACATGAAATACACCAGAAATATTAACAACTCACCTTGATGTTATATACCGGATGCATTTTATTCAAAATGCACTCTTCAACAACCTTCCTCACTTGTTTGAGACCTTTAAATGAACCCATTGCTGCTACCGTGTTCCCCTGCTCATTTAACAGATATCAATACATGACAGGCATTGCTAGTTCAGCTAATTCAGCTAATAAAATAAAAGGTGTGAAATTATTTGTATGTAATCAAATATGAAGAGGAAGGATCATAAAGATGGACCTGGACAAGAATGTAGCAGCCTGTTAAAATTTCGAGCGCCTGCATTTCATATTCACATGTCAGGCACGGTATACTTGACATTAGGAAATGAGAAATCAAAAGGAGATACTTATGCTGCAAACATCAACATGATAGGTAGGTCATACAAGTTACAAAGATGAGAGTGCTCTGTAACCTATTTTATACTATTATTATCTCATTTCCTCATTATCTAAAATATTTTTCTCAAGTGGCTCAGTAAATTAAAAATCAAAAGTAACAAACCTTAAGAGTAGAAGAATTTGGTCCTACTAAGTGTTGCCTTCTCTTCACAAATCGTTCCTGTAAGTTAACAACGAGTTGGTGAGTCGAATTCAAACTTTTGACAAATTTGAGCTGAACACGGCTCAAATATGTCTTCCAAATCATTTGTCGTCCACCTTTGTGTTTCCGATGCTGCTATAATACCTTTTCTATGGTATAGTTTTTCTGACAAGATCCAACACTCACCAACCCACCCAACAAAACCCACAAAAAAAAAAACAAAAAAAAAAAAAGGCAAAGCTAGTGCCAAAAACATATATGTGTGTGCGTCTGTGTGCTTTATACTTTGATCAAACTGCACTCATTGAAGTGATCCCCGTGAATAATAAATTCTTCTACGTATCCAAGGGCCATAAGTGACAGATAAATTCGAGAAGAGAAAATGGGTCTTTTAAGTTTTTAGCCAAGCCGCTCTATAAGAAAAAGTAATAACACACCTTGTTGCGCACCAAGTTCCCAATCTTGATTATGTCACACTGCATCTCATCATTAAGGATCTTTATTGCCTGTAAGACAACCATGTATGAGCATCAGAAAGCAATATTTTTTAAGGATTGCAGAGTCAGGACTCTAGCCTATTGATACCATTCTGATTTATAATTAATTTTCCAAATTTCAAAAGAAGATTTCCAGTGCCTCTCCAGTATAGCAGTAAACCAAACTGCCACCCTGAATTGGCAAAATGTCTAAAATAAACCCATGACCTTATTGATTAAATTATTTAAGGTACTCAAGAGACAATTCTACACTTCTCTGAAATAAAAATGTTATTTCCCTTCTTTTTATCATTGAATTCCATGTTCTTCATTTTTATAATATGCTAGCTAATATTCTGTGGCATTTGGGAAAATGTAGTGCCTATCAATAAAACACGTCGCTTTGAAATATCATGCAGCATAACATAATATATATCAACAAGTAGCAAATCAATGTTACTTCTACATGATTTCAGTTTTATCTATCCACGAAATTCAATTTATTATTTAATCCTTAAAAGAGCAAAGAAAAACATGAAAAGTAGAAACACTATTGTATAATGTACTATCTGCAAATAATAGAAATATCAGCATTTTGAAAACTACAAACGCTGCAACTAACTTAATTAAAGCTGATTTGCATTAGCCCAAGAATGTCTGATTGAACTTTACCAATGTTTATAAGTTGGAGTGTGAAAACCAAATAATAGTGCATGATTATGTTTTGCTCATTAGTTTGCTTTTTATCTATCTTTTTAGAACAAATTAGTCAATGTCATATGCATAATTAAATATGTTCATCCTATAGCAATAATATGTTTTTTTAACTATATTACTCAATATGTTATTTGATATATGCAGAAGAACAGATATGTGTCATTTACTGCATCCCCCCCTCCCCTGGGTGGGTGGCAGTCTTTCTAACACCTTTATCAGTTGTTCAACTAGACATTTTTTAAACTTAGGAGGTCACTCGCAATAGCACAAAACTCAGGAGGTAAATGGAATCCCCCCATGTTTGAACATAATAGCAAACTTAATCAGTCAATTAAAAACAGCAGCTCAATAACAGAACAAGATAAATATTTTTTTGAACTATGAGCTATGTATGATCCTTGAGTAACCACCAAGAAGATGTTTAGGTCATTAGAAGAGATAATATAACTAAGAGGGAACGTAATCTGAAGAATGCAACCTGAGGAGCAGGAACACTTCGTGACAAAAGCTTAAGGAGATCTCTAGCCTTGACTATTATGTAGGGATCCCTGGTTTTCCTGGTTGTTGAGACTGTCATGCATCCTTCAACCTGAAGAGAGATAAGAGATCCAACAAATAACTCAAATACAGTTGGAGAAGAGAGAATGGCAATCCTTTCATACTATCTGCACATTTTAACATTTAAACTGCCAATCCCTAGCTTTAATGAGAGAATGACACTGCCACTCCATAAACAACACAAAAGGCAGAGCTAAAAAGGAGTGAAACGGGCTGATTGGCTTACCAAATTCAATTCACAAGCAATCCCATGCTCTTTTAATGCGCCTTTTACTATAGGCCAGCACTCTTGCAAATACTTCTCTAAAAGAAAGTAGACAGACCAGGAAAGATATCAGTACAGCCCAAGGTGCAAAAGAGTACGAAAACATAAGTTAATAGTGTGCGTCATATTTTGAGGTAGAAGGAACAATCAGAGAAAGATATAAACCTGGGCACTTGAATGCATCTGTAAACTAATGTAAACAAGTCTAAATTGATGAGGTTCACATTTTCTCGTGCAGGACAGTTTTTCAGTTCAATACACAAGGACTCTTCCAATTAACACTTGATACAAAACAAATGATATGAGAGCTCAGAAGGATATATATAGCCCTTATGAACCAATATACTCTACCAGTCCTCACTAATAAAAACCCATTTTTGCCAAATCCACATAAATACACGCATTTGACTACTAAGTAAACCAAATGCAAATTTATATAGGCAACAGCATACGTCACATTAGTACAAGCAATTACTGCTTGTGAATCACTCCAGCAACAATTACTGGATAAATTGCAAAAGAAAATATTAAAGATTGAATGAGCAGAGAGAAAACAGAAAATTTAGGAACCTCTGTATTGAGGGAAGAGGGTAGAGAATGAGCTAACTTCTAACATGCCGCTTTCGTTCCATGAGGGGTCAAATTTCTCAATTTTCCAATGGTCAATGCTCGGATCATCCCATGGCTTATCTTTGTCATGCTTCCCCTTATGCCGCACCCGCAGCTGCTTCTCCCCTGTTTCCCTGCCATTGTTTATGTCGTTTTCTTCTGTAATGTCCGCCATTCTTATCGTCCACAAGCTCAGAGAAGTCAACCAAATTTGCAAGAGGCTCCCCTAAGAAATTTACTGCATGAGGCAACATAATAAAATATTTAGATAGTCTTAAGATCATAGGAGATAAACACTAAGACTTTTGTAAGGACTAATAAATAACTATTAGAGCAAAATCATAAAATCTTATAACAGTTTTTCATGATACAACATATCAGAACAACGATTACAAAATTAAGAAGCATGATACTTGAGAATAAAACCAACTTCTATGTGAAAATCGACAGCCTCTGGTCATGCATTAATGATATAAATATTGGAATAAACATAGCCTGAAATTTTGAAATTCCAGAACTTTTCAATCACATGTTATAAGAAGGTCACCAATTCTCAGAAATGGAAATCAGGCTAGAATAACTAACAGAAACCCTTGACTAAATTACTAACAGAAAGTCCTCAACTATTTTATAACGAACTTGATCAAATAAATTCAGAAGCAGCAGTATGAAGTCCCTAGATCATTTTTTTAATATATATATACGAAGATAGAGTACGTACTAGATGCAAAACAGAAACATTAATCAAAGTATACATAACAACGAATTCGCACGCATTTATTTCAATCATTTGACGGAACCACTAGAAACCACAAATCAGTTCATGAAAGACGCCGAGAATCAAACAAGTATATGAAAGAAACCATATGGATACATAAAAATAGCAACATCATACAAGCTACAGACAGGGGGAAGAGGAAGTCCAGAGCGGCGCTTTCGAGATGAGCAGATGTAAACAGCTACGTCACTCTCCGTTGTGCGTCGACAGATAACCCCTTTTAGGGTTTTATGATTGCCTTGTGCTCAATTATAACAATTATGTTTTTTCTCTCTCTGAAACATCAGTACTCTAATTTTACACAATTTTACTGATGGATATTTCGGTGAAAATTTTAAAAAAGAATGATAGAAATTCTAATAAATATTTGAGAATTTAAAATTTATATTATAGGGTGTGTTTGCTATGGACTGGGCCAACCATTTTAGTTGGCCCAGCCCCCTACGTGTTTGGTTTCGGGATTGGTTGGGCCAACCCCAACCACTATCTCTCTCTTCAATCAACATCATCTTACACACATCAAATCATCACAGTCACTCATTTTCTCGCTCCTCAACCAACAACCTCTTGCACACATCAAATCACATATTTCATTTAAATATTATTAATCAACCCTCCAACCACTCCTCCAACTCATATAACAAACACACCTTTTTATTTCTCCAACTACTTCCAACCATTTAAACACCCCAGCCAACAGTACTCCAGCCACCCCCAACCCATAGCAAACACAGCCATAGATATTATTACCAACATTAAATGACTAGTATTTGGCTTGTGCATAACAGAAATTTATAATAAACTAATATTTTAATTAATAACTATGGTTGTGTTTGGTTGGGACTGAAGCCTGTTGTGGTACTATTAACTGATGTAAAGTTGCTGAGAAAAGTAGCTGAGTAATGTAAAAAATGTGTGTTAAGCCTCCAACAACTATTAAAGACAAACACATGCTGTAGTTTGATGATGTCTCAAACCAGCTGTGCAGAAACTCATCCAAACACAGCCTATGTGATTTAATTATTTTAAAATGTAATATAAATGAGATAGATATGTGAACATTTTAAATAAAATATAAGATAATTATAAGTAATGTAAACATTAATTTCTCGTGTGATGCACACGGGTTGAAATAAAATTTGTTTTTACAAATAAATATAATGAAGTTAAGATAAAATATTAAATATAACAAATAAAAAATATCTTTTTTCTAGAATTAGTAAAATCTTAACTCACACTCGTGGTTGGTTCTTGTCATTTTGACATATACGAACAACCATGAAGTTAACATAAATATTCAAACAAACATAAATGTCAAAATAACCCACAACTCATAAATTAATAAGTTGAATAATTAAATAATCTTAAAAAATAGTTTTTTTCTTAATTAAATAATTCCATGTTTGTTTTTTAATTAAAACCATTAAGTGGTTAATTTTTTGGTTAATTACAAAAAAAATTATGACCTTTAGTCCAATTTTCAATTGCAACATTACTTTTAAAACTTATCAATGCTGGTCACCAACTTTAATTTTTTTTCAATTATAACATCGACTATATTTTTTTACATCTGATTGTGTAGCCATCACCACTGTTAAACCCGTCTTGTCAAGACCTCCATTTACCCTCGATCAATTTTACAATCCGTCATTTTTACTGCCGTTAATTGGAAGTGAAATATATGACATAATAACTTCAATTACCGATTAACGGCAGTGAAAATGAGGGATTGTTAAATTAGTCGAGGATAAATGAAGGTCTTGTCAAGGCGTATTTAACAGTGGTGATGTCGACTCAATCATGTGTCAAAAAATATTGTCAATGTTGTAATTGAAAAAAATTTATAGTTGGTGACAAACATTGATAAGTTTAAAAAGTCATGTTGCAATTGAAAATTGGATGAAAGGTCGTAAAGATTAATATTAATATCTCGTTTTAATATATGCAATATGCATGTCAAATTAGAGATCGGGAAAAGATGATTGATTTGATATATATACGCCAAAACTCTATTAAAGACGGTTTATTTTTTACTTTTTTAAAAAATAGAAAAACCATTAAAAAACAAAACAAACCAATAGAATGGTGAAGACACAACGACATGCCTTGAAAATATCAATTTTGGTGGAAATATCGGTGCTTCAATTTTATGAAAATATCGGTGGATCTAAAGGTAAAATTTTTTTAAAAAAATGCTGGAAATTATATTAAAATTTTGGAAATTTAACATGATACTTTATAAAAGGTAATAAGTAACTTAAATACAAATATTTATCTTAAAATTTTATACAAAAATGAGATGTTTACAACTAACTTATAAATATTAAACTATATAAACATTATCAAGCAAAATATGATACACATTCAGAACGTTTTTCATACAATACAAGTAAGCATCATTTTTCCCTTCTATATTATATCAGCCTGGGATTATAGACTTTTGTAACATATTACATCTTTATTTCTGTGTTATTTATTAGTGAAAACCCCAAATATAGCATCTTTTGCAGTGAACATATAGAAATTAAAAAATTTGTAAAAACATATTAAATTTAGGAGGAATTCTAGGGTGCACCTGGGGTACCGGTGCACCTGAAACTTTTACCTACTATTGTAGGTAACTAATAGGTAATATTGATTT
>JAUEKW010000008.1:254322-264923 GCA_032274785.1 Ajuga reptans
TTGTTGGTTGAGGAGAGAGAAAGATAGTGATTGTGATGATTTGATGTGTGTAAGATGATGTTGATTGAGGAGAGAGAGATAGTAGTTGAGGGAGGTTGGCTCAACCTCCCCCGAAATCAAACACGTATTGGGCTGAGCCAACCAAAATGGTAGCAAACACACCCATTATGAATATATCCACAACATCAGTTATGATTCTAGTCGGACCATCCAACCCATTATAAAAGTAACAAATTTGATGGTCAAGTCTAAACTATGTTGTGGGCAGATTCTCATAAATCTTTGAATCTCTCCCAAGACTCATATAATTATCTCTCAAAGTCTCTCTGCAGGAACATCATAATTTCAGTTCTAAGTTGCATTATCTTAACAAATCAAGAAAATTTAAACAAAAACTTCTGCATCAGCTCACTGCTCACAGTAGTGATACAATTAAGTGTCAATTCATAATATCATCCCTTGAGTGCCTTAATAGTATCACAAATTTAAAAAATTGTCCCAGACGCGCATGCAAATCTTTCACAACACTTTTCCCGAATTGATTTTGTTCGAGATCACTTTCTTAAAATATATTTTGTTATTTTACTAATTTATTTAAATGTGTTTATAATTATAATTTAATTTATTATTTTTAGGTTTCTTAAATACGTTTTTTAAAATTTACTTGATTATTTTAATATTCATAAATGTTCTATTTGTCTTATATATTTAGAAATTTAAGGATTTATTTGGCCTATTATAAAAGTTCAAGAATCTATTTAGAAAAAAAATTATGATCAAGGAATTAATTCAAACTATTAGTTCAAACGTTAATTTGCATATGTTTCCAGTAATGTTACCATTAAAATACTCGGAACTTCCACATCCTCTATCGTAGGGCATGAAATTATTTGTTCAAGTTTTTCCATATTCCACTCATATTCCAATTAAAAAATAACAAATTTCAATTTCTTACTATAGACAAATTGGTTCAGGATTTATGGTTCAGTTTTATGGTCCAATATTCATGGTTCAGGTTCAAATTTACTATCTAGGGTTTAAACTTTGTAATTAGCCTATATTTTTATTTTGTGGTCTATGTGTTCATGATTGATAAATTCACGGTTTCATGATTTATATTTCACGGGTTCAAAATGAATAGTTTATAGTGTTCAAAATTCACGATTCATAGTGTAAACTCTTACTTTTAACGTAGAATAGAAAGTGAAACGTATGATTTGACCCGCGAAGGTAGAGCTCATGTAAATTTACAAAAAAGAAATACAGAGAATCTATATCCTAACATATTATATGCTTGGAAACAGGTAATAATATTGTGCTTTTAACAGAAAAACAAAAACGTTTACTTCCCAAAGCGATGATTATCAAGAGACACAAAACGCAAGTGAATAAGAGTTTACTGAAGATAAAAAACAAGAAATAATTAAATTGAAACACAGACCACCCTGTTTATCATCATTATTACTAAAAAAATAAAAAATCACAGAAAAAGTAATAGTTTATTGTCGTGTAGGGGGAGCGTGTGGTGTAATTTGAGAAAGGGGAGGAGGGTAAAATCGGAAAAAGGCGCAAATACATGCATGGAGAAAGAAATCAAAGGGATAAAAATATACGGTTCAAATGGGTACAGTATTAAATAATTGGAGCAAATGGAAGAAAAAACCCCTGTAGGGTAGGTATAGGATAGGACAGCTTTGTTTAGACTAAGACTGCTCCTCTCTCTCTCTCTCTAGATTTTGGTTGTTTGTTTCTTGAATATTTCTCTTTTTTCCTATAATAATATCTTTTTTCCTTTTCCTTTTTCTTGTCTCACGCATATTCAGAGAGGGTGAGGTGAATCGTGGGGTGTTTAATGGTACAAACCTGCTTTCTGGTGGAGAGAAGAACCTGATGCCCCTTTTGATGTATCAGTGGGTGGTGCCTCTTTTCTCTCTCTTCTTCTTTCCTATCTCATTCACTCTTCTCCATTATTACCACTGTTAATACATCCAATAACCTCATCTTCATCCCCAATTTTCTTCTTCACCAAGATTTTCAAAGGTCTCAAGATTGATTGATACAGCCTATATCTTTTGTTTTGTTTTTTGGTGTTAAGTTCTTTCATTTCATCAATCAGTTTTTTTCTGGGTTTCTTTGATTTTTCTGATTTGATTAGGTTCATATTTAGGTTTTCCCCTTATCTTCTACTCATGTTTCTTTCTTTTCATTTTTCTGGGACTTTGGATTTTTTTCTTTCTTTTCATTTTTGGGACTCTGGAAAATTTTCATTTTTAATTTGTATGCACTGTAGTAAGTATTTTTGTGATTTTATGATGTAGAGTCCACCGTGATTCTTGGCGTTTTTGTTCAGGACTTTTGCTCAAGTCTTCTCTAGGTAGTAAATCTGGTCTGAGTTTTTTCTTTTTAAGCTAGATTTTGCTATCCCCATGTCTACTGTTCACTGAACCTACCAAAGATTTGATTTTTTAACTGGGTTTCTGAATATTTCTCCGACCCAAAAAGATTTTTCTACCAGTTACATCAATTTTGAGCTCAATCTCTCCATAAAAAACTGTAGAATTTGTTGGTTCAGATTCCACCCCTCTTCTCAACTTTCCACTTTGTTGAATTTGGTTATGAAGTGCGTAATTGCTTGCTTGTTTCCCATCTTGAAAAACCTTGAGAAATTCGGTGTACTTTATCTTGATTTACCCACATAAAATGACGGTTGATTAGGGTCTTATCACTGCTTAATCTGCTGAAAATTGTTTATTTTCTTCCTAAATCAGGCTCAGTGATGAAGTAATAGAAAGATTATGGTTCAGATTTACTTATTCCGACCACATAAAATAACGTTGTTAGGGGGGTCTAGAATCTTCCATCACTGTGTGTCCGTTCAAATTTCTGGGCCTTGTGTTAATATATTGTTAAACTATTTGCAGGTAATAAAAAAGGTGAGATCTCAAAGTGGGGTTGTTTGATTCTGGGCTGAACAAGTGACTGGTTGTTTGTGGTGGGGTTTGGCAGATTACTGTGAGTAATAAAATATTATCGAAACGGCGTTGTTTTGGGAAGGAGACAGAAGAAATTCTTGTGACTGTTGGGAAGAACAGCACAAGAAGGAAGAAAAGGATAGCAGCAGATGTTATCCACTGAAAACCCTCCTCCAGATCTCTCTCAACTGAAAAGTGTTTGCAGTGATGAAGGTGGTAATAGTAATAGTCAGCTAGATCTCTGCAATTCTGGCCTTGATAACAACAGCAACCCACTTCCCAAATTCTCCATAAGGTAAGAACTCGTTCAGATCTAACCACTATTTGATCGCTTCATAAATATTTTCAAGATTTACTTTCTTGCTAATTTGGGCTTAATCATGTTGTTTATCATATGGGTTTGGGTCTTAATAAAGCTGTTGCTTCGTTGTTCTACAATCTTGACCGTTGATCTTGACCAACTCTATTTGGTCATTTTATGCTTTTGGATAACAAAAATTACTGCCTAAATCCTCTGCTAAGAGAGCATATTCATTTCCTCATTTTACAACTTTTGTTTCCTTCAATTTCAACAATTTCCTCTCTAGGAAATCAAAGCATCTTTCTTTGCTACAATTAATTTGTAATGTATTTTTGCTGCTACAGGGATTATGTTTTCAGTACACGCCGCAAAGATGTCAAGAATAACTGGCCATTTTCTCACAAGAATTTGCAACTTTGTCTGAAGCATGGAGTGAAGGATGTGTTGCCTCCTTTCCAGTCTCTGGATTCTGTCAAAAACCAATCACTTGTGGATTGTTTAAGGGATTCTGATGTGAAGCATTCTCAATTAAGCGATCTTAGTGTTCGTGATAATCTAGCCGTTGATATTGCTAGAATCAACTCTACGGAATCACAACAAGATAAAGAATTTCCATCAACCACAACAAGTCAATCTTGTTCTGATATAAACTCAGTTCCCCCACCGGAAGCTGTGCAGTTGCCTACATCTCCTATCGAGAAGCCCGGAATTGCAGTTCGGGGGCCCCACAAGCCGGAGAGCACCGTTCAGAGCCCGGTCAAGAAGTGCAGATTGATTGTGAAATTGAACAGTACTACTGAGCCAAAATCTAACGAAGATTTTCCCACAAACACTACCGTGGTTTCGGAAATGATGAGTTCGAAAGTGTGCCCAGTGTGCAAGACGTTTGCATCATCTTCTAACACCACTTTGAATGCCCACATAGATCAATGCCTTTCTGGGGAGTCCTCAATCAAATGGACTGCAAATTCCAAAGTTATCAAGCATAGAATAAAGCCCAGGAAAACAAGATTGATGGTGGATATATATGAAACAGCCAGATGCTGTACATTGGAGGATCTCGATAAAAGAAATGGAACGAACTGGGCTTCGAATTTGGGCCCTCCGTGTCAGGATATGGAGGCGAGTTGTGAAGAGGAGAAGCAACATACCAATTCTTCTGTCAACGGTGAGGACATCAACCAGGAAAGTGCTGTATACATTGACTCCAGTGGCACAAAGCTTCGAATTTTATCCAAACTTAGTCATCTGCCATCGGAGCCCAATGCAAACGACGATGCTGGTCCCGGCCTTGTCAAGAGAGATAAAGGATGTAAATTGCTCTCGTTTAAGAAGAAAAAGTATGTCGTACAGAAAGACAAGGACTTGAAACATTCTGTTGATGGACAAAGAAGTTGCTCTCCCACTTCTGATCATAATCTTGATTGTCATCCTCATCGATCGAATAGTTGTCACCACAGGCTTGAGGTATATAATGTCTTCTTTTGCATTGTGTTGATCGAGTAGCTCTGATTTTTTTATAATTGTCTGGTCGAATTGGGGTGAATAGAAATTAATGATCTCTGAGAGAAGCTGAGCAAATAACTACATGATGCCTTGCATGTTTCTGAACTTATACGTTCGTCGATTTGGAGATTAGTTGTTTTGATTTTTCTTAATTGTGTTTATTGTAATTTATTACTTTGTAAATGCGTTATGATTTTGTGGCTGTTAGTGATTTTATGATATATATAGGCTTTATCAAATGCTTAATATTGTCACCTTTGCCAATTAAAATTTGACTTTTGCCATTTACAGGTTGACGGTGGCCAGAAGAAGTTATTTCGTTCTGAAGGTTACAAAGAGGATGATCATGCACAGGCCCGTGTAGCCTCTGAACAGATGAAACCTGATGATTTTGGAATGATAAAAAAGTGGGTGGGCTCCAAGAGAACTGGTCTGATAAAGAAGATTAATCTTGAGGGTGAAAATCGACATACAGATAAAAGTAGGAAGAACTTGAGAATAAAAAGTGTATCTTCACTAGGTGATATGCTCTCAAAGGGAAATACTGCCTCAATATCCCCAGTTTCTTCAGATGAAAATCCTCTTTTTCCTACCAAAAGCCACAAAAGGAAAGATATTTTGTTATCCGATTCTGAAGATGGATTTGTAGGGGGGCCATCTTGTCAGAGAAAGGGACCAGAATGTTCCTTGTTGAAGTCCCAAAATGTAAGCGATAAGAAAAATCATTTGATGCACTCTAAGTTTAATGTTAAGCAGTCAAGAAAAGATAATCCTTCAGTTCACGTGCACCATATGGATCCTACAAATGGTAGAGACAACCATGTTTCTTCTCGGTATAACAAGAAAAGGGGAATAAGTAGCAACACGAATGAGAAAGATGATCGCTCAAAGATGTCCCAGCATCACAGAATTCCAACTGAAGGCAAGAAATTTTCATCTTTGAAGGCGAAACTGTTGTCCGTAACCCATGCATCTGTTACTGAACCGAAGAAGAATTTTGGTAGAAAGCTTTTAAAATTCAAGAACGCTAGGCTGCATTGCACATTGGAATCAGATGAAGAAGTGGCAGTAGTATCGCGATCTGCAATTCATAGACAAGATAACATGGCAGAAACACGGGAAAGAAATGAGAGTCAACTGGAAAATGCCTCTGGTAAGCTCTTGATTCATAGAACTAGGGTTTTGAGAATCCGAAAGAAGATAGGTGGAGTCAGGAATTCCAGTGAAGGAGACCCGAGTTCTAGAAGCGTAGAGAGATCACCTGAATCTGGTAGTCATAGTTTTGGAAAGAATGTTGAGTCTTTTACAGGTGGCAATACTCCAGTCGATACGTCAAATGACCTGGAAGAAAAGGCTGAAATGAGAGATGAATTTGTTTCGAAGCCCACTTATGGAATAACTGATGAAGAAGCTTTCGTATCCTTTAACAAATCTTTGGATTCTGCGTTCCCTGGGCTTACCGATTCTTCTACTGTGGAATGTGGTTCACATTTTTATAATGGTCCGACTGGGCTGGTTCTGAATGCTGATCAAGATCATGTTGTTGCCGAAATTGATGCTGATGAGGGACAAGGAAATTACTTTGTTGATGTTGATCCGATTCCGATACCAGGACCACCAGGCTCCTTTTTGCCGAGTCCAGGCCGAATGGGCTCGGAAGAACTTCAGGGGCATTCCTCATTGACCACCTGCAGGATACAATCTTCTGAAGAGGGGCACGAAGTGGTCGATATGGATTCATCCGATTCTCCAATTTCAGCCGGATCAAATTCTATTGCTGCGAGGTCTAATTCGGTATCCATCACTAACCTGTCGGAGCAGTCGCATTTTCAACATGAGACTCGATGTAATAACTCTGAGGATCGGAGTGGGCCTGTTTTTGAAGGTTCGTCTCCCTTTGAGCAGGTTTCTAGTGGAGATAGAGAGCTTAACCTTCTTGAGTTGAGGCCCAACTTGATATTACCTGAAGTGACTAGAGACAACCAGAATATCCAGTCATGTTGCTGCTCTAGAAAAGATGGATCTTCGCAAGGCGGTTCTTTGAGTTATCAAGATTCACAAATTTTAAGGCGACGAACTATGACTTCTCCGGTTCTTTCCCAGGAGAAGCAAATGAGCAATGATAAAAAGAATGAGATCCGCAGTCTCCCCTTCGTATCCGGAACCTTCTCTGAGAAGGAGCCATCATCTCCAGAAGCTAAGAAGCATGCTGCAAATTCACCAATCGGGTACAATGCATCTGTGCTAGTTTCTCGTAATTCTGGGACTATGTTTCCGGCTTGTGGTGATTGTGAATCTCCAAGTCCATCTACTCCTAATCCTGTTCTGAGATTGATGGGAAAGAACTTAATGGTGGTGAACAAAGACGAAAATCCGTCTCCACAAATTAGGCCTAACAAGTCTAGTACAATGATGGATCATACAGGCCCAAGGCTGTGTGCTGAAAATGGGATCTCTATTAACCAGAACGAGCCCAACACCTTTCACCATAATTTATCTCAAGGCCCTTCGAATTTTAGCAGTTTGCAGCCAGGCATGCCAGCACAGCACTTTGATTTCCATTCATCCAATGGTTACAATATTCCTCCTAATTGCGGGCCCCCACCAACGGCCGCATTTCCAAGTACGAGGTTTGGTGGAAGTGTTGCCTCGAGGTGTCATGGATATGCCAACGGTTTTAATATGATTGCTGATCAACTTGGTTCCAACATCAGATTAGATCCTCGAACAATCTATGATACCGGAAAAGTCTCTACATCCGTTCACCATCTTCAACCTGCGGATTCTTCTGGTAAGCGCAATGAAATAATTATAATCGATGATTCCCCAGAAAACGTAGCAGGTTTGCCCGTTAATCCTTTCTGTAGTTATCAGACACGGGTTTACCATCCTCGCTTTACAGGATCTCCAATTGTTCCGAATGGGAATACCCTAGCGCCACCGCCCATGGGAATGACTGCAAACTTAGGCAAATGGAATTGTGTTCCAGAAGGTTCTAGTGTATACCAATCGAATTCTTCATCTGCTTCATTGCCCTCGAGGTCCTCAGTATATTTTGCTCCCGGCTTTTCATGATGGGATTGACTGCCCGAAGCATCAGTGGCTAGAGTTGTTTTGATCGACATAAAATATACAGTGCGATGAAGGGATGGATACCAGCAAATGTTTACAGATGAGTTTCTAATCTGGCTTTCCTTTCTTGAAATTGCTTTTTTATACTGTATACAAGAATCTGCGAAAGTCTGTTAGGTTTAAAGCAGTTTTGAGTGTAGCTTCTCATAGGTAACTCGAAAAAGCTTGCTAGAAGCTAATGTAAAAGGGATCTCTTGGAATAATGCGTTACGCTGAGAAAAACTATCTTTTCTTTCTTTGGCCGTATAAGAAACTTATGCCATGAAAAGCATGTAGATTTGTCACAGACGAGGTGTGGCAGTGTTTTGTGCTATCCTCTTTTATTGTGTTTACGCGTGATACTAACTTGCGTGTTCATTAGTTACCCTTGTTAGCTCGGCACGTATGAAAACAATGTGAATTTTATGTGGCTAATTAATTAATGATGAATACGCGATTAAAATTAACACAGAGATCACCTTCTTGTCTACATGTGATATGATGCATGAGAATGCTGTTCATTATGCAATCATTTTTATTATTGCATGTAAGAAAAAGGTGAGAGATAGAAATATGGGCAGTGCATTTTTAATCCACGCTGTACGTGCTGCATTGTCTGTGTTCCTACTGAAAATTGGGAGTGATAACTTGAAAGGGAAAACCCCGTTGTCTTATGATTTGGTATTATTTTTTCAACATCTAATAGTGATGTCTTCTTTTGCATTAGTTCTATTGATTTGGGTTAAGAGTTGATCCAAAAACGGACGTTTGGCTTGCATGAAATATAGCCGTTGTAGACGTCAAAACTTGTTGGGAACACAAAATAACAGTCCATATAATATGACATAACTTTTTAATGATAACGTTAATATTATTTTGTATTTTCTTTATAATAAAATATATTACATATATATTCTTTTTAATTGAAATCATATTCTGAAGTAAATACAGTCATGTACATATTTTTTATTATTTGCGGAAGCTAATAGCTGACAGTTAAAAGCTATTGTATAAAAAAGTCGAAAAAAGTGGTTTTTTTTTTTTTTTTTAATATTGAATTCCTTCAAAAAGAAAACAAAAAACTTTAACTGTTTGTAAAAATGGTTTTTTTTTTTTTTTTTTTTTAGAGCTGCAGATTCATTGAATCTTATCTCCCCCAAGAAAAGGAAGAAATTCATTGTATTTCGCCAGTGTTGGAATGCTCAGTTTAGTATTAAAATTAGGAAAGTCTAGCATTAATTTTCGTTTTTTTAAAATAAGCAATACTCCACTTATTTTATAATTTGAATTTATATATTATGAAATAGTGGCCATCTCAACAATTTATAGTTAGTATATGTTATAAAAGTCTCCTTCAAAAAAAAAAAAAGTATTGTTGTATTTGGATGTGGTTGGGGAAGGTTGATGTACTGTTGACTGAGATAAATAGAAAGAAGTGAGAGAAGAAAGTTAAAAAGTACACAACCCTCAGTCTATCCCAACCAGATAATGTCTGCAACCTTGCTCATTCTAAACATCACGAGGTTGTGCCAACGTTGACAGATTAGGAGCAACACTATCCAAACATAGCCTAATGTTATATAAATCAAAATAACTAGATTTTATGTTGTCATCGCACTGGAAGAATATTTATTCATTTAAAAATTAGACTTAAATTAAATACTAAGCTTCCACTGTGTTTGGTTGTGTTTGGTTGGTTGGAGGTGCTGAGAAACTGTTAAATAAAGTTGGGAAAATTGAAATGTTACGTTTCTTATCAGTGTAGAAAATAGAAAGAGACGAGTGCATAAATTTTCTTTCAACTTAGACTGAAAAAAAGTTAAGTTTATTTTTTCTTAAACAAATACACAATTAGTTGGAACAGCTTCGAACGAATTGTGCCCAACCTTAAATATAAGTTGGATATTTTGGGGTTTGTTGAGGGAATGTGTATGGTTGAGTTTGCATGGTTAAAAGTGGATAGCAGCTCAGTATAATAATAACAATAAATAAATGTTTTGAGTCAAAAATGGGACCATTCTTTGTCCTTCACTTCATCAACTTCTCATTATTTTAGTACCGTTGTCGCTTTCGCCATCGCATTTACATTTAAATAATCAAAAGTTTGTTCTCGATTTTAAAGTGAAGGTCCCTGTGATCTTCAGTACTATTAAAATTATCCCCTAAATTTTCCAGATTACAAATTGGTACCTTGAATTTATTTATTTATTCTTTTGAGATAGCTAAAATTCGTAGCCATGATTTTTTACTTCCTCTGGGCTCGCTGAGACTGTATGGATATCTTATATGTCAACGTCAATAAATTTGTCCGTTTGGAATCTAAATTTGAATTTTTTTTTAGGCGGCGACTATTTGGAGCCCACTAAATTTCTTAATGCAGCCCACTAATTTAATAAATTAAAATAGTATTATAAAATATCTAAAATACCCTTAATGACAACAAGATATAAGTAAAACACCCACAATATCATCATTTACATTAAATTAAATAAAAATAAATAAAACAAAAAGAGAAATTACACATAATTGTTACATCTCCTGTTCATTCACATCTTCAACCACCGTTCCCATTGTTGCCGTTATCACATCTTCTGTTCATTCACATCTTCATCCACCGATCCCATATGACAATGAATTGCCAGTTAATTTTAAGAAATAAAGTGTCTTCCCTGTCAATTTTTTGCCCGAAGGTCCAATTGCTTTATATACAG
>JAUEKW010000008.1:283381-295186 GCA_032274785.1 Ajuga reptans
AACTAAATTTCAACATAATCAAGATCAAGCCTAACCAACATAATCAAATATCAAATAATATGTAATAAATGGTAAATTAAAAGCTCAAGCCTATTCATATTGCAATAAAGCCTATCCAAAACGGCAATGTCGGCAAGCCATAAAATGATAAATATAACTACTAACTACTAAGTAACATAATAAAGTATATAATGTATGTTTTTAATTTTTTTTAATTAGTTGACTGAGTTGGCCGCCTAGGCGGCGCCCAGCCCGCCTAAGCGGCGCCTAATGCAGAATCCGTCTGGAGCTTCCGATTTAAGGATAATCGGAGCAGTTTGGTAGCGCCTAGGCGGCCGCCCAGGCCTTTTTTACATCCATGAGGGCGAGGGGGCGGGCATTTTGGGGATTGGTGGTAGAAGAAAAATAAAGAAATAAAAAACTAAAAAAAATTGCTTTGAGGGGGTGGTGGAAGAAAATAAATTAAATAATATAATAAAAATTAATTTTTTTTTTACCTTGGAGGTGGGGGGAGGGGGGTTACAGAGTGGGTGGTGGGGGCTGGAGACTGGGGACTGCATAAAAGAATAAAAAAAATAAAAAAAATTACTTTATTTTGGCATGGAGAGGGGGAGGTGGGGGTGGGTAGGGGCTGGGGGTTTAGGTGTGGAACATGCGTGTGGTTGGGGGAGAATGGAGAGGGAATTGTTTTTATTTTTATTTTTGTAATAAGTTAATAAGTGGTAAGAGTAATATTGTTAAATAGGGTTATATTTGTGTTTTGAAAGACTAAAATCTACCTTATTTATAAAAGTAAGATCGTTGACAAGAATCAACTGCTGATGTGTCATTTTATGATTGTTTTGAGTTTTTTTTTAAATAATAATTAGGGGTATGTATCTACGGGTAATGGGGAATTAATGGCTAAAAATAAAGGGTTGGTTAAAAACCAACCAATAAGATTTTTTCTTTTACTTTTCTTTTTTTGACTTTCCCTTTAATATTTAAAAGTCTTATAATTTTTTCGTTTCAACTCCGTTTTTTATGAAAAATATACTGAATTAATCGTCTTTTCAAGATCTTCGATTTGACACACATTATACATATATATGATCAAAATATAAGTTGTTAAACATAAGTTACTTATTTTTAGGATTATTATGATATATTTTGATTTTTAATTTTTTTATTTAAAAAAATCATATGATTTCAAAATAATATTTTTTTGGAAGGATAATTTTTTTAGAAGATTAAATTTCTTTTAGTATTTTAAAAAATTTGGGTTCTTTTTGAATCATTTAGTATTAAATAAATTTGATTAAAAAATTATAAGTTTGTTAGATTTACAATTTACAATAAAAAAAAGTTTAGATATATTAGTTAAAGTGATTTTTGAATTTGTTAATTTCTTTCTTTCTTTTTATGGTGTAAAGAAAAATTATGTTAATTATAAAAATAATAAGCTGATTTTATTTAAATACGTCACAATAATATAGTTTAGCACCAACATGCTTAATTAAGCAATACGATTGTAAGATCTCATACTAATATTACTAAATTTAATATGTGACTTTAATATTAGTTTAGCATATTATTAAGAACATGTAACATCGTTCATTCACATATAAATATATAATTATATATTATTAAAAGTTACAACTCAACGAGGCGTAAAGATTCTCATATCCAATAGAGAGAAATAACATCGCAATTCAACTATTAATGTTGTATAAGGAGAATTTTTTCATAGCATTTAGTCTTTAACTTTTTTTTATTTGTTTGCATTTGTGTATTTTACGATAATTAAACGTGTGTCATTGTTATAACAAATTTTTACTCATTATAGTACAATATTTCATATAAGTTATTTATTATATCTTATCAATTACGTATTCTACTTTCCATCATGATAAATTTTTATATTTATATTTTAATTATAATATAATAAATTCATGTCTAACCCGTACATCGTATGGGTGGATATCTAGTTATACTATAGTTACAAAGTGGCTAAAACTATACTAAAAGTTACCACAAAGGCTATTTTGTATCATCCCCTGTTTAATTTTACAATACAATTATACTATAGTTACAAAATGGCTAAAACTATACTAAAAGTTACCTCTTCAATACAATAAATCTGCTTCTTCCATACCCGTCATCTACTGCTGCTTCTTTCATACCATAAATCTTGCTTCTTCAATCAAAACCAAAATCACTATTTACACTAATCCCTACGACTTGACCATTCTGCCCCTCTTCCAGCCACTATCCACAAAATTACCCTCCCCTACTGAATCCTTTCTACTTCACCAGCTCCGAAACCCAACCTACATCCGAGTTCGGGTCTGGTTCCGGGTCCGTCCGATTTAGTGGATTCTCCTTGCTCAGTTTCTCAAACATTCTAGCCCTTAAATCTGTTCCAGACTCCACCATCTCCAATATCGTCTCCTCCTCTGCCTCGAAGTACCCGATACCGGGCCGGACCACGGCCCGCGTGGGAGTTATCGGCAGGCTGAAGTACCCTGCTGGCAGCCTGGGAGAACCACCACCACCCAGCCATGGCCCAGGATGTAGGCATAGACTTCACTTTATTCAGGTGCAGCTGCCGCAGGGACGCCACTATTTTGTTAACCTGATTAGGCGACAACGGCGGCAAATCGGCCGGCGACGACAAAGACTCCGGGAGGACAGGAATGGAAGGCGGTGGGGCGATCCATCGTATGACTCGGCGTGCGAACTCACAATTCGGAGCTGGTCAAGTGAGTGAGCGAAGAAGCAGACGCGGCGCTTGCAATTCATACCGTTCTTGCTGACAGTAATAGTGAGTTGTCGCCCACTATAAATAGGGGTTGGGCCAACCAATTGCTCTACCAAACACATACTCGTTTGGGCCAATCAAAAGTGGTTGACCCAGCCGAAATCAAACACACCCTTTATTTATTATACAATATATATATATATATTTATTGAAGTTAACTGCAGATAATCTATTTTCGAAAATTGACGGGACTCATTTTTCCCACTAAATAATAAAATAAAATACAACGTTTGGGAGTCTGGGACCCCTTGCGCGAGTATGAGCGCGTGTTAGCTTAAATAGGCTAAAATTCAGGACATCTTGAAATTTTGCCGCTAACTGATCTAGGGTTTAGTATCCCCAAATCTTCCTGCATCCAAAAATGGCGTATTTCCCCAGAAATTTCATCCGTGGAACGGCGATCAAACTCCAACATAGTTCCGTTCTGATTTCATGGTCGGTAGCTTCTTTATTCTCTGGTCTTTGCTTTCTGTCCTTTTTCCCCTCGTGCTAAAGATAGGAAAATATCGAGTTTGATTTTTTTTTATGAAAATGTTGAATCTCTTGCTGGTTGCTACTTTAAATGGTAAACTTTGTCATAATATTTCTCTTAAGATTTTATCATTAGGTTAAAGTGGAACATCGGTACAATTTACTGTGCAAAAAGAAGAGATTACTGTAGCTCTTCTCCAATGAAATGCATTCCCAGGAAATCTTCAAAGAATGTAGAAAATGAAGCTTCGTCTTTGCCTATGACGTATTTGGAAATAAGGCACAACGGACCGAGGTTGAGCTTGGAGAGAGTCGATATATCCAAGGAATCAAGCAGGAGTTTTCTGGAAGTTGATTCCAAAAATCATGATCCATGTGGACCATGTCTTACTCCTGACATAAATTACGAGCTTAATTTGGGTATGCTTTATTTACAAAGTTACCCCAGCAGATCTTGATATTGAAGATTACACTGAAATTTACTTGCCTTTTGCTAATTTCAGAGGTGGAAGAAGAGGTTGAGGGAGATTTTATGGCTGTGACGAAGGAATTCATTGAAGTGCCTGACAAGGATGTCGAAAAGATTATTGAAAGATGTCATGGAATTCAATCAGGGCATAGTCAGCAAGATGTGGAGAAGTCCGCATTTAAGTTGCTTAACTCAAGGTGGATTATTGTTTTTGTATTGATAAGCAATGGGGTACTCTTGAATTCTTCTTAGATGCGTTCTCCCATGACACATATATAGTTTGCATTCTTAACCTTTTTTTTGAAGGATTTTTCTTAAAAAAAGTGTGTTCGGCTGAATCGGAAAGTTTACGTTTCAAAAAAGAATTTAAAAGGACAATAGGTGATTATTGTGCTTTTAGGCTTGCTGAGGAAATTTCTAGTTGGTACAGAGAGAGTGAACCTTCTGATGAGGTTTTTACGTTTAGTTTAGATAATGCTACGCTATTAATTAGCCCTCTAAGCTTCACATGTACCTAATGAAACAGACAATTTACATTTTCTTGCCTGTACCATAATACTGATTAGAGAATCTTCATTTTGTGGCAATCATCACCTTTTTTGCTGTACTGATGACTTATGCAATCAGCTTGTTTATTGGTCTTCAAACTTTTGCTTGTGTGTGAAATTGCTCAGATCAAAAGATTTCTATGCTTATTAGGACCTATTTTCTGGTAGTTTGCTTGCTTATGTGTGCTTTTGCGTTGTCAGAGCATTTACTGCTATGGAGTTGAAGAAGAAACTAAAAGGGAAGAGATTTCCAGACGAAATTATTGATCCAGTAATAACTAATTTCCAGCGCAGGTGCATAAGCTAGAGCATGTTGATTTCCTTTGGGGTAATAGAAATGAAATTTTCTTGCTATGGTTCTTCTCTATTTTAAGGGGGCTTTGTATGGTTTTTGCTTGTATCAGTTACATCTTTTAATCAGGAAAATATTGATCAAGTGATAGCTAATTTGCTTCGCAACCAAATTTTTTTGCACCTAGAACCCACTTGTATGCCCCTAGCTAGTCTTGAGACTTGTTTTCTACTGCAGGGGGCTGCTTAATGATGGCTTATATGCCGAAACATATTCTCAATCCAGATGGTCGTCCTCAAGCTGGGGCCCTCGCCGAATCAAACAAGTAAGTATAGCTCTGTGTTAGGAAATAAAGCTATAAGTATTATCTTTACAGTATATGATTTTCATGAGTTTCCTGTCACCCTTGGAGGTGAAAGTGCACATCCATGCTAATTCCATTTGGCTTATATCATGTAACCCGATATTCCTGTGAATTTGAGAGAATGGACTGTATTTGGGTCAGTGCAGTTCCTTGATCTTGATTTTAAGTTTGGTAATTCCATTTGTTTGACTAATTGATGTTAAGCTCAGAATTCAGTAGTTCTAACTGTCATTACTTTGAGAAAGATAAAAATGACATACTGTTATATTGTAATTTCTTAATAGAGGCTATCCGAAAAGGGGATAAAAAAAGCAGATGCAGATAAAGCGATAAAACTAGTTTTCAAGAATGGTGAAGGCGGTGAGGATCATGATTCAGAAACTTCTATATCAAAACAGTCTATGGATCAGCTGTATGTGCAGGCCTCTAAGCAATGGCAGAAAAGTCATGGTGCATCGACAGAAGTACGAAAATCAAGAATGGTCCGGTGGCTTCAGTATCGCGGGTTCAATTGGGATGTTATTAAATATGTATTAAATAAATTGGAATCGGGAATCAAATACGAGGATGCAGAGAAAGCAACAAAACCAGTTTCCAAGAATGTTGAAGATGGTGAGGATGTGGATTCAGGAGCTTCTATGCCAAAGCTTTCTATGGATCAGCTGTCTGTTCAGGCTTCAAAGCAATGGCAGAGAAGTCATGGTGCATCACCAGAAATACGGAAATCAAGAATGGTCCGGTGGCTTCAATATCGTGGCTTCAATTGGGATGTTATTAAAGATGTGTTGAAGAAGTTGGAATCTGTGGATCCTTCCTAGAGCCAATCATTACTCTGATGCCAGTGAAAATCACTGATATGTCCCCTCAAAATTATTCTCTGAAAGATGAGTACTTGCAGAGGTGTTTTGACAAGAGAGAGACATTGGATGCACTGGTAGAGTTACTGATGTGTATTGATATTTCTGGTTGAGGAAAAGGTGAATGGACCCCACTTCAATCTTCACACTTATATTATGGTTGTTAGATGCCATTTTCTGCAATTCAGTGCAAATTACATGTGGGAATTAAGTCATCTAGCTGTATGAATATGTTAAGTATGTAAGAATAATAATTTCATTGCAATAAATTTAATGTGACATTCAAATCATTGCTTCTGCTTCTACTTATCCATGATATCTGCCCATCCAATGTACTATGTAGGTATAGAGAACCCCACTTCTCACAGTACGTGTTCCGTGGGGCCCATACTAGATTTCATGCACTGCCCCATCTTATTGAACTCACTTACTCACTCCTAGTCAAACACTGGTTATCACTCTGCTATACTATTAACAATCCACACTGAGATCGCATGTATTATCTATATTGCTCTACCGTTTTTTCCTACAGAATATGCACAAGAACCACTTCTCTTGGAGCCACAATCAAACGGAATCGTCGGAGAATGCAAAGGAGCAGCTAGAAGACCCTTGTGCAACCACTTTCCTGAGAGGGGGTGATTTCGGAGTAGACGATTGATTTCCCTTCAACAGGTCACGGTCTGTCCTCACGGGGTCCACGTATCGAATTTCTTTGAGCATGGCCACGACATCCTTCATCATCGGGCGATCATCAGCGCGTGTGCTGAGGCACAGAAATGCCACTGCTAGTGTCTGTAGCATTTCGTGCATCTGCGGGTCAGCCCTGCCCCTTAACTTTTGGTCAAGTACATCAACGGGGTCACGCTTGCTGTGCAAGTGGTCACGAACCCATTGGACTAGATGGGACCCACCAGGCAATGTTGGGTCTAATGGGTGCCTCCCTGTCAAGACCTCTAGGAGGACCACTCCGTAGCTGTACACATCGCTCTTCTCTGTGATCCGTTGCATCGAAGCATGTTCTGTTAAAAAGGACATAAAGAATTTTTTTTTTTTTTTAATAATGTTTCAGCAAAAGTATAAATCTTATAAAAAGTGGGTTTTTATTTTTTGTTTTCACCTGGAGCCATGTAACCATAAGATCCAGCTAGATGAGGCCTTTGTTTCAAATCTGTATCATCTGTTTCACTGCTGACAAGCCTTGCAAGGCCAAAATCAGCAAGATATGGCACCATCTGTTGACCTAATAACACATTCATGGCTTTCACATCCCCATGCATTATAGGAGGGACACAGTCATGGTGCAAGTACGCTAGCGCGTGTGCAATTCCCAGAATGACCTCGAATCGAGCCTCCCATTCTGCCCCTCCCTTACCGGCTCCATGAAGAAGTGAGCTCAGACTCCCATTAGGAAGATAATCATAGAACAACAGTTTCAGTGTCTGATTGGAACCCCAGCCTAGGAGTCTCACGATGTTCTTATGTCTGATCGAACCAAGTGTTCGGATCTCAGAACCGAACGCTCCTGATTCATCAGATGACCACATCTTCTTCACAGCTAGAGTCTCCCCATCTGGAACTGTCACCTTGTACACAACCCCAGAGCTCCCAGTCCCTATCACATTCGACGACGTCAGGTTTCTCACTATGTCATCAATCGACAAATCCATCTTCTGATAAATTGTCACCTCCCACGAATCAGATTCCATTGATTTACGATTAGCCAAGTGGGTCTTGACTAATACATAAATCGCAAGAAGCACGAGCACCACACTGGTGCTGACAAGGATCGCCATTGCTAACTTCATGGTGGTTCTAGCATGGCCGGAATGCCCCATGCCATCAGCCGGAGTCATAACTCCACCGGTGACGTATAGATTCTTGTTACCGGCAAGATCACTGATAGGCAGCTTGCGAAAAAATGGAGTATTCGGCAGATCACCGGAGAATTCATTGTAAGAAACATTGAGAGAGACAAGATTTGGCAGGCTTTTGAGGATGTCTAGTATACCCGACAGCTTGTTGTAGGAAAGATCTAGAACACCTAGTTTATCAAGATTCGAAAACTCAGTTGGGATTTCACCACTAAGCTGATTGCGGCTAAGATTGAGAGAGATTTCGAGGGACGGAAGTTGGCCTAGTTCTTTCGGTATGCCCCCGGAAAAACCATTATTTCCAAGATCCAACAATTGCAGCCTAGTACAAGACATGATCTGTACTGGGATCTCTCCGGAGAGCTGATTTTTTCCGACATTCAGTTTGGTTAATTCGGTTAGAAGGCCAATGGTAGGGGTAAGTGGACCAGTTAGTCTATTGTCTGAAACATCTACAAACTGTAGACTTATGGGCAGAGAATCAGGCAAAGGCCCGGTTAATGCATTGGTATGAAGATCAAGAAATTCAAGATTTTCGCAACCCGAAATCGAGGGAGGAATGCCTCCAACAAGATGATTATTTGCCATATCAAGAAAATTTAAGTTTTTCAACTTTCCAATTTCGGATGGAACAGTACCACCCAACTTGTTATTACTAATCCTGAATCTGTACAGGTTCGTACAGTTGCCTATATCAGGTGGTATAAACCCTGTCAGATTGTTGGAAAGTAGGAGCAATTTCGTTAAGTTGGTTAACCCGAATACCTGCCCCGGAATCGAACCGAATAACTGATTGTAAGAAAGATCAAGAGCTTGAAGATTACCACACTCGGATAATGATTCAGGAATCCTGCCTGTCAAATTATTCTTCCAGGCGAAGAACAGAGTCAAACTCGTTAGTTTGCCGATCTCCGCCGGGATTTCGCCGGAAATGCCATTGTTGTCAACTTCCAGATGAGTGAGAGCAGCGCAGTTAGTTATCTCAGAAGGTATAGTACCTGATAACTGATTCACACTCAGCTGCAGCTCCTCCAGCTTCGAGAGGCTTCCCAGGCTCACCGGAATGATCCCCGTCAGTAGATTCTCCGATAAGTCGATCACTTTCAGGTCCCTGCAGCTCCCGAGCTCCGGCGGGATTGTTCCGACGATGCTGTTCTGCCATAATAGCAGACTCTGAAGCTTTTTGAGCTCGCCAATGGTGGATGGAATCGAGCCTGTGATTGAATTCTGATATAAATAGAGATTCTGCAACTCAGTGCAGTTGCCTATCTCTTCTGGTAAAGGACCGGAGAGCAACGACGTGTATATTGCTATCGTTTGGAGCCTTTTCAGCTTTCCGATCGTCGGCGGAAGACTCCCTGAAATTCCGGTTTCTGCAAGGCCGAGAACCGCCAAATTGGTGCAGTTTCCAATCTCTAATGGCAACTCACCTTTCAAATTCTGATTCCCGCCGGCTCTGAATGCTTCAAGGTTGCTCAATTTCCCGATACTCTTGGGGATTTCGCCGCTTAACTGATTGTCGAAGAGAATAAGGTTTCTAAGACTAGTAAGATTTCCGATATCGGAAGGAATGCCGCCGGTGAGAAGATTGGTGTCGAGCGACAAGTACTGGAGCTTACTGAGGCTACATATCTCCGGCGGAATTTCGCGGGAGATAGCGTTGTCGCTTACGTCGATCAGAATTAGGTCATGATAGTCGGCGAACTGTTTGGGGATTGAACCGGTGAGATTGGTGGAAGAGAGAATGAGAGTGTTGAGCGCCTTAAGGGATTGGAAATTGGAAGGTAATGGGCCCCGCAAGTCCATTGATTTCAAGCTTATCTTGTCGACATCGCCATTGGAGTTGCAGTGAATTCCGAACCAATGGCAGGGAGTTTGATCGAGAGAGTTCCAGGAATCGAGGGCGTTGGTGGAGAGGTTTAAAGAGTTCTTCCATGATAACAGAGCTTGGCCCTGGTCGTCAATGGAGTAGCAGGAGGTTAGAAAGAGAAGAGTGTGTATGAGATTGATGAGAGAGAAGATATTGGGGGCAGGCATTGCTGGAAAGAGAAGGTAGGTGTTGGGGATTGTTGAGTTGAGAAGAGGAACGGAACCCCATGGTTTCGTTTTGTTTATAGAGGAAAACCAGAGATCTGGATCCAACGCCACTTTCATTTTAATATTCTTATTATTATTGTATTCTATTGTATTTGGATTTCATATTAGGTAAGAGTAAGATGGTGATGGAGATGGGTTTTATTTGATGAGGATGCTATTATTTTGTATGAGATTTTCTATTTTAAACTATGTTTCATGTTGTATTCATTATCAGAAATATATAACATGGTAAGTGGTGAAGGTTATGGAGTACAGAATGAAACATAAGTTGGAATAAAAGATCCTAATTCTATATAGCACCGGTACCAACTGACGAACAAACGTTGGGTAAAAAGTTATGTTCGAGTCCACACTCGTTTATTTCTATTCATTTAATAAACGAACAGAGCATGAATAATGAAGGGTCCATACCATGTTTTAAGCTTGTATAGACAATAATAATAAAATTAATAATACTTATTATTAATATATTATTTATGTAACTCATTTATTTTAAAATTCCGACAAATTTGCCGTTGAAAGAATAAAACCTAATATTTTGTTTCGAAAACTAGAATAACATATAATGTTGGTGTTCACGAACACAAAATTATTAACAAACTTAATTCTTTAATAAAATGTTACCCTATATAATTATTTCTGTGAGTAGTTGCATATGTTACACATATTATCAACGTAGCTACTAGACGAACAAGCATATATATATCAACGTAGCTATCATATTTTGACACAAGAATGCAATTTGAATGAGTGTATGTTTCTGGTGTGAAATGGTTGTCCAGGTAAGTTATCCAGATTTTAGCTTTTAGAATCCACATATTATATTACAGTTTTCTTGGAATTAAGTGGCACCACAAACTGGTGGCTTTAACACAATTTGGAACTTGTATTTTTTGCCCTAGTTTTTTTCCTTCTTTTTTTCTTCTTTAAGAATGTCTTTTTCTCCTCGTCACATCACATGTCACTGCCACCTAATATCCACTTTCGATTTTTTTTTTTTTCTCAATCTAGTGTTACATTTTGCATCGGGAATGCCTACTGTATAATTTGTTTCATATTTACGAGAGAAAATGTTCGTAAATATGCAAATTAATTAATTTTTATGATTTAAAATGGACACTAAACATATTTCTTTTTTCCATTTGAGTCCTTTAAGTTTTAAATGGGTCGAATAAATTTATGAGCTTCTAAATATGAGAATTGGACCCTCCTAGATATTAAAATAATATAAATTTAAAAAATATTAATATATTTAAAAACCAATAAATATATTTAAATGAGGCATAGTTAAAAAAATAGAATTTAAAAACATTAATTTGAATATAAAAAAGTGGTTGAGACTTGGAGATATTTTTGTTATATAATTTAACTTTTTTATTTGAATAATTTAAGATCTTTTGTAATTTATTCTACTAAATATTTTTTAAATTTTATTATTTTATTCTAGACTATACAATAATTTATTTTTTGGATAATTTATTGATTTATTTAATTATATTTCTAACTTATAGAATAATTCTTAGATTTATTTAGGAGTTATAATATATAAAAGAAGTCCTACTTGTATTATAATTAGAAGTTCAAGCAGTTATTTGGCCCATTTTAAAAGTCAAAGAGATGCAAGTATAAAAAGTATAGTTTATTGTTCAATTTAAACTCAAAATGCTAATTTAAGGATTAATTTGTAGGGAATTTGTTATATTTCTGTTGGTAGATCATATTGTGACTCAGACAATTGGTCAATGATCAATTCCCACCGATACTACTCAAACCATGATTTGTACTAAAAACAAAGATTAATTTGTACATTTTTTTTCTATTTATACTGAATACTATGAAATATCAAGATAACAATAAGAAATAGAGGGGAATGAGACAACATAGTTTAATTTTATCATATCCACGTGGTTATTATCTGGGCGAATTAGATGTATACCCTGAGTAGGGGTGGGCTCGGGTCGGGTTTTGCGGGTTTCGGGTTTGTCGGGTCGGGTACCCGCTACATCGGGTACCCGATAAAAATACCCGATTTT
>JAUEKW010000008.1:295286-305752 GCA_032274785.1 Ajuga reptans
GAAGAAAAAGTGATCTTCAAAGTAGAGGAGTCGGAAGAGTAAAGGAAACATGCTCTAAATTTGATATTATATATAATATATATCTATATATTATAGATAATTTATATAAAATAAATAAATAAGGGCTCTCAGGGCCGGCCCTACCCTAGCCCGGCCCAAGTCCTAGTAGGCCCGAGGGCCTAAAAGGGCGGGGCTAAAAACCCTTATGCTATTAGGGTCTGTAAAACTAAGGCCCAGCCCTAGTATTTTTAGGGCCGGACCTGTTTTGACATCTCTAGCTAGGATAAATAAGTTGGGGGTAAATAGAGAGAAACATGTCTTTTCAATTACAGAGGAGAGAAGAAAGTTAAAAAGCACAGCAACTGCCAACCTACCCCAACCAAATAATGCCCACAACCTTGTCAATGTCAAACATCACCACGTTGCCCCCCAACGTTAACCGGCTGAGGGTAACTCTAATCAAACATAGTCATATTGTCCCACTATTTATATAAAAATATTTTATTAATATATATTAATAAAATATTTTTATATGAGTGGTGATTAAATGTATATACATTCGGAGATAATTTCCCGTTTAATAGTGTAAAAGAACTTTAATTTTCTTACATCATCATTCGACTAAAATTTATCATTGTCACGAAGAAAAAAACTAATTCGAAATGCAGAAAATTAGAGGGTAAAAAAAGAATCATAACAAATGGGTCTTATAGTTGACCAAAGGGTTTTCTGCAGAGAGTCGAGAAAGAGAAAAACCCTGATTAATTGACTTCCCAAATAGACAGCCACCCTCCACTACACTGCCGCGGCGGCGCCAATGTCGAACCCATTAATGGCCACCAATCGCGACGACCCTCTTTTGCTATTGAGCGGCGGCCACCATGTCTCCTCCTCCTCCTCCCCGGTCACCGTCTCCGAAAGTGAGAGTTACCTTCTCGACGCCCCCCAAATTGGCAGCGCTTCCGGTAGCTTCCAGAATGAAGGTTTCCTTGGTGGCGGATACGATTCCGGGTTAATCAACGAATCTGAGTTCGGATTCGCCCGACCTGATTTCAGGCAGGGTCCACTCGCCGGAACTGTGGAGCTGTACGAGCGCCACGTGTTCCTCTGCTACAAGAACCCTCAGGTCTGGCCTCCCCGCATTGAGGCTGCTGAATTCGATCGCCTTCCCCGACTTCTCGCCGCCGCTTTGGCTGCCCGCAAACCTGATATGAAGCGGCAGGTACCAAGATTTCTCATTTTCCTTCTTTCCTTTTTCATTTATTGAAGTGAATTGTAGAGCCTTTCTTGTTGATGCTATCAAGGTTCAGGATCGTGGTTGAATTTATTTATTTAATTATTCCTCTGTGTTTCTAAATTTTCATTTTTTTCGATGTTGCAAATGTGGGTTATGCTTCATGCTGGCTGGAAGTTTGTTTTTTTACTATGAGAATAATACTTTGGTAGTTTGTTTATTGCTAATTTATGACATCATCAAGGCTTGCATTTCCATTTCAATCTGTGGGAGCTTTAAAGAATATAATTTGTTTTCTCCTCAAATGGGATTCCTACAGTTGATTGTCATATCTGGTCCAGGAAATTGGTTTAACTTAGTTTTCTAAATGTGAACTGGGGTATGGTGTAGTGACCGCATCAACATTTTAAGTATTTGTACTAATAGCCACGAGAAATTTGTAAGTTGTTGATTTGTATCCTGCAATCTAGCAGTATAACTACCCTTGGTAGTTGCGTAGGCGTGGGGACCTTATACTTGGAAAGAAGATGAACCTGAACATGATAACGTAATAAAACGAATACAAGCTATTGCCCACTTTATTTGTTCGAAAGATATTACGGTTTTCACATGCAAGAGCAGTGCAACATGGACCACGGCACAACTTCCCTCTGATATTGGTTTCCAATGGCAGTGAATTGGCTGTGTCATAACCATTTCCTTTCACATGTTTTTGTTTTCAGACCCGCTTAACAATATGTGAGGGACATGATGGAACTGAGACATCGAATGGTGATGTGTTAATCTTTCCAGACATGATCAGATACAGGTTAAAGAAAAAAACTATCTTCTGTTCTTCAACCACTCTTATATGTCCTGTAACTTGCTATTGCATTCTCTAATACTGTGTTCAATTTCAGGAGATTAACACATTTTGATGTTGATACATTTGTGGAGGAAGTTCTTGTGAAGAATCGTGAATGGTTGCCTGGAAGTCCAGAACATCTGAGGGGCTGGTACATCTTCGTATGTTGCCATGGGTCAAGGGATCGACGCTGTGGTGTTTGTGGGCCATCCGTCATTAGCAAATTTAGAACTGAGGTGGAGTCACGTGGTTTACAAGGAAAAGTGTCTGTTAGTCCTTGTTCACACATTGGGGGTCATAAGTATGCAGGGAATGTCATCATTTTTGGACCAAATATTAAAAAGGAAGTCACTGGGCATTGGTAAGTTGTTGACTACTTTGCATTTTGTGAAGATTTTTTGATCTGTTGACCGTCTTCTTTTGGGAAATCCTCAACACTCTTATTAATGGGAAGCAATTTATGACCATTGTGCTGCAGGTATGGATATGTTATGCCTGAAGACGTGCCTCTTTTGCTCGAACAGCATATTGGGAAAGGAGAAATCGTAGACTTCCTGTGGAGGTAATTTGAAATTTCATTTATTCTTCCTGTAATCTAAGGTCGCATTTGGATGGTAGGATTTGAAATCAATGATTTCATTTATAGCTAATTTTGGAGGGATTTGGGCGGATTTGAAATCCAATCTATCTTGGGTGGATTTGAAACCCATCCTCAAATCCAAATGCAGCCTAAGGTCATTTGGGATAAATCTAATAAATATGGGTACCTGTTATTTGAGAGTTCTTCTTCTTGAAATGATGTAATCTGATAAATTTACCTATAATTTGTCGGATGTGCTCTATATTTAACCACCCAAGCCACTCCTGATGTCATATAAATACTTGGAAGTAGCTAGGTATAGAAATGGGTGTTCTAGTCTAAAGGAAATGCTAGTGGTCGTCGAAGAAGGTAAAAAGGAAAAAATGTCAGTTGCCTAAGATCTTGCTAGCCGTTTCAGACTGGTCATAAGATTCTTTTTAACTACAGTTTGTTGTCATAGCTTCTGGTGGCTCTAGGACTTAGTGGTCCTCTGCTTGTGAGACATTTTTCCATATTATTTTTGTTTCACTTTTATATTTATTTACTGTGGATTGATCTGGACATTATTGTTATGTTACAGGGGACAGATGGGATTATCTGAAGAAGACCAAAAACGAACGCAGGAAGAGAGGTTCCTGGCTAATGGTGGATCAAACACAGACAGAGGCACAAATGACTTTACACATACGAAAGAAGAGAGCACCAGCATATGTGCACCCCAATCGGATGGCAGGAATTGTTGTCAGGCTAACGGGGGTTTCTCGTGCTGTCAGGAACCTGTTTCACAAGAAAAGCGCCAGGATCCTGAAAAGAAAAGGAGCTTTAAGAAACAAGTGTCCGGAAATAATAGTGGAAAAGGGATCAGCCCTCGTAAAGTGTGCTCAATGCCTACATGGTATGAGACCTGGGAGCGCGAAGATACTTATGCTGCTCTTGCTGTTATCTGTGCTGCTATTTCAGTTGCGTTTACTGTTAAATGCTTCCGGCAGTTGAGCACCTAAATCCTGCTACTCCTATGTTGTATTATTAGAGGCTGTTGCATATAGTAATTTATAGCTGGCTGGCTGTATTTGAATTATGTAAAAAGAAGTGTTTGTATATTATTACTTGTTTGTACAGTGAGAATTGACCTCTTTTTTCTCTTGTATTTATTTGTTTCTTGGTTGATGATTTTCTGTTGTATATCGATACTTTGAATTTAGATATTGCTAGATGTATTGAAATCAAAATTGATTCTGGTAAACATTGGTGAAAAATTCATTAAAAACATGAAACTTAAAATCTGACAAATAAATTTAGGGAATGTTATAACGAATTTTGACAAATAAATTTATCTTAAAATTTGAACAAGGAGACATGTTTATGACATGTATAAATAGGCATAAACAATGTATATGAATACAAAAAGTTGAAGGTGTAACTGTCTTCACCACTGTAGTTTGCAGTTTACACCCCCCTCTTGTACTTTTTGCTTCCCTTAATTTATATTTTCTCCGTCGCATAAAAAGAGTTATGTATCATGAACAATTTTTGTTCTAAAATAAGAGTAAAATTAGTTTCGATAAAAAACTCTTTTTATGGGACGGATGAAGTATTATAATGAAAACTTTTTGTACACCCTTTGAACGAAATTCTAGATCGATAATACAACTGAAATTAAGAAATTGGAAGTTTTTTTAACCAAAAAAAAAAAAGAAATTGGAAGTTTGAGAATGTGGGCATTCACCGATGTTTGACAGTTTATACTACTTCATTTTTCCCAAAATAAGTCTTGTTTTAAGTTCACACATAGCAAAGACTTATATAAAATTATTTTTACAAAAAAATTGATTGTTATGTCTTTCATTTAAAGAAAGCCATCTTTTTAACAAAAAATATTGTACATAATATTCTGATTTTCTAAAAGACCTATTCTAAGATGAAGAGTATAGGCTAGACTACACATATCCATACTCATTTACCAAATATTTTTCTGAAATTCTACAATTTTTTTTGTACAAGAAATTGTATTATTTAGAGGGTTATAAGAGGACTGCTGAATGAGAGTTTGGGATTTGATTAACAGAATGTTTGCACCAAAATACTCGCGTGTGCACAGACGTGCACTGATTTCAACATGATAGAAGTCGAGTTATCCATATACCTTCCACAAGATATGAATATATACAATCATATAAACTCTGCATTCGAACTTATGGGTTTCCAATTACATTTAAGTTACAACACTGAATCCGGCGAGAGCATTCAGCTTCGAGTATAGCTTCACCAAAGAAACCAACCATCATCCAATTATACTAGCCTCTATAGTACACCTCTTAATGTAGTATATATGTGTTAACCGACACTCCATCAGCCTTAATCCCCGCTTATCTTGAGCTCGTGTAGTGAGTGGGAAACCCCGTTTTGTTTGTAATGCCCGTTTTGAGTCCCAAGTCTTTGAAACTCGCATTCTATAGTTTGTGCGATTTTGACATCCTCTGGATCAGGCTCCGGGAAGTCTACATGGACTGAGCCTTGTTTGATTGGAGCAGCTGACTCCAATAATGCAGCTTGCTCCTTAACATAGTTGTAAAGCTCCTGGTGAAAGGGATGGTCCAATGAATAGCAGTTGCTGACCGTTCCATTTCTAGAATGGCGAGATGAACCTGAACCTTCTCTTCGACAAAAATGTGGGAGCGATTCGTAATCCATAATCTGCGAAATTATGAGCCAGTTGTTAAAAGTTTGAACTCTAAACCTAAACAACGCAAAGCCCGTCCGTACATAGTCCTCGCATCAGTTGGGATGAACAATTGAGTACATGAGAAGGAGCATTGAAACTACCCTTGAGGTTAACTCTATTTACAGAAGAAACCTATGGTGTTTTTGAAATCACAAATATCCCCATTGATGTGTTCCAATCACCCCTTAAGGTTGTATTTTTCTTACAACTAGAAATACCGTTGAACGGATGTAATTTGAGAAAAAGATAAATGTGAAGGGTGGTACTTGTAAGTTTTGAAAGGGAGCTGGGTTTTCTGCAAATAGGCAGACGTCAGGGGTAGTTATGTAATTGTCCTTTTTTGTACGTGAATCCGTCGCAAATAATGAATTAATAAGTTGGCCTACCTTTAATAGTTCATCTCTCCCAGGACCTGAAAGAACCTGAACTTTCTTTCTTGTTCTCTCTTGAAGAAGAGGCCTAACAACCTGCAAACAGGAATTGTTAATGCCAGTACTTGCAAACTGAATAAGTGTATTGCGTATCTATGCCAAACCTTCCAACACGATGAAAATATGTACGGGGCATTGACAATGTAATAAGTCTCCGTCTTCTCAGGATAGTTCAGGTCATCAATTGTTGATATTACCGACAATAGCTGCAACAAAAATAAGTATAAAGATGATAAGTGGAAAAGTTAAATGGCCATTTAACTTGATGTGCATTTATATTGGCCGGTACTTGACCAAACAAAATATAGCGCGCAACATGAAGAGATACCTTGATTTGATTCAGTGCAGAAAGCTTTAGACCAGTCATGTCCAGAATCTTTATGCAGGTCCCAATATACCGACCATATTTTTTGGTTGCAGAAGGCTGTATTAACATATAATATGTGAGTGTTTGTGTTTGAGTGTCTACATTAAAATTGGGATCTGTCAATGCTGATACTCACCAATATCACACGATCTCTGTATTCATTCATCTGGATGTGTGATTGCACATAGTAGTCAATCTAAGACAGAAGACAAACATTAGAAAGCAAGACACGGGAAAAAACAGTCAAAAACAAATACACAATCTCGTAATATAGTTACTGTGTCCTCTTGTCCCATAATCTGTGCATAAAAGATATGAGTTTCCAGACTTCTCAAGTATCCAAAGCTTGTAAATTTTAGGAGTAAACTCTAGAAATCTTACAGATGCTTTGTCGTATGTGCTAAGCCCGACACCAATAGCAATGACAGGAAGACCCTATAAAATTGCCAAGGTAAAGGATGAGCTGGAATAGATTATCAGAAGTAGCACCATCAATCTATTACCAGTGCACGTAGTGTGTTATCATGAGCATCAAGACACGATATGGTTAGTGAGACAGCGTCAAAATTGTGGAAAGAGAGTCCCAACCAAATAGTTCAGGTTCCTTCAAACCCCGCGCATCCATCATGTAAAGAAACAAGAGATTTTAAGTCTGATTAGTGAGAAAACTAAAAAGTACCTGTTTAGTGTATCCACTCATTCCTATAAGCTGAGAATCCCGTATTGCTCTATATACATCAGTAGGGATAATTGGCTTCTGCAAAAAAGTAAGCAGTCACATTAAGACGGAAAAAGTAAAAGTGTGCCAGACATAGGTTTACTATACTTTCAAAGTGCATGCGGGCTTCCAAATTTAAATTTTTCAACATCATCTAATTCAGATTTTGTTTACAAATTTTATGGATTTACAGATTCCAAACTCAAAGGTCCACGGTTGTGTCTGGATTGAGGGATTTGATTTGTGGACGGGAACTCGGGAAGAATTTCAGATGACTCCATACGGAGTGGCCAAAATCCACCAAAATCACTCAAAAAAGTAAATCAAATTTTAGAGCCGTGGACTATAAAAAGTAATTCAACTTCAATGAAATCTCTATTATGAATTTGGAGTCCATAATTCCGAACCACGACCTAGTAAGTGGCACACTTTCATTCACTTCCACAATTTAAGTCCATAACTCTGTCCTTGATAGCATAGAAAGACACTGTATGAGACACTCTTGAAAATACGAGAAATCAAGCAACAATGCATGCCTCCTAGATTTAGTGAAACTTGAAATGGCTATATTGAACCATTTATTTGGAAAAAGCGCAGCTAAAAGATTTACATATTAACAGACACCCTTTGAAATAGAAAAAGAAGCTCGTCGTCAATATCAAATACTGAATGTACAAAATGTAATGAAATGACCCTAAAGTTTACCATATAAATAGAACGTAATGCAACACGCTATATGAAAATGATATCGGAACTCACCGCAAGTATGTTATCAATGTCGTTTTGTTTCCTCCAGTGTAAACAATCAATAAGCTGAAAATTTATGGGGTAGTGTTAGAAACAGAAGATGACAACAATATTTATAATTAACTGATTCTAAAAGTAGTAAAGTCAGCGCAACAAACCATCTTATGCGCATCCGAGACACTTCCATCTCTTGCTTTTAGAAACCTCAGCAAGTTCTCCCTCTGGTAACCATTATGTACGTTCTGCAGAATATCGCAAAAGATTTAAGTTTTTGCTTTCTATAACCGAACTATGTGCCCAAGCAGCAGTTGAAAGACACCCCAATAATTCAGTGCGTCAATTATAAGCTAATCCCTGATTCATTCCCAGCATTAAGTTTTGCATCCATTACAAATTTGTAGAAATGCTCGAACCGATCACCTTTTACTCTTAAAACGTATCAAAAGTTCCTCTTCATTTCAATCAAAAATTATTAGCAAAATTACAACTTAAAGCTACATCAGATGGCCTGAGGATCAATTAGGGCACAAAACCTGGCTGATGAAGTGAAATTCACACTGAATACAATTAAATATGCAAAAAAAAAAAAAAGGTCTGCAATTCATCAAGGTTCCACAGAAATCACCAGAAGAAATGTCGGTAACTAAATTTATGATCCAAAATTCCACAAAAAAAAAAAAAAAACAGATTTCCTAACCGATAACAAACAATTGAAAACAAAGTAGTTACAGCAATTCCACATAACCCAATTCTGAGTACCAAGTAGCAAATTGACTTGGGGTTGACCATATCAACAGCCACAATCAGGAGAAAATTGCGGAAAAAAAAATCATTAAAACCCTATACTCGAAAACCACAATCTCTAGAAAGTGTGCATATATCCAGATCAACTTTCTAAATTCAATCGGTTAAATGTGGAGCAGATCGGCAGAATTACAAACCAGGAAACTTTTCTTCAGATGTTCATCAACTGCAATGAAAATATGAAAGCATCAGCAGCCGGCAGATGAATAAATCGACAGAAATTGTGTAAATTCTTCAGCGGAGTACTGACTTTGTTCCATCTGGTTTTGAAAGTGTTTGATCATTTCTTCCGTCACGAACGCCATGCTGGTGCAGTGGTGCTTGCTGTCTCACCACACTTGTATACCTCCCTTCTGGTTCCTCCTCTACTATGAGGGGTGGTTGGGGGTTGAGGTAGGCAAATGGGTGACTCTGATCCTTGTGGAAAAAGGGCTATCTTTTCTATAAAAGGGTGACTTCAGCTTTCATGGAACTTATAAATGGCGAACTTCAAATTAAAGAAAAAGACAAGAGAAAAAAGTATGATTTGATGTATAATATAATTACCATTACTTTCGCTGATTATTTCCAACTTCATATGAAAAAAACAAAAAAAACCTCGCTGGGAGGAGAAAAAAAGGACCAAAGCAAAAAATAAAAAGAAGAAACGAATCGAAGTCAATCAGTGATCTACTGTCAGGAATCAGAGTGGTTACAAATTTCCAGTTCGGATTCTATGTCTCATCTATATGATGTCTCAACCGTATCTCACTCATAAAACTACGTCATTTTAAAAAATAAATAAAATAATAAGATTATAAAATTAAATTAATATGAGGAACTGCGAGTGGGACACAGTTGAAACATCGTAGTTTGGACATTGGATCCCAAGTGACAAACTTTACTGAGCACTGCAGAATATTGGAGTTTTAATAGGAAAATGCTTCGCTGCTAATGCTTGTTACTGATTGAAATGTGTTAATATTGTTAGAACCACGACATCTATTCGATTCATAATATTTGATATTGTGAATCGAATAGATGGTTGTAGGATCGTGTATTATTATACGTTCCACAATTAAGTAATCTACACTAGAAGAATAGGATCGTGTATTATTATATGTTCCACAATTAATTAATCTACACTAGAAGGATAAAAGATGTACCTTTGTCAAATATGTGGACACCTCTTGAATAATGATATGCTTGTGTTCTTATGTTAGAAAAGAATATGTATCTGGTATATATATATCACAATATTCTTCCTCTCCAAGTAACAAATCCTAATAGATGTATCTCCATCTTCCATATATCATTATCCAATTTATTATTTAATTGCAGTTATAAATTATAATCTTTATAATTTATTTCAGTTCACATTGAGCCACCAAAGGGACCTGATCGGACCCAATTAAATTAAGCTCCAATAAATTAAATATGACCCGGTCAACTCTTGACTTATCATATTAATTCATTAATTATATTCTATTCCACTAAAAGAATATAATTGCACTCTTAATTCAATTGGATTATTGAAGCAACTTAATCAATAAATATTATCATCTGATTGATCGATCCAACAAATATTTTAGATTAAACATAGAAAAATTATGAGTATTATACACATTAATTTTCCGTGTCATGTACAAATTGAAAATAACTAATTTTTAAAGCTACATACAATAAAATTAAGAAAAAATATTAAATATAATAAAAAAAATCTTATTTTCAAAATTGGTTCATTCTTATCTCACACCTGTGGTTGATTTATAATTTTTGACCTATATGGACAACCACAAAGATTGTCACAAATATTTAAGTAAACACAAATATTAAAATAACACATAACACATAACTCATAAAATAATAAGTTTAGAATATTACTTTTTTATTTAAATAACACTTTACTTGTTTTTTTTTTTGTTAAAATAATTAATTGGTTAATAGTTTATAATTGAGTAATACTTATGTGCCCCTGTTGCATGGATCTTCTTAGGTGCAACGGGTTGACCCAAATCCGATTTTCAAAAAGGTATTAGT
>JAUEKW010000008.1:314234-332787 GCA_032274785.1 Ajuga reptans
TTTTATAAAAAATATATATATATATATATATATATATATATATATATATATATGACCAATTAGACTGGTCACAATAAGGGCAGCTAGTCCGACCCGATCCATCATCCATATCCTAGAAAAGATGTGCGGATTCATGCTTACTAGCTCGACTTAGATCCCGGCTAAAATGTTGAGGTGTCAAGCAGTTTTCCACGTTCATGTATTTTAAGAGTTATGTTTCAAAAGTCAATGTCTTATTTTATTAGTCCGGAAAAATAGAAAGTTTAATTTCATGGTTAATAATATGTGATTAAACAAGCCAAATCAACAAATAAAATAAGTTGTATAGTGCAAATTGATAGTTTTTAGAAGGTACATTCATCCAATTAATTAAAATTAAAAGGTCTACCTTTATGAAACAAATCTTTCGTTTTGAAACGACATAAGTAATATTTTTTAAGATTGATCAAAGAATATTAGTTTTCGACGGTAGCGCGCAGCACCACACACAAGAAATAAAAACATCACACACTATCTTATAAGATTATGATTATTTTGTGAAAATGGAATGATCAAGCTGTCTTTTCTTTTTTGTTTTTTAATCAACTAATAGGGACCGAACCCCTGATTTATACATATCTTTAAATAGTAAGACGATACCACTAGGCCAGTAATTTATAGACACAATGCATACTATGTTATGTTAATGAACAACGATATGAAATCAAAGACTAGAATATGAACCGCTACGAATATCCACAGTACAATATGATTGTTCTTCACGAATGCAAGTCAGAAAAAAATAGAATTATAAATATTCACATAAAGTTTAAATACTACAATCTCATGCACTGGAACTTTATATAGCGGGTAAATTATATTATACAAATATGTAAATTTTCTTTTTGAGGGGAAATATTTAGAGCTCAAGTGTACTTCAATTAAAGTTAAAGTGAGGTTATAATTCGGCCGGTTCACCTAAACTGAACTAATTAACATAAAATTCATTGAGTGAGTCTCGCATGGCGGTCACACGGTGTGACAGCGTGTGACGGAATGCACTTTTATAGGAAAAAATGATATTTTTGCCCAAAACAGTGATACTTTAAAAATAATGATACTTTTGCAAATAAAGGTGATACTTTCGGTACAAAAAGTGATATTTTTTTTGTCCAAAAAAAGTTATGATTTTATTTAATAACAGTGATACTTTTACTACAAAAAAAATGATACTTTTTCCCGTCATATAGGTGATACTTTCGGTAGAAAGGGTGATACTTTTTTAGTACAAAAAAAGTGATACTTTTATTTAATAATAGTGATACTTTTACTACAAAAAGATGATACATTTTTCCGTCACATGGCCGTCTCACGTAAGTTTTTGTCAAATTCATTTTAAAAAATCATTACGCCATGAAATCAGGTTTTACATAATTTGAGGAATATATTATACTATTATTATGTATATGTATAAAATATATTAAATTGAAGTTCTCGGTAGTAATAACAATATATTTAAAATAAGCAATTATAATATATAATTAGATCATTCAATAAAGTTCAACAGGCGGGGATAGCTCAGTTGGGAGAGCGTCAGACTGAAGATCTGAAGGTCGCGTGTTCGATCCACGCTCACCGCATATTTTATTTTGACCCTTTTGTTCAATCAATTTTTAATATCTTCAGTTTCGGCCCTTTTGTTTCCGTTATTTTGCTTTTGCCCCTTTAATTTTTCAGATTGTGCAATTATGTTGTAATATGAATATCCATGATTTTCGCTTTTCCATTTTGGCCCTTCTGTTTCCATGATTTTCGCTTTTCCTCTTTAATATTTTATTTTGCCCTTTTCTTCGTTCAATCATGATTTTTACCTTCTAATTTTGGCCCTTTTGTTTCACGATTTTCGCTATTGTCCTCTTGTTCAGTGACGTTTTTATATCATGATTTTGCCCCTTTTTGTTTCCACGCTTTTTAATTTAGGAGATTTTAGATTTACGTTATACTATTAATTTAGAATTTTCTTTTGTTATGTTCTCCTAATATGCAAACGGTAAAGATTATTCAATTCAATTCTTACTGATACATAACACCCAAATTTAGAGTCGGTAATTCGGGTAGCCCGGCCCAAAATTTTATTAGACAAAAAAATAAGTGATACTGCCCAACCCATCCTCCTATAATTATTATGATTTTTAAACCGGCCTCAATTATGGCCCATTGGGTCGTTCCTGTCAGGTCAGATGATACTCCGGGCCAAGATTTTTATGGCCAACAGGTTGGGCTAGCCCATCGGATCGGGACAATTTGCCAACTCTGCTCACATTAGCTAAAGAAGGAAAATTTCATAAATTATTTATAACTAACTAAATATTCTTCTTTTTATTCTCTTTCTTTTTTAAAAAACTTTATATTCCCATTCCTATATTTCTAGTTGGAATTTTGATTTAAAATCGAGACCGAATCGAACTAAAATAATTCTATTATTTTACATTCCTATTCTGAAAGTGCAATATATCCTCTTCATTTGTCTGTCAACACACTACACAAGTCCTTTCTCTTTGAAAAAAATATATAAATAAAAGAAGAAGAAAAACACACACACACTAAGGTAAAGATTATTACCGCATTCTATCCCAAAATACAATCCATACAATAAAAAAATTCACGTCCAGATTCTTCACATCCCACTCCATAAACAAACATACTTTAAGTCCTTTCTCCCACAAAAATCTAAGTAGCAAAATATGATGAAGAAATACAATTTAAGGATTGATAGCAGCATCATAGCAACAACAGTATTTTTAATACAACAAATCATCAACTGTCCAAATACATAACAACCATAACTCCCCCCCTTTACTTACTGTCCTTTAAATGTCTGAATAAAAAATATCCACATATCTCATTCACTGAAAATAAAAACCAGATCAAACATGAAGGAAAAAAAAACCACTAGAAGAAATCAAATTCCAGATAATTATCCGAATTCTGGGGAGCAGATGGGATAGCAGCAGCTGCAGCAGGGGCTACTTTCACACTAGCCGCGGCCGGAGGAGGCCCCGGGATTCTCTCTATGTCGACAGGTCTCGGGACCTCCGGAGGGCTAGCACACCTGATCAGAGCCCAATTCACCCCTTCGAAGAACGGGTGCTGCTTGATCTCCGTTGCACCCCGTTTGTACGCCAACCTATGCTGTGGCTCCTTCACTAACAACCCTCTGATGAGATCTCGCGCTGCGAAACTAACCACTGGTGACTCCGGGAAACGGAGGGGCTGTCCCACCACGTTGAAAAGGGTGGCTCGATTTCCGGACCCCTTAAACGGGGTCTTCCCGAACAGCAGCTCGTACAGAAAGATTCCGAATGTCCACCAGTCCACTGCACTACCGTGCCCTTCGCCTTTGATGATCTCCGGTGCCAGGTACTCGTGGGTCCCGACGAACGACATCGAGCGTGCATCTGTGGGCTCCGCCATGAGCTCGGGTAAGGGGGTTACTTGGTTGCCAATTTCGGTTTTCGGTTTCCGGTCTTTCTTGGATTTACCTGAAAAGAAGCGAGGGGTGAAGCATGTAGTGGGGAGCATGCACGAGGGCTGGACGCACGATGGCGCGATGCAAGCGGGTTGGACGCAATAAACGTTGTTTTTCTTGAGGGGGTCGGAGTCGATGGATGAGGATTTTATCAGTGTAGGGCTGACAGTGCAACGGAGTGAGAGGTCAAAATCGGAGAGCATTATGTGGCCGTCATCTCTGACGAGGACGTTTTCGGGCTTGAGGTCACGGTAGACAATGCCGAGCATGTGAAGGTATTCTAAAGCAAGAAGGATCTCTGCTACATAAAACCTACAAAGTGGAAATCCCACATACGCACGACAGTTAGCTCGAGTCGAGATATTGTGACATACTGTATGAAATTCAGCTTCCAGACCAAAAGAAAGTAACAGATGCATAAAAGAAAAGAAGCAATAAGTCTAGAAAACAAAACTACTTAGAAAAAGAAATCTGTTTTTCAAACAGAATTATATGACAGGCCAGCAGAAAAAAGAAAAAGACAAACTTGGAGAAATGTATTTGAATGATCAGTAGTCTCGGTACTACGAGCATCAAGTCAGAGAACTTGATGGTCCATGATATGAACAGTTGACAGATCGACTGATAACAGTATTAATGATCACAACTAATATAATCTTCAATTTAAGAAGCATAATTGATAATAACTAAGTTTGTAGTCGACTGAAAGATTTTGGATTTGACGAAAGGATATAGACCGAAAGATTTCTAATATATATAACCCTAATAATAGGTACAAGTAAATCCATAAGAATGTATTGAAAGCCAAAAAATTGAAATCCATAGTTCGTAACACAAATTTTAAGAAAGTGCTACAGATTTGTTATTATAAATAATTCAATCAGAACCAACCGAACCTAAAAGAAATCGAGGGAAGCGGTAATAATTCAACCAGGATGAGCAACAAACAAAGTGCTTCTCCATGCATTAACTAACCAGCAAATCTACGGCAACAATGCAGCAATCTTTAATAGCTTAATCTTTTATTTCCATAGATTAGCGTTTTGCATGCAGGTAGGATCAAAAAGATATAACTGACCAAGACCCACAACTTTTAGAGAGGGTCAAACAATATACTGCACCAATATTTCCATTGATCTACCGTATGAATTTTCCTTTTTAATTGACTAGTATTCTTCCTCTTCCTCTTACGCCCAGACGAGAGATCTAGAAAGTACGGTCTTTTACATGACATATAATAATAACCGAAGATGATATATGCATAAGCTTAGCAATGATGAACCTTACATTATCAATCCACTTCTTTTACTAAATAAATATAAATATAAATCCATTTAATGAAATAAGCCCAATGTTATTCTCCATCTTCCTGTCTCTTGGTTATCAACTTGTGAGTTGGACGGTGATTGTGCATTGATCAGTTCGTTCGAATAAGAGTCATCATGTACCTTAAGGGGTTAAATAAAACATACATGTGACTATTTTAGGATGGTGAACTATATTATCCATACAATCAGTCGTAAAATTAATTATAACAGTAAAATTCTAGTTAATAAAGGTAACATATGATGACATACACGCTAATTTACGGTTATGTAGAGGTGAGACAGAAAAAACTAGAGGGAGCTAATTACAACTGTGAGATTTTTTCGAGGATATATGTGGAGGAAATAGCAAGACCTAAAATGGTGCACGACTACGAGAACATATATGGACTAGCAATTCTCCAAGCAAATTCTTTGCAGACTTATATTTAGTAAATAAGTAATGGGTTTATGAATGAATAGAACAAAATTCTAGTTTTAACTCATTGCTTAGGATGCCACCTTAGATACGGGATATAAATATACAAGAAGAAGAAAAAAGGGGAAAGTTTGGAATTATGCTCAGGTAATAAGCCGACAAAATAAAACACTTATGGACACCCAATTAATGTGGTTGAATGAAAACAAAATGTTCGAAACCAAACAAATGAGCAGGCACGTAGCCGTAAAACCGAGAATGCAAATAAAGCCACTAATTTCAGGAAATGTGTTGGTTGGCTGCTTTCAGTCTTTTGTCCTTTGTTTGTATCGTACAGCTTGGAGGGCCGGGAAGTAAAAGTCAAACTATAGTGCAAACGGAACAGAAAATAATGTATTTAAAACAGAATTAAATGTGTCTTGCACGTAATCTAACTAATAGCAATCAGGGATAACCGCTTATAACAGATTTGGGGTAGGAGTTCCATATTCGAAGCTTCAAAACTTTTGGATGAAAAAACTTCGACAGAGAGGGTTTCAATTTTTACCTCATAATTTCTCATTTATAAAGGCCAGTAGCAGCATGCAATGAACTTAGGACGATCAGAATTATGTTCATCAATCTGAATCTGGATTCCCTAATTTACCCTTTCTCCATGATAGCAAAGTTGCCGAATGCAGAAGGACTAAGTTAGCAACTGATCATTAATGGCTATGCTTTGAAAGTCTGAACCTCTGCAACTTTTAAGATTTGCCTCAACTTTTTTCTAAGATAGCCTTAATGTCAAGGTATCGATAAACCTTATAGAAAGCTATGTTCATCCTTTAATTAAGATTTCTAATCTTTTCCAGATCACTGTTAATTTCGACATAATTGTCAATTAAATATGTTGCACTCGATCCATGAACTTATTCGCTTAGTTTGAGTTAGTCCAGATCAGTTTTTAGTCAAAACCTAGAACCACAAAATGAAAAAATCGATCCTCAGTCCTGAAGAAAACATTTGTGCGTAAAACAAATGACATGTCACAAGATGATGCATTCGCAAGAAAGATTATAACCATAAAGAAACTGAGTCAAGAAAGTGTCATACTTGACAGCTTGCTCAGAGAAATGCTTTCCCGGTTGCCTTTGACGCAGGGTATGCAAGTCCCCCCCAGGACAGAATTCCATTACTAAACACGAAAACTTCTCCGTTTCGAAGTGAGTGTACAACGTCGGAAGGAACGGATGATCCAGGGACTGCAATATCTCTCTTTCCGTCTGAGCCCTCAAAAGTTTCTTACGGCTAGCGAGCGAAGCTTTGTCCATAACCTTCATTGCAAAGTAACACTTTGTACCGCACAACTCCGATAGGTACACACTTCCAATGTCACCGCACCCCAATTTCTTCAGCAGTCTAAAGTGCCTCAGATCTAATGCCCCATCCTTTGATCGGACCGCCTGTATTGCTTCCCATCTAACATCATTTCCCTTGTGGGGTTTGTTAACCGTACTACTGAAGCTGCTGCAGGTACTCTCATCACTAACATCAGTACTCGTGCTGCCCCTACACAAACTGCTCTTGCCACTCTCAACGAATTCGACTCGATCACTAATCTTGGGACTTCCACTAGTCGTCTTTGCAAAGCTGCTTAATCCATCACTAACTTTTGCAGGTGGTGAGCTGTCTTTGACACTTCCAAGATCCGATGCTTTCGGTTTTCTATCATCAGCTTGTTCAAGATTTGGAGCTTGTTTCAGATTACTCAAATGTAAGCTTGAATCGACTTTAGAAGTTAAAGAAGAAACTTCCCCCTTTTGCTTAGAGGCAGCAATTTCCATATTTCTGTGTAATTCTTTCATAGCAGAGTCCAATTTATCCATTCTGAAGGATTGTGCTCCACGGCTTCTGCTGTGCTTTCCCGAAGAATCTTTGATACGTGCTTCGGAGGCCATTGAGATGTAGATGAACTTTACAAATTAAACAGATTGGAAAACACCATTACACATAGATCAAATACGATGTGTTCGCCTCTCCAGTATCGAAATCAAGCATCGTCATCTGCAATTGCACCCAAATCTGCAGGTTAGCCTCAAGATGCACAAATAAGCAGATCAAAGGAATAATACTTATTTTGACAATAATTTAGTTATTGGATAAACAAAAGTCGCTGCTGAGGTGCAAAAAACACATGAAAATAGTCTCCAAATCACCAAACAGATCATATCCAGCAAAAATCGACACTAACCAGAAACATAAAATCTTCATCTCCTCTAAAAGGGAAAAAAAAAAGAAGGAAAATGGGGAGGATTTGGGTGCAGATGCAGATGCAGATCGGTACAAGTAGAGAGAAAAGCAACAAAAAAAAAACCCAGTTTTCAATGGAACTAATATAAATCCTTTTTACCTCAAAATGCAGTCTTTTCCCCATATGAATAATACATTCTTCAGATCAGCATTTAATTGCAATAAGAGAGATGAAACGCATATATAAAACTAAATGTAGCCCCTTAAAACACTCTTCAGAGTCAAACATTACCACACAGAAGAATGATTAGCAGAAAGTTAGAAGATAAATAACTAGAAAAAAGTAAAGGGTCCATCAAAAAACAGATCTTGAACAACCATTGCTTCTCTGTCCAAAACCCTACCAAGAGGGATCCATAAAACCCCACAGAAATTCCAAATGCTATTAAAAAATTTAAAAAAAAAAAAAAAATCCAGTGGGGAGAGGGGGGGTAGAGAAGAGAGAGCAACCCACCTAGCAAATTGGACCACTTTGAAAAGCAAGGAGGCAAGAAAGCAGCCCACACAGAAAAAGAAGTGAGGTGAAGTCACAAAGATCAGAACTTTAAGGTTTACAATTTATAAATTAATACAAGAATGGAGGAAAAGGGGAGCACTTAACTGTAGAGCGAGATAAACAAGAGAGAGAGGCCCTCTTTCTTCTTCCCAAAAAATGTGTGGTGTCTATGTTAGAAAAAGAGAAAAGAAAAGGCTTTGAGAATGCTGAAAGAGAGAGTTGGGTGGGGTGAATGGCCTGTGGGCTATACCAATACCAATGCAGTAGTAGTTTAATACTAGTGTGTGTATTGTGTGTGTGTGTGTGAGAGAGAGAGAGAGAGAGAAGGGGTAAAGTAAAGCTTTACATGTTCAATGATTCCAATGAAATTTGTCTGAAAATGAAAAGAGTGGATAACAAAAGGGCCTTCAAATGCTCCAAGCTGTCTCAATTCATAGGGCCCCTTTTCCAATCAATTTTCCATTAAAACCATAACTAACTTGCTAATGACCTCTCTTGTCCTCTCCACATCTTCTCTCCGGTTGGGATCTCTACATTTCTTTTCCGTGAATTTCGAAAAGTGAAAGGCACAATAATATACGTATTCAAATATAAAAATTGGGTTTTACTCACTTTTTATAATCATGTATACTTTTTTCCCTAAAGGGTTGCAGCTATATACATATGCAATTCTTGTAAATACACTCCAAAAAGTTTTGGCTGAATTATCCTGCTGTAAAATATCTAAAATATCTTTGTATTTATAGCTTTTAATAAAATAATTTTTTGTTGTTTCCGTTGAGACGTTACAAACTCTTTTGTTGTTGTATGGTATGGATGATAGCATCCAAACAGAACTTATTTCGCCTGTTTCTATTCAGAGATATGTTCGGAACTCTTTTGTTGTTGTTTGTAAGATAACGTCTGAATAGAAATGTTGAGTTTATTGGTACACCCAATAATTGCTTACAAAGCTCAAACAAGAAAATGGTTAATTCTAAGACTAGTCTATTACAACTTGAATAGCTCCAAAATATTTCTGGAAAATCGACATTGAACAACACAAAAAGGTTCTGAAAATTGTCTACAAACTGATCGTAGAACACCGACAGGATTCTGGAAGAAACGGAGGTGTTCCAAACACCAGAACTACAATACTGAATTTTAAAAACAGCAGAACTGCGACACTAAACAACAGAACAATGATACTGGAAAGTCAATACGAGGTTAGACCTCTATTCGCAAAACGAATACGTCCCGACTAGTGCTCATGATTTGACATATTGTTCCCAAAGATAAAATGACTTTCGTTTTCTGGATAGTAGTACCACAAATCTAGAAGCACCGACGAACTAGAAATATTGTAAGGACTGGACAAAGTTCTATATGCAAAAACTAACTTTCTGAATGCAAGAGTTTCGAAAAGATACAATAGTATGCAATTTTTATAAATGTTTCATGTATCTTTCACATCATTTTCAGGTCTCTTCTTGCAAGAAAATGTAACCTACATATATATATATATATATGCATCCTTCATTCAAATTGAGAATTAAATGCATTCTTAATGGGGTTTTTAGGATTCAAATTCTAGTTGTAATGTTCAGGTACTACACCTCATAACTTCAAGTGTTACAACACTTGTTAATATGGTGTTACAACACATTAACTCGGATGTTAGAACACATTAACTCGGGTGTTGCAACACCTCTTAACTTCAGGTGATACAACACCTTAATTCAGGAGTTACATCACAATAATATTTCTTTATAACATGAGTTTCAACTTCTTTCGGTTACAATGAACCTAGACATCCATTCGTCCAGAGAACCAACATTACGGTTTTTCAATATGGGATAGACTTTACTAAGTCGTTCCATCTCCCGCTACTCCAGACAAGTAATTTAGCAAATGACCAACTTTGTTCATTAATTTATCATTCACTGAAATTCGATTATGAGAAAATCAACGCACTACGATCATCTACTCAGAATGGAGTACGAGACTTAATTCCATCCGAATTAAATTTTATGCATATATTTTTTTTATTTAGAATAAGATATATTTACATCTTTAATTATATTTAGAGGAACCACATATGTATATAGCCGCGCACTATCCGAAATTCAGGAGGGAAGTAATGTGGAGTCATTTATTATTTTCTCGGAGTTATTCCTTTTACTGAACTATTTTTAATTGTGCCATTATATTTACATTTTTGTATGTATTGCAACATACCACCTGTGTCAATTTATTGTGCGTTTGTAGTTTGTACTACTAAGAATAAAAAAGTAAAACATCTTAGGGGCATAAGAGATTCTTATGTAATCTATCGTATTCTTAAAAGAAGTCATCTGGTTAATGTGTCTTTTTCTCTTTTTCTCTCTTTTTTTTAAATCTTATTTTGTTAAATTTCTGTAACATGAACGCGGGTTAAGAGCATTTATTTCTTCCTCCATTTTCTCAATTCTTACCAATTAATTATTTTTGTTTCTTATTTTTTCTGTTACATTTTTTATTTTTCTCCATATAATTAAAAAGTCATATAAATTTTTCGTCAAAACTCTGTTTTTAATGAAAATAATACCAAATTAATCATCTTTTCACAATCTTCGATTTGACATCATTATGCATATATATAAATATAAATAAAATTTTAATTTTTAAATATAAAATATTTTTTTAAGATTATTTTGATATATTTTGAATTTTAATTTCTTTATTTAAATAAAACAATTAATTTTTTTTCTTTTAGAAAATTACCATTATTACTTTAGTTTTTACTTTCTGTATGTTAATAATTTTGGATTGTTTGAATTAGTTTGTTTAGAAGAAAACCCGATTAATACTTTAGTTTGTACTTTGTATAATTTAGAATAATTAGACGTGTGTCTTTATCATATTAAACTTTTACCTATGGTAGTACAAAATTTAATACAAATCCTTTTATAATATCTTATTCATGACTTATTTCGCCTTCTATTAATATATATATATATATTTATTTATTTACCTTTATATTTTAATAATAATTTATTAAAAAATAAATTCTAGCCCCCGGGTGGAAAACTGATTTCGGTAAAAGGTTAAAGTTAGCTTCCAATTGGTTTGCCTAAAATTTAATTGAATCTTATGGTCCAAAATTGTCATCATTTTGTGGACCAATAAGTTCGGGACTAATGCATTTAATCTCCGGAAATAATGTATTTGAGTTGCATAATATCTTCCATTTGGCTTATTTATTTTTTCCTGAAACAAAAGAAATATTCGTAATACCTAAAAAAAGATGCATTATGTAGCCAACCACTACAAGAAAAAATTAAATTAGAGACGGAGAAACACATCTCTAATCACATAATATCCGTCTCTAAACTAAAGTAGTGACATATTTGAGACGAAATGCTTGTCTCTAAAATTTAGTGACGGAATTTTCACTCTATATACAATGCAATTCGTACGCAATATATACTAATAGAACTTATATATTTATATTGAGGATTCAGTACCAACCAAATATAACTCGTGTTGGATACCATTATCGGTGTTCACTGTGCACCTACCTCATGTTATAACAGTATAACTACTTGTTTAAAATCAGATTATAGTTTAGGTTAATAAGTTTTGACATGATACAAATCCAACACAACTTTTCAAGACGAATAACAGAGATAAATGACACAAATAAGATTTAATTCCTAGTTTTTTTTAGACGAGATTTAACAAGTCAGTTTCTATTTCTGGGCTTGAGTTGTGGAGTGCATGTAGACATGATTTTCCTTTTTTGCCCTTTAGTTGATTGGCACATACAAACATTCCAATTTTCCTAATACTAATAATATTCATGAATTATTCACTAGACTAATTTCTATACCATAAAAAGTCTCCTAATCTGGCACCACCCCTAACACCACAAGTTGTTATTCATTTAAAACTTGCCACATATATTGTCACTTCATTTAGTTATTCATTTAAAAAAAAATTGATGAATTGATTCTTTTTTTCCATCTTTCTCCAGAATTAGAACAGTGGGACAGTATCAATACTATTATTACTTGAACCTTGTGTCCACTAATGAATGTATTCTGCATGTGCATTTGTAAAAATGGACAATAGATATATCCTTTGGTAAGAAAATGAATGGTTATATTGCACACAATAAAATCCAATTGAAACAGAGTAGATTACAGCTCTTTGATTAATATTAATATACTGCAAGAATCTTTATTTGGATGGATCTGTTAATTGGCATAAAGTATAATGTTTTTACAGTTTCGAGGTTTAATCACTACTTTATTTCGAGAAATTCTATGCTACATTTATATGCACTACCTCACATGCATTCTTGCGAAATGACAGAATTCACCAAAGAAAAAAAAAATACATTTAGGCCAATTTTATTTGTTTGAATTAAAAAGAGTCATGTATTAAAACTATCTCTTGTCAAATAAAAAATATCATATTTAAAAAGTCAAAGTTAATTATATATAGAGATTACCTTGATGCCCTTATAAAATTCTGTTAATACTTTAATGTCATTAGGATATTGATGGGTTTAAAATTTAAAAGGTAAAACTGACAATTCCACTTATAAAGGGTTGAACATTGACTAAGTTGACTAAAGATAAAAAGTTATATATCCATCAAACATGACTCTTTTTATCGGACGACGGAGTATAACATTTACTTTTAATGCAAATAAAATACGAGAAACCAATTTTACACATAAAAATGCATCGACAAATTCAATTCAATTAAAAGTATGGAGACCTAAATAAATAAATAACGACAAAGGTACTGACCGAAATATGTATTTCCCCTAATGTGCAGTGAATTTTGTATTTGACAATGTAGATTTATGCAATATACTAATTCTGATACCACTTTAAGGTCAATGTAGGAGCATCATCTGATGCTTATATGCAGCTTTTCCAAGCATTTTCCACATCGTAAATACTATTTAGTTGCTGATTCTAACTTCACCTGAAGAATAATATTTGAGAAGAAATGAAAAAAAAAAAAAAAAAAACTGGAAATTCAAAGTAACACCATTGAGCAACTGACAAATAATGCACAAGAAGCAATCAAACAATACCCGCTTCCTACAATTCACTCAAATATTATACTAAGATTTTCCAACTCTTACGAGAGCTCGGTGATGACCCGCTCACATTTGTCTTCCAAAATCTTCACAGCTTCAGTAAACAGTACTTCCGGGGGTAATGCTCCCGTAGATTCGATTGTAACTGAGACACAGAAGGAATCTTTAAGGTAAGTACTACTCCGAAAACACTCTATTACAAAAATATGATTTTATCCCTGGTAATTAAGAAAAGTCACCGTCCAAAAAGAAAAAAAAGGATACACGATTTGTCAGAGTAATGAGAGATTATGCATAAGACGGCCATCTGATCTGTGACTATAAAGGACAAGGCAAATAAGTGAAGTTTCAAATAAACAAACTACAAAAGAAAGCCGTTGAAGCTATACAAACATCTATTCTACCTTTCAATTATCTTTTTCAGTAGTAGCATTTCAGAAGAGAAACTTGCACTGTTACTACTTGAAATCATAAATTGAAAATGTAAACCAATAACTGGGCAGGAATTAGCCACTACTATCACGCAAAATTTCACTTCTGAGTGGGTGAACACAAGTGTAAATATGACAATGGATCAAGTCTATTAAGCCTAAAGATGGAGGGACAATACACATCTACTATATACATCTAAACTCTAATATATTTCTTGAGGGGTCCATTTTCACGTTGCTTCTCTTATTCATATATATCATAGTTGTTGGAAGCGGGTCTGAAGAGAGAGGCACAAGGGGAAACAGCTTTAGCGCCTTTGCAAGTTGGAGGCAGGCGCTGCTCTGGAGGCGAGCACCTTGTGGCATCTCCAGCTCCTTTTGCATTTGTCGGGGCACTGTAGAGGCGCACCTCTTGTGCTCACAGGATTCTCCCCACCTCAGACATTTTGAAGGAAAAAATGACATTCATAAATACATTTTTTCATGGGCTGAGTCATTTAGAGAGGGAGGAAACTTGGGAAATGATCTTAAGAGCATAAACAAAAGAAAAAGGAAACTTCCGTCCAGTGCTTCACTACACAGGTCATCCGGCCACCACCGCGCACCTCCTACCAGTTTCTGTCCACCGCCACCGTCACCGTCACTGTCATCGGAGCTCACCGATTGCTGCTCGCTGGTTGCTACTTTATCTCAGTTATGCTTTTGTGTCTAGTGTCTACTGTCTAGTAGCCTACCAATTAGATTTTAATGTTGAATACTTGAAGATTGAACCTTTAAACTTCTATTTGATGTGTTTTTTGTTGCTTGTTCTAGCTCATTAGCTCGTTAGAATTCTGTTTATCTAATTTTCTATTTTTTTAGTGTTTTATTTTTTCTAATCCAGGCACCTCATGTTTGAGATGCGCGGCTCAGGCGAGTGCCTCTTGCCTCCAACAACTATGATAAATGAACCTAGGTGCGAAAAGGAAGTACTCAACTAGTAGCAGTTTCTAAATTAAGAGACTTCACCACTTCCACTTACAAATGAAATGATCTTTTACTCGCCGGAGAGCCACAAGCTTCTCCCAGTCATCTCCTCTGATGCATTCACGACATAGAGTACAGGCTCGAGGTCTTGCCACAATTGCCCTTTTTGGACCTAATTGACAGTCAATAAGCTTATCAGGAACAAGTAAAAATCAGTAACTGATCATCACGAAACATATATCTGGAACGAGAATATAAAATTATAATTAGTCCTGCAGCTAAAATACCAATTTGAGTACAATGAATAATCAAAAGCAGTTTTTCAAGACAATCACCACTTAGCCATCATCTTACCTGCACCAATATCTTCAATATCAAACACATTTACAGGACATTTCTTGACAAGTTCTTCAGCCTTTTTATCTTCAATTTCTTGCAGCAAAACAATCTACACAAGAATATTGTTAGTAGTGACTCCGACTTCACCATATTGTGAATTCATATGAGCTGATAACAAATTTTGAAGTATCTGCCCTGCAGCCCAGGAAGAGGATATAACAATTCTTATACCTCAGGAAGCATCCTATACCAAGCAGTGGCAACAGGTGACCACTTAGCATGCGTCTTACCCAATCCTTTCACAGCATGCGCTTCCAATTCAATTTCCTGCTCAAGTAACATTATATTCCCAGAAGAAGGAAAACCAATAAGATTTTATTTAAGGGAAAAAAAAACAAGAAAGCTTATAAAACCATAGAATATAATATCATCAACAGTATAGCACCACTGACTTAGCTGTTTATACAAGACACTTCTTGATTTATTTTACAATTGAATCATCTTACAGAATTTCCTCTAATGGAAAATGTGAAGGATGTAGCAGAGGCCTGGAGGTACTCTATTTACTGACCCTGATGGAAAATACTAGATCATAGCACAAAGCCAGGTATGACTATGCAGATTATACTAGTAAGAGCAATTAATAAACAACACACATGGTTCAATACGTTAATGGGCCTTAAGTTTTAAAGAAGGCAAAAAAATAAAAAGGAAAATAAAAGGTTCCAACATTAAACCATACCATACCTGTCCAGGTCCAAGTTTAGCTAGAATTATATCATCATGCTTGGGGGCAATAGGGTTGTTTGAAAACTCTGGCAAAGAGTCCTGGCTACAACTGAATGAAGTATAAGTTTTTTTCTTCGAAGTCGGATCTGTATCTGATTCTTCTGTACTTAGCTCGAACTCACTGCCATTTGGTAGCCACTTCAGCTCATTGGACTTTACTGCATTATTTTGTACCAGAGAAGAGAGAACAGCATGATTGCATTTGATGAGTAATGATTTAGATGAAAATAATACAAAATAATTGGCAAACTTTCATCTGTTGACAATCCGAATAGTACCTTGAATGCGTGGGTCCCCTTTTTCACAAGAGATATGGAGTTTAAATACAATGGTATTCTTTTCATTAGGTTCGTCATTTTCTGGAAAAAAACATTCGTAAGCATCGGAGTACAATAGAAATCAGAGGAAGTAAACCTTAGTAAGCAGGTGGAAATAGCTATACCTGACATAAAGTTAAAATGTCTCGGATCAACTTGAAGTGGAACAAGACCCAGTCTATGGGCGAGCACCTCATCTTGGACTATTGAGGTGTTATTTGCAAAAAGAACCTTTTCAATAGCCATGGTGGGAAGCTAGAGAGAGAGAGAGAGAGTCATCAATCATCAATCAGGTACATAAAATGTATTTGGTACCGGAGCTGTTCTGAATTTTAGATATCGTTTTAAAATCAAACACAAAACAGAAACATGAGTAAAATAGAGTGTTTGAATAATATATACCGTGAAGCTAGAGGTATTGTATCTCAAATTCATACTCCCAAAACCAAGTTTACCTAAGAAAACTGCTCAACAATCATTCACGTAAAGATAGTGTAACTTATTTACAAATGACACAAACTGTTTTTTTCTCCAGAACAGAAATTCCTGAAGCTTCACCTCTCAAATTATTAGCACTCATATCAGCACGCGGAAGGGGGAAAAGAAGCAGAAATATCCACCTTAAGCTTAATAAAGAAACAAACTGGCAACATCCAAATAACATTAAAAAAAAAATCAACTAAACAATCTATCTTCATAGAAAGAACAAACCTCAGCTATGAGAATTCTACGAAAAGCATTCGCAAGAGCAGCGTCAATGCCAATCATATCAAATTCCATGTCATCTTCCGTGAGTCTAATCACTTGCACCTTAAATTTTTTGCGGAATTCTTCCAATTTCAGACTGTTATCCACTCCCATTGAAGCATACGCACCCGAGTATTGAATGCTCTCCGTCTTTAATTTTCCGAAAAAAAGAAGAAAAAAACACACACACACACACACAACGGGCAGACAATTTAGCAACATGAAAATCAACAACATATAGTAAGAAATTAATGAAAGTGATAATATGATTACATGAGTAGGGGCATCGGAGGTGCAGAGAACACGAGTCCTCCGGAGTTGGATGTGCGGGGGCAGTTCTCCCTTGGGGACATCGGGCAGTTCCCATACCGGAACTTTCAGTGTTTTCTCTTCCTCCATGTTTGCGGATTCTTCCATCTCCGACACCATCACGTCTGTGTGATTGTTGGAAGATTGTTTTCTGTGAGGTTTGACTGGGTAGAAGGGGGGACAACGACAATGGCCAATTGAGGGTTTAGGGTTTAGGGAAGACTTACGGTGGTCAATTTGAGTATATGTGTATTTTTTTATTTCTTGCGAAAGTGGTCCATGACTTTTTCTTTTGATGCAAAATGATCCTTTTATTTTTTTCCAAATTATTATTGTTATTATAATTAAAAAGCATATTCTATTCTATTGTCTGTAATAAAGTCTTCCAATCATTACTTTACAAAATTAGGCCTTTGTTTGCAGGGATATTATGACAAATACCCATTTTGTATTACTTTTTGAAAACTACCCAATTATCTTTGGCAAAATTTATAAATATATTCCAATGTTTAACGATTTTAATAGATATAGTACAACACTAGTTCAGTCCCCGTGAATAATATTCACGGGCCTGTTTAATTTTTACTTTCTCAATAAAAAAATATTTAACTTATGAATTTATTTATGTTTCCTTTATGTAAGAGGCTAAGAGCTATGAAGTCATTATTAAGTATAGAATAATAATATAGGAGTATTGTAAGATTATTTGTAATGACGAAGTTTAATTCAATTGTACTCATAGCGTCGAAAGCGGAATAAATATCATATATCCAACTGTATATATAAAAATAGAATTACAATGAACAATCCTTATGTCTTCTACACACATATTATTTTACCCTTTGAAATAGTACTTTGTAAACTATGTAACTTGGAGAATTCAAAATATTTTCATTTTCGTCACAACAAAGTATTTTCAATCGTTTTCTAGTTTTAAATATCTCTAAAATCTTTTGTTCTGAAAGTTTATGTGAAGTCACATTTTCTTCTTAATCTATATACTATGTACTACAATATTTAGATATACGTAGAGAATTTATGATTCTAAAATTCTAAGAAATAAGATTAATTGAGGAAATGTCACTTATCCCAATAGTATATAAAGCATCGATTAGTTTATTAACTTTTTATCATGGTACAACTATACAATTGAAATTTTTGTACTTAATTTATAGTTTTTTTTTTATCACCATGACAAGTTCGCACAACTCATGCAATTCAGATTAGTTTATTATTCTAAACTTTTTCTGAGGGTACAACATACAATCGAAATTTAATTATTTGAGATAACAATAGGAATTTGACTGTGTTGGAAAAAAACGTCAAAATCATAGCGAAATTTTAATTTACAAAGAAATAACCATATATGTTAGTATAATCACTAGATTACACACACTCAATCAATCGCAGATGATACACCATAGGTTGTACAAGCAAGTTTACACAGACAGAACACACACTTATAATTTTATGTGAAATGAAAATTGCAAGAATGTAAAGAAGACACAATTTACGTGGTTCGATCAAGGTGATCTACATCCA
>JAUEKW010000008.1:332887-344293 GCA_032274785.1 Ajuga reptans
TGCAGGGCACCCTACGAACCCACTCTAGCAACTGTCAAAAGAACTCCATCACGGATGCAATAAGCAGCGGCAAAAAACAACTAAACACACACAAAGCAAAAGAATAAGAAAAGGAAGCAACCTAACATGTATTATTTTATATTGTAAAACACTATGGCTTTGTTTGTTTGGGTTTGCGGGCAAACCAGTTCAGGGTGCCCGCAAACCCAACAACCAATTGTCATTAATTACAGCTGGCAGCTTAACACACATTTTCAACAGCCCTCAGCTACTTTTCTTAGCAACTTTACTTCAGTCAACAGTGTCACAGCAGACTTCAGTCCCAAACAAATACAGCCTATATTCTTGTGAAAAAAATAATATTTAAATAAATTATTTGTTTAATAAAAGAATTTCAGTCATCTGGAATAAAGTTGTAGGAGGCAGAATGGGATCCTAAAAACTAGGTGAGTGGGTAACGATTTTCTTTGAACATAATCTACCAGAATTTTAATATCTATTTAACTTTATTTTATTGATTAAAAAATTTCTAAAATGACTCTCCTTTAGCTATGTGGCCTAAGCGGTTATTTTTTTAGTAAATTAAAGATTAAAGATTAAAGATATGAATAATCCAGTTAAATTTATCTAATAAAGTAAATATAGAGTAAAACTAGATAAGAAGGGTTAACGTAGTAAACGGGCCTCGGGAGAAAAGGAGATGGGTTCGAAAAAAAAAAATGCAAAATTTCCATTTAAGGGGTATATCCGTCATTCACTGCTGGCAAGTTGCAGGAGTACTTTCTTTTCGAGCATAGAGAACAAATCTAAAGAGCTGCCAGTCGTAGCTCCCACACCACGATGAACTTCTCAGCTGCTATATTTCACCAATTCAAACTCCGCAAAAAAGCCCTAAATTCTTCTCCCCGCCTCTAATTTACCACAAAATCTATTATTTGTGTCTAATTTCTTATTAATTATACAATTATTCCATGGAAGCAGCAGCGGCGGCGGCCGCCGCGTCTGAGACCCCATTTTTCAATCGGTCTACCTTCATTAGCGGCTTGAATCCTTCATTCGTCGTTCTCCGCAATCCCCTACTTAAATTATCCCCCAAATTCCCCGGGAAGAAGCTTCAATGCTATACCTGTTGTACTCCGCCGTACAACTCCACAGTCTTCGTGTTCAACTCGAATAGAAGAAGCCCATTCCCTTTACTTTCAGTGAAAACCACTTGTTGTATTAATGGCGATGTTAATAATCCGGCGATGGCCGAAAATTCTGGGGAGTTTTTTGTGAGGAGAGGGTTGGCTATTGCCGCCGCGGCATTAGGGGTGGTGGTAGTATTAAGTTGTCGGAGAGCGTTGGCGGTGGAGGGTGTTGTGAGTGCGGGATATGGGGTTTGGGAGCGGAGTTCGTTGGCGATGAGGAGTTCGTGGCCTAAGGTTTTGCAGGTTTTGACGGTTTTCAAAGAGCAAGGTTTGATTCTTGCAGCTTTGTTGGGGCTCTCGGCTTTTTTCTCGATGGCTGAGACCTCCATTACCACACTTTGGCCTTGGAAGGTATTGAGGATATATAGCTGGGCATCTTTTTTTATTTAAAAAAAAAGAATATTTTCAGATTCAGAGTGAACTTGGTCAATTTTTGGAGAAGGGTGCTAACTGTTAAGCACTTTATATTATGATATCATATGAAGAACCAAATGATCTGTTTGTTTAGAGAACCGTGAGAATAATTTCTTCGCAAAGCTCATATTTTTGGCACTGCCCATTCAAAATAAGGTCTTGCATTATTGTGATGAGTGATTTTATAGATATGATGTGGTTGCTTAGACTCAAATATTATTTCTTAAGTATGATAATTATACTTACAGCATTGTGTTAGGGATTATGATTTAGTCTAATTAACAAGCAAAATATGGATTTAGTGGAAGTGCATGTTTGCCTTTCAGCATTTTCTTCTTATTGAAAGAACTTGAGTTATAATTATTATATGTTGATGTTATTATAATAAATGCAGGTACGGGAATTGGCTGAGAAAGAGTCCGAGAATGGTGTTTTCAAAATGCTACGGAATGATGTTACTCGATTTCTGACAACAATCCTCATTGGCACCACGTAATGCTCTTCTTTTTTAATTGACTTGCTGCTGTTTTCTTCTTTTGAATGTGAACATGTCTTCTTATTGTAGATATTTTATGTGCCCAGAGTGGTGAATATTGGTGCTACTGCATTAGTCACTGATGCTGCAACTGAAATATTTGGTGAAGCTGGTGTCAGTGCAGCTACTGGAGTTATGACAGTATGTTCCCTTTTTTCCTTCTTATTTTCCCCCGACTTTTACAGTACAGTAGATTACATTTGAGATGTGGAATCTGTTAGCTTACAACTTACGAGAAACATGGTCTGAGTTCTACAAAGTGTGAATGCTGCTAGTTTTGCCTGTATTCCATATTATATTTAACAATTCATACATAAAATACGCGCGGAATTTTATTTGATACTTAATTTAATTGTTTAAATGAATTGATTGCCTTTTAAGAAGAAGGTGAGGATTCTGTCTTAATCTTGTTGGATTCATGGCCCTAAGTAGTAGAGTTATTATATTTCAAAATCGTTGGGGAAGTTTGAGGTAAACCTCGTGATAATTCTTTTATATTTATTCAAAATGACTCCTAATTCGATTGAAGGTTATTCTCTAATTAGCATCCCATAGGTTGATATAATATAATGAGGAATCTTATCTGAGATAGGGGAAGTCATTCTATTCTCCCTGTATGTCTTTAGATTTATGCTATTTGGTGTATTGTCTGCTAATATTCTGGAGCTTTTTAATGAATCAGCTCCATTGTCCCTGTGTGTGTGTTTTTTTCTTCCTTTTTTTATTTCGTCTTCGTCCCCTAAGTGCTTGATAAGTCTGAAACTGCAAACAATACCAGGTTCTTATTCTGCTACTCACTGAAATTACTCCGAAAAGCATAGCTGTTCACAATGCCACTGAGGTAGCTAGGGTTGTGGTAAGTGTTGAGCTGATACTTGCTTGTGAATTATACACTGATCATATCGCAAGTGTGATTGTGATATGCCATCTTCCTAAAGATACTTGTTGATAAACTGCTTTTTTTTGTTGCTCTTAGGTGAGGCCAGTGGCATGGCTTTCTGTTGTACTATATCCTGTTGGGAGAGTCGTTACATATCTATCGATGGGAATGCTGAAACTGCTAGGTCTGAAAAGAAGAAGGTATCGTTTGCTAATTTTATTTTTATTCCATATTGTCTACATATCTTTAATTTGCGACATATGATGTATTATCATACGATTCATATCTTGGTTACTGACCTCGTTCGAAGATGTGAAAATTTGTGCGTAGTGGTTGGCAAAAACAATACGGAAGTTTGGATGTTAATGGTCATTTTAAAGGAAGATTTATGCTATTTTATTAACAGTTATTTTTATGAATTTGTCATAAAAGAACTGTTGATAACCAAACCAACATTAAGATGTCTTCTCTCAATTGGCTGAAGCATAAGTATTTGGCATATCATTAATAATACCGTTTCAATTTTTTCTATCGTGTATGCATCATAATTCTTGTAGGCAGTGACATTGTCACACCATTTTGCTCTAACCTGTCGCTGTCATTAACTGTTCCTGAATTTACGTACTTGTCTAGTTATTTTGTTCCATTTCTTTACCTTGCTTATTGTTTTACAGTGAACCATATGTAACGGAAGATGAACTAAAATTGATGTTACGTGGAGCAGAGCTAAGTGGGGCAATCGAGGAGGAAGAACAGGTAATTTATGGGTTTTGTTGCAATGAAAAACATTCTGCTGTTAGGTACGTTAGTGTATCTGGTCTTTGCAGCATTATCTTTTACCTTATTTATATAAGCACATGGAATGGGAGATAAACAGCAGAGCTTTGTTGCATTATTTTGGTTGCATGTTTTGTGGTATGAGCATTTCCATTCCTAGACAAATTAACCTGTATACTGTGCCTTGCAATTCTTAAATGTGGAAATTTTGTTTGTAATTTTATATCTCACTCAATATGGGATTCGATTTGATAGGATATGATTGAGAACGTGTTAGAGATAAAAGATACGCATGTTAGAGAGGTGATGACGCCTCTTGTTGATGTTGTTGCCATAGATGCCAGTGCAACACTTGTTGATTTCCATAATTCATGGGTGGAGCATCAGTATTCCAGGTATGGCTTGCTTTTATATTTAGTATGTTCTTTTATAAATGGTCTAAATAAGCTAGCACTTGCTTGTAGGGTGCCTGTCTTTGAGGAGCGAATTGACAACATTGCTGGTATTGCGTATGCGATGGATCTTCTGGATTATGTGCAGAAGGTCGACAAATTTCTAATCTCACTATTTATCCAGAATTTTGTTCTTTCATATTTCTAATTTAACACAAAAATCTCATAGCATGCAGAATTATATTCTGTTTGATTTTGAAGGGGGAACTTCTGGAAAGTTCTGTGGTGAGAGATATGGCGCACAAACCTGCATACTTTGTTCCTGGTAAATTACTGAAATTGATATTAACTCCTAAAAAAATTCAGTGGAATTTGTAAATTTCATAGAGAAGAGAGGTTGTCTTGTTATTTCCTTTCGCATGTATGATTTTCTAACAATACTTGGTGATAATATTTTTTTGGCCATCTCCCCCATGGAATGACAATTACAGTATGATGCATATTGACGCTCTTGATTGACTATGACGTGTTTTTAAGTCATTGAGTTATTCCTTTCTGTATCTATAAATTTTGTTGAATATTGCAGATTCAATGTCTGTCTGGAATCTTCTTAGAGAGTTCCGCATCAGGAAGGTACACATGGCCGTTGTTCTAAACGAATATGGAGGAACTGTCGGTGTAAGCTATTCTTCATTTTGTTCTTTTATACATTGAACGCCTAATTATTTTATTGGAATATTTGGGTGAAGTTTTTTTATCTAAATAAGTTTCAGGCTTCTGTTGTGAAATACATGTTTTTCAATGCTGTAACAGATAGTCACCCTTGAGGATGTGGTTGAAGAAATTGTTGGTGAGATTTTTGACGAAAATGATTCTAAGGTATGGTCATTTAAGTATACTGAGTTCTGAATTTCCAGGTGATTGGTACTGATATTTTTTTCTACTTGGTTAATTTCCATGGCTTTCCTGTCCTTGTTGCTATAATCTGCATCATGTATGACCATAATATTCTTTTATATATATAAACTGGGTATGTTAGTACAGCACTGCAAGTCCTGGGATCTTGTATTTGAGGCTTCATTGACACTTAATTGCTTTTCTCAAACAAAATTGATGGTCAAACTCTCCGGTGGTGATGGCAACTATTCATTTAGACACCATCGCTGGTGGTCATATAGAGTATATGTTATTTTTCAATTTCTCTTACTTAAAGTCGCTATTAATAGTGGTAGCATACTCTCGGTCAATTTTGTTCTTTTATTTTGACAAAAGGGTGACACTGGTCCTGAATTTTTTCCCTTTTTTTTGGTCAGTTTGTCTAACACCACTCTGACACCCTTTTGTCAAAAAAAATAAAAAAATAAAAAAAATAAAATAATAATAATAATAATAATAATAATAATAAGAATAATGATGATGATGATGATGATAAAGAAACTGATTTATTCTCAGTGCTTATGGCAACTAATAAAATGAAATTAGGAAAGAATATCGGTCACCACTTATGCTGATTTGACGTAGTCGGCTACAGGGTGGCAAGTATCCCTATTTTCTTAACCAAAGTTCACTATGCTTTATCAATTTTGTTTGGGAAAAGCTATGAAGCGTAAGAAAAGCCTATATTTGACTGCTATCAGAATGCGTTGGCATGCATGTGGCAAGATTGATTTGTGTTATTTGTTCAGATGCTTCTTAAGAATTTAATTATTGTGAATGGATGCATTTGGATATAACGTTACCGCTCATTTAGAACCCCAATTGATTTGAAAGATGTAATTGAGTAATGTTTTCCCCTTATGGTGTCTGCCTGTTTTATTTTGCTGTGTTGCAGGAGGAAATCCAGAAAAAAACTGGCTATGTTGTCATGCGTGCTGAGGGCATTTATGATGTGGATGCTAATACATCAATCGATCAGCTCTCTGAAGATCTTAGCATTAAAATGCCAGAGGTAGTTCCATTTTGCTTATGTATTCTTGTATCTGGAAGCATGCTTTCTGCACTGACAATATGTTTGTATCGTGGCACAAACTCTGTATCAAATAATGAAATTCTAATGCACTCGTTTTCATCGGGCTATCATGAGATCATCTTCTTTTATCAATAATTCTTCGCTGGGCAACTTGGTATTCAGATGTACCGTCGGCCTGTGGCTGGAGTGATTTTACACCTCACCACCTGGGGATGGGTGGGTGTGCGGGGGAAGGTTGTAGTTTCAATGGAACTTGCACATATTTACATGTTTTAAAGATTTTAGCGTAGCTCCTTTCCAAAAGGAGAAGACAATTTAGTAGTATTTGAACATATGCAGGATTCCCTAGACTTGTCATGTCCATTTTATTCTTGCTGACGTTATTGACCAATCATGCAGGGTCATCAGTATGAAACAGTGTCAGGTTTTGTCTGCGAGGCATTCGGATATATTCCAAGGACAGGTGAGACGATAAAAGTGGTCCTTGAAAGAGCAAATCAAGAAGATCATGGTGATTATGATGCTTCCGATTCTGAGCGCGAAGATGAAAAAGAGAGAACTCAAATATTTAAGCTTGAGGTGAGCATTTATTTTTCTACTCCTGTTCTTCTCTCCTTTTCTTTTCCTTCGCCTTTATATTTTGTATCTGAGGAAGTCACAGAAAAGTGTTCAGCTCAGCTTTTAAGATAAGAATTATGTGCTGAGTTTCACAGTGTGGAGAATGAGTAGTAGTGTGCTTGCTGTCGCATATAAGAAGTTAGATGAGATTCCACCCCTAGTTTTCATCTGTGGAAAGAATTCTACTTTTTACCAACTCAAGCTAGGTGAGGTAGTATCTAAATGAAAAGCCCCTTATTCCTATTTGTTAAAATGGCTTAAGAGCAATAGACTGAATAAAGTTAGACAAGACGGGACAATTTCTGCCATCCACTGGCGAATGTTCTAGTGTCCAATTTAGTGGTAAAAAGTGATATTTACTTCTGCTGACAACATATGTTTGGTGTTTAATTAGCTAGTTCCTCGTGCCAAACTAATGAATTTATGTGTGATCTGTTTGAGCTTTCGTCAACCGATTGATCACTAATGAAAGTTCATATGTTTGGTGTAGATACTAGCAGGAAATGCTAGAAAGGTTAGTGCTGTTCGATTTGAACGAATAAACAACGATGAGGCATCACTAGAGACCAAAGGGGTAACTCGTTTCATACCCAAATTTTGGAAAAGGAAATATAGCAGCGATGATGAATCAGATAGCACAAAGGGTGATGAAGTCCCAGTTCAGGATAATGCAAATGATCATGTAATGTCTGTACAGGAAGACAGTTCTGATCAAGTAAGTAAACATTAGTTGTACTCAACTAAAACAAGGGCAAAAAATGGAGGTAGTTGCGTTACTCAATTCTTTTTACCCACAGGAACAGAATGAAATTGAAGAGAAGTTTTGAATTGTTAAAAGTGCCGTCTTTTATATGGTTTTAGTTACTGCCAAAATCTTAAAGCAGGAAAGTGTTAGGGTATGAATCATGAATTTCTGGTTCTGGAAGACGAAGTTTTTGCATTTTTCTGGAAGTTACTATGGATGCGTAGGCTTTTGCAAAGGGTGTGTTTGGATTGAGGTTGGTATATGTGAGAGAGCAGAATCTGGAAGATGTACTTTTGCATCTGGTATGCTCCACAGATGGTCAGTATAATAGTATGTTCGACTTAGCTCTCTTTCTGAGTAACTAAAATAGTTTATCAGGCGGGCTTTATTCTGGTATCTTGTCCCATTCTTGTATATGAAGATGAATTTTAGTAGGTTAAGGTTTTTGTTTTTGTTTTTTTTCTTTGTCATCCTAACTCTTCCTGTTTTCTGAACCAATTGAACTATTTCATGTTGTCGGTCACTGTCTAAACTATTCGATTCTGTAGTTTACCATCTCCGGCAGGTAAGGTTTGTGGGGCAAAGTGCATCAAGAAATAGTATTGAAAAAAAATGCAAATAGTTTGGATGGTAAAGTATGTGTCCTCAGTTTTTAATTTTCTTTTTTCTGGAGAATGTTATTAGTTTGGAGAGTCCGAAATAGGCATATTTTGTAATAGTTAATAGCATTAGGTAATATTCATGTGGAAATTACAAACGAAGTAATCCTGCTAAAAGGTCGCTAGCAAAATGGACAAGTTGTAAAAGATCTTCGTGCGCTTATTGTCCTCTTGTTCTTTTTTGTGGACCCTATATACAAACAACTTCCAATTACTTGTTCACTTTTGTCATGTTCCACACAAAATAATAAATGCAAAATTTACAAATATATTTCTAACGTTTTATGATTTTAACAAAGATAGTATAATCTTTCAGTAATTGCTGATTAAATTACAACATATTGTAGTTTCAACAATTATAACATCTGTCTATTTTTCTGTTAAATAATGTCTGCATACGTAGCTGTCACTGGCAATGCTTACTCAGAAAATTACTTATGCAAAATATACAAATATATCCTAACGTCTCACATTTTAACAAATATAGCACACATTTTTAATAATAATTGATGATTAAATTACAACCTATCAATTTTTATCAGTTACACAAATTTAGTACGAATATCATCCTCTTAACGTACTGAAATATTATCAAAAAACCCACAATTTTCAATACAGTAGCGGTATAAGAATTCGAAAATTTTGGCATATACCGAAAAAAAATTGGTATTTTGGCAATATATCGATATACCGATTTTTTTTTGTATTTGGTAGTTCGGTATTTTTTATACCAAATTTTTAACAGTATATCGATAAATTTCGTTACACCAAAAGTTGGGAATACCAAAATCAATGGTAAGTAACAGTGTGTATAAATAGCAAAAGAAAATTGGTATACCGAAATTTCGGTACCGTACTGAATCACCCTTAGAAATACGTACTAAATATGTTTGGAAATTTGACGTATGTATTACACTAAAGTTTTTGCAAGTAGCTTCTCAATATTTATGAGTGATGGATATAAGAGGATGAAATAAGTACTAAATTTGTGTAATTGACAAAATGATAGATTGTGATTTAATGAGTAATTATTGAAAATGTTATGCTATATTTGTTAAAATGTGAAACATTGGGATATGTTTGTATATTTTGCATTAGTAGTTTTACGAGCAAGCATTGCTATGTAGCAGCCACGTAGACCGACATTTAACAAAAAAATAGACGAATATTATAATTATTTAACTTTTAATAAGTTGTGATTTAATCAACAATTCTTAAAAGAGTATGCTATATATTTGTTAAAATCATGATACATTTGTAAATTTAGCCATTAAGAAAAGAGTGGAATGTACAATAAATACAGTAGTAGGAAAAGGGAAGTCGGGAAGTAGGGTTAGGAGTGGGCATCTTAATAATCCGCCGCCATGACCCTATTACTGATTAGGGTTGCAACTTGCATTCCTCTATATAAATGTAGCTGTGATGTCACTTCCTCCTGAATTCACCATCTAGTGTGTGTGTGTGTGTTGTTAGTCAGGTATCGTATTCTGAAATTTGGAACATTTTATTTTTGCAAAAATGGAAATGGAGTTTGGGAAATGATGCGAAACTTAATCGCTAAATCAGAGGCTCTGTTGCTCTGCTGAACATATTATATTTGCACGTCAGTCTGATCCCAACCTCCTGTTTTTTTTATACCTCTTTCATTCAGTTTTTATTTTTTAATGTTTATGTTTTTAATAGAAAAATGTACTCGCTGTTAAAATTGACTAGTTTGCTGCAGATTCTCCCTTAAATCTGTAGATAAACGATTCTTCCCTGAGATAAAATTGATTTTGGTTGTATTTGATGATGGATTTAGAATTTATAATATTTATTTCCATGGTTTGTATTAGAGATATTCAAAATCTTCAAAGATATATTCTTAAATCTTTGAAGATTATTAAGATCTTTGAATATATCTTTGAAGACTTTGAATATATCTTTGAATATTATTGAGATCTTTGAATATCTCTAATAGTTTGGATTGTTATAAACGTGAAATCATATTAATGGTTTCTTGACCTAGATTTAAAGTGATATTTGTGGAATCAAAACTATTTTATTTTTTGTTTTGTTTTCTGTTTTTTTTTTTGTTTTTGCTTTGAGGAAAACACGAAATTTTATTAATCAAAGGTTTCAAAGTACATCAGGAGAGACTAATCCACTTTAATTTAGATAGATGCAAAATTATTTAATTTCAAATCCTTACTGCAAACACAGCCAATATTGTTTCTCAATGCAATTTTTATCATGTATCGTTGAAGATGGGCGTGGGAGAATTTTTTAGTGGCCGGGCAATTTTGATATTAAATTTGTTCAATTCAAAATATGTTTTTCATTTCTCTCTCGGTTTCGACTTTCTAGTACTGGAAATTTGATTTTAATTTATTTTCTTGTCCGGTCGATATTAAAATATAATAACAACGACATTGCGAGTCAAATTACAAGATGAGAAATCATAAATTCAAAATAGAAAATGCATATTTCCAATTTTTAGGATGTTTAAAAGTAGAACTGTACAAAAATTCTTATAAATTCTTATAAATTGGTCAAACCAATCTAATTCAACCAATTTAAATTGAAAATTATGGTTTATAAATTTGTTGGGTTAGTTATGGTTTAAAATATTTATAATCTGAAGACTTGGTTTGGTTTGTGGCTCCAAAGGATATTAAACCAATTCAGACTAAACTGAACTAAGATTATATATATATATAAGATTGAGATATTTTTTTTAAAGATTTCAGTAAAACCCTAACAAATTCCATGATTTTTTTTTCTTTCATCATGGTTTAACTAAAGTGTAGTGTATATAAATCTTGTTAGTATTTATTACAGAACAAATATTATGAGAAAATTTACTACTTTTATTTGAATCTTGAAAAAATAAAATTTGATAAAAAGTCATGGTTCAAACCAAAACTAAATAAATTTTATTCAATCCAAACCAATCCAAAACCATTGGTTTCATGATCTTTTGGCTTGGTTTGGATGTCAAAATTTAACGAACTGAAAAGTTGGGTTGGTTTATAATATGTCTTAAAAACCGTTCAAAACAAACCATATACACCCTTATTTAAAAGATACAATACAAGGGGGAGACAATTGATATTTTTGTATGTTGATTTTGAAGACGTCAATAAAATATGGGAGATAATATAAAATAGCAATTTTTGTAACTTTTATATTACTTTTGCCACCTTTGTAACTTTAGTATAATTTTAGTCTTTCACACTCTCAATCTA
>JAUEKW010000008.1:367495-383835 GCA_032274785.1 Ajuga reptans
ACAAACGTAACTTTTACATCAGAATGCCAAGCATAAGAATACTCTAAAAATGTCATAAACATTTCTTTTGTACCAAAATCGCAAAATATGTGATGATATGCTGCAAATTTCCTCAGAGTGATAAACCCCAAAAATCATATTTGTTAATGTATAGATTAAGTCAGGAAAATTTTTTTTTTTTTTAATAAGAAACAAAAATGTTATTAATAAAGCAGCCAAGGGATGAGAAATCCCTGGCCAAACTACTCAGGTTTCTTTTTTCTTTTTTTATAAGAAACAAATTTTATTGATGTAGGAACAGGGAGTATAAGGGATGAGAGATCCTTATACATGTTACAAAACGTCAATTACAACGCATAGCGCCAATCTCTAACTAAGTCCCCTACATGAACAAATCTAAAGTCTTTCCCTGGCCAAATTACACAGTTTTATTAATAAGTCAGGAACATATTCAGCATTAATCCACTTCATATCACCCTTGGGACAAGAATTTGGACTAGAAAACATCACTTTGTTTGGCAACAAGAGTTCCAGCTGTCATTTTCTAGAAGCAGGTACAAGATATTCATTTACTTACATGATCTAAGAATAGAAGTAACCAGCAGTAGTTGAATATTCTATTCTAAAAAAACCCAACTTTTACTAAATCAAAATGAGACAACAATAGTTGGAAATATGTCCCCTGTGATCAGCTCTTTCCAACTAAGACCACGAGTCCGTGAATAGATGTCACGTAGGGGTGGCAAATTGTTTGTATCAAGTTGTTATCATGCTAGAATGTTAAAGGCCACAAAACAATACAGCCGCGTATGAACACGACCTGATAAGCTTAATAGGCCTAAAATGTCAACCCGATAAGCACATCACAACACGATTAACTCGATATTCAATACTGTTGAATTTATGGGTTACTATTTGTCTGGCCCAGCAAGCGCGTTAAGACAATTTTGTGCATTGAACCCATTAGGCCCGCTTTGCTATTTTCTGATATAATATTTATTTTTTCCTTAATATTACTATATTTACACAAATAAAGTAAATTGACACTAAAAATAAATTCTAGAAATCCCAAAAAATGTATAGATAAGTTCTAAAATGTAAAAAATCATAGTACATCATATAAAGAAAATAAAGGTAAAAAGAGAAATTTCATAGTGCCTTATAAGCCATTTAAGGCTTATAGTTCGGTCCAATGTCTTATTGTGGCTTATTGGGTCAGCCCAACAACATACTGAACCCATTAAAAACTTGTCATATTTGTATTGGTCAAATGTATCGTTCTTCAAATTCCTAATGTCGGGAATTTCTCATTCTGGTGCTTTGTGATTGCAAACTCCATGCACATGGAGATCATAGAAGTAACCAAACCAAGAGGTAAATTGGAGTAGGGTTTGTCTAAAATGTGACTAGAGGAAAGAAACAGCAGCAGGAAACAGCAAAGAGAAAAAAGACAACAATGAAAAAGGTAACAGGAAGCATTTCCATGATGTTCCTACCCCGATATTTCTACTTACCCCGTCTGCGATTAACTCAACAGAGACAGATTTCTGTTTGAGGAGTAATTCCAAAAATAGAAAGCTCCAACTTCGCACTTGCAAGGGCAATAACTTCATTTTTAAATAACTTTTTTATAATTAAGAATTGCCTATCATAAATACGGAAAATTGAATCATGCTGTTCAGGATAAATGCATTCTCCAGTCATTCACAACATTTCAGTCAAGAGACACAATTCTGTGCATGGAATAATTTTCGAAATACAAAGCTCCAACTTTGCACTTTCAAGGGCAATTACATCATTTTCAAGTGTTCTTTTTGTACAAGTATTTACCTAACACAAAGTTTATGGAAAAAGTAAATCATTCAGGATAGATGAATTATCCAGTCATTCACGACATCCACAGCCAGTATCCATATTACATCCACAGCCCAAGTACGCCACACAAAAGAAAAGGCTACTCTTTTTTTATAAGAAGGATAGATCGGAAACCAAAAAGAAAAGGCTACTCTTAACATTACTGATACCTCTGGTAAATTATATATGTAACAAAATCCAGTTTTATCCAAGGTGTAACTTTTATATTCTCCAGAGTTCAATAATGGCATCTTTTGAGGCCCATATGAATCTGTTCCTCTCATGCAAAGAGCAGCTAGACCATTCGTGTAATAATTTAAGCACTCAATTAGAAAGCTTCAAGCGGATCAGAAGTTTCCAGGTAAAAATTACTCACGTAAATTGATGTGTGTAAGGCAGATGTTACTTGCTCAACAATATCTAACTCAACAAACCGTGACAATGCACATATCATCTGCCAAGCACGAACTTTCCGTCTATGAATCTGCAAAAGCAGAGGATTATCTAGGTTAAAAATTGTGAGAATGCACATACCATATTCCAACAAAAAGCAAAAAAAAAAAAATGAAAATGGAAATCAAAAGTACTCAGTAAAACTCTAATTACCATCAAGCAAAAAGTTCAAGGTTGGGTAAAATATGCATAGAAAATTTTAGCATATTCTATATGTTTTTTTCTAATGCATTATCAGGTAAAAGTATCGTATTTGTTTTTGAACAATTACAGCTGCCCTAAGATGGACATAGGCAAAGGACCAAAAAATATTTATGTGAAAACATAGAAGGCCCTGGAAAGGACAAGATACGAGCCTCAGGAGTATTCGCATAGTATAGGGGAAACAAAAAATAAAAAAAGTGCATAATTCCTCAAAGAACTAACCGCACTATACTTTTTATACAACTCCTTAGACAGATCTTTGTCATTAACCTGCCAACAAATCAGAGTCAGCAATTAATATAAAGCTTTCTTTTCCGAGGTCAGAGACGGTGAAATAATTAGCAGAAAGAACATCTTAGAAAACAAGGCTGTTAATGACAAAGTAACGTAAACCACAATACAGTAGATTGCATGGAGCATTCAAAGTTCAGTCAGGATTACAGACATAATATAATTGAGGTTGTTATGGTAAGGGAAAATATTCACAAAATTAAAGAGGGGAGGAAGAGAGTAAGAGCCAATTAGTTTAAGATATAAAATCTATATACATAACCAAAATCGCTAAAAGTAAAACAGTATGACATAAGCATATTTTAAAGAAAATCCAATCCCTTTCATTTTCTTCTTTCCATCCTTGCTAGGTAGATCATTTTCCATATCCAACAATCCCACCATTGTTCGCATATAACCCTAACCTGATTGGACAGTCTTCTACATTTACAATTTCAGCGAGGTCTAAGATTAGAAAGTTGAGAAACTAAAAATTGACAAAAAAGTTTTCTACTCTACATAGTAGAGGACATATGGAAACAGTCTAGATAAAACTGATTATGGGACCGGTTTCAGAGTAGATAGATAACTCCTGACAAGGACCACCGCCTCATTCACACGCGGAAATCATTAACAGCATATGGGTTTAAGGTTGCTTCACATCTTGAAGAACAAAAAAAAAGGAGATATAGCATACCACAGTATTGAGAAGCTCTAGCAAAAACGTTTTGCCAGATGAAATAACAGCGGGGATGTCCTCGCTCCTAAAAGTAGATTTGTCTACATAAGCCATGTCGGCGAGTTTGGAAAACAAAACAGCGACAGATACACGTGCATACAACTCTGTATTGATGAACACCTGATCACAGGAATCATCAGAATGTTATTAAGTAGAAACCTTATGTCTTTCCTTCAAAAAATAAGTACTCATAGTATAGAATTAACCGATAATTATCGACAAACTACAGTCATTTCCAGTCACCTTTGAAGAAAATTATCAGTCTAGTGGCAGGAGAAGCACATTCAATTAATTGACAAATTAAAGGAGCAAATGGTAAATACGAATTTAAAGTTTGGGACACAAGAAAAAAAAAAGGTTTTGAAGCTAGGATATAACTTATCACTGATACATACGTATTTGGATATCAAAAACATCTTTTAATTGATAAAAACATCATATTTTATTAAATGATAGGAAATACGAAGTTGGCAATCTGTCCCTAAGACATCCACGCAACTGTAAGCAAAACACAAACAAATTACCTTGAGAGCTTCAGTCCAATCTCTATCTAAATTAGAAACAAAAACTGCCTAAATTCATTGTGTTTCTGGATCCATTAAGCCACACTAAAATTAACTCAATCTCAGCATTTAAAAAACCGACTCCTAAAAAATTTCATGAAAAATTCTCCTATTTCTTTCCAACCATAAAAGACCAGCACACAACGGGAACAATCATTCTCCACATTAAAACCATACTAAATCAACAGAAAAAAGATCCAAACACGTGTAGACAACCAACTTGATATGCTCCTACGCAGTCGAAGTACACCCGCACAGCACATACCAACTAGGAAGCTAAGGAGAAGAATATATGATAGGGGGTAAAAGTCATTAACTTGGCTCATCGAGGGATTCCTTTCAAATATTCCATCCTAACCTATGATCCTCCACCATCTCTTCACTATAAGACTTATACGTCCATGATCAAAAAGTTTTTCGGCACCAGACAAAAGCAATCTAAAATTGCCTAAATCATATAGGGAAAGGAACCATTAACCACAGAGCAACACCTCATCAATGACCTTATACAGAAATCCTTGATCATAAGTCAATCCTTCTTCGGAATTTAATAGGTCTGTTTCATTTGTTAGTCCGCTAACCACTTCTCCCTCATAAAATTCCTTAAACTCCTCCATCAAATCTCCCTGGTAGTATCCTTCCATTCCTGATAAACTAGCACAGTAGATCCATCTGGAAATGCCTTTTCCTGTTCGCACTCAAAAACAGCCCTTCTAGTGTCCTACCCAGTAAAAGGTATGGATATCAATTATCTAGTAAAATCTTTTATATAAAATTCCCCATAAAGGTAAGGTAGGCAATATCTGGTAATAGAAGCATTTATCATCCCAGCACGTTCTTGAATTGGATGATATTTGATAGGTTAGGTTCCGCGTTTCTCATTTTTCCTTTGCTTCTAGTTCTTATCAAGATTATGTGAAGCAGCGAAAGAAGGTACACTGTGATGTTTCATCTACCTTTTACTGAGCCCATGAATATATTGATTATGGAAAAAATAGAAAAAAGAATGTGCTTAAATAAGAGCAGATCTCGTTATGTGCTTAAAGTATTTATATGACTATTTTCTCTAGTTACAATCGTTTTTTAAGATAAGAAACAGATATTTTATTAATAATATCGACAAAATTACACAGGGACGAGGTTTCCCATAGTGAACTAGACTATCCTGTTAATACATTCATCTACAATACAATGCTAAAATCTTTCTGCAACAATTTTATTGAAGAGAGAGGGGGTTGAGAAGTCCCCGCGAAAAGTACATCAAAAAGAAAAGGAAAGGCAGAACTCAAGCTGTAGCACCAGCTAGGTTGAAATACGGAAACTATTAAAACTCTGTCAATTTGCAGTTAGCAATAAGCGAAACATTAAAGCAAGCATGAAATATATAATAACACTGATGATACATCAGAGTAGGTTACTTACATCAGTCAACTCAGGATCTAGGCTTCTGGAAAGTACTGATACCTCAGCCTTTGCATCACAATTTCCAATCAGCTCAGCTTCAAAATCCTCATCAAAAGCAACTACACAGAAAGAAGGCAATACAAATTTCAAAGGCTAAATGGAAAGAGATTCAGATCCAGAGGGATTCAGATGTCATAGAAATTTTTTGACTTGCCAATATGGATACTGTTATGGTTTATCAATCGAATTTTTTCCTCTACTTCTACTTATAGAACACAGAGCAAACTGAAAGCATACCAGAACCATAAAACGTCAACAACTTCAGCTCTTTAATATAGTATTGTAAAGTATTTGGATACACTAGCCAAAGCCCACATAAATGTAATGCAGCAAGGCGGATGGTACGTGGGCTTTTTGTCCCTTCCTGGAGAATTTTCTCAACAAACTGCAAAAGTTATGGTAGTTTGCATAAACGCGTTGAAAAACTTATAATATAGAACATATTTTAATGAAGAGAAGGAGATAACTCATACCCACTTCAAAGGACCAGGACCATTATCCAACTCATGCATTTGTTGGTCCCCAAACACTGAATGATGCAGCACAGATGACAAAAGCGCAGCAATAGGAGCCACCCTCCTTTTGTTGCAGCTAATATGTAATATCCATGAAGAATGGACCAAAAGCCACATCATCTAAGAAGAGAAAAGATTGATTGGTGGTTATAAAAGCAATACAGCTTCAGGGGAACAAAGGGGAATTATATGGATTTCATAGGGAAATCTGAAGCTAATACATATATATATACATGAAAAAATTATAAACTGGCCACTGAACTATTAGTGATTTTGAACTAATGCATATAAAGTATCAACTTTTATTAGTTGATACCGCAGCTGGGGGCCAAGATTCCGGCCAAAAGAGCATCACGTGGCCTGCGCGACTTTATTATGAGGCCGGCTACCAACTAAAAAGCTAATACTTCATATGGCTTAGAGGGTGTTTGGCTGATCTTATAAGCTCCTAAACATCTTATTACGATGTTTTATGGAGTTTATAAGCTCTTGAAAAGTGTTTAGAAAAACTTAAACAACTTATAAGATCTAAAAATAAGCTCCAAGAGCTTATAAGCTACAAAAAAAAAAAGTGCATTTACCCCATTTTATTTTTTTCATAATCTTATAAGCAATACTCAATTTCCAAAGATACCCCTACTATCTTTTCCAATATAATTTGGTTTGCAGTGGATCAGTGAAAATAGTCTTTTTTTTGTCATTACACAGTAAAAAGAGCTTATAATGCCAAACACTTCACCATCTTATAAGATTTTAAAAGAACTTATAAGCTCCAGTGACTTAAAAAGCGAGAGGCGCCCCAAGACGCAAAACCTGTAAAACTACCTAGGCGCGAGGTGCCCGCCTCACCGAAGCGAGGGGCCCAAACTTAAAGAAAAACAAATATACCAGAAATCATTTCACAACAAGAAAACATAATAATATTGATGTACAAAACATAATAATAGCATGAAAATATAAAAATATATTAGGTATAGAAGTTCATAATAACATCAAAGTTCAAACTGAGCTCATAATATACAATCATAATAAACCTATAACTCATAATCAAACTTATGAACTGAACTCATAAAAAAATCAAAAAAATCGAAAAAAAAAAATAGAAACTGAATTAAAAATTGATCTGGAGGTCCTGGACTGTTGCACCGCCGCCGGTGGTGGTCGCCGGTGGCCAGTGGTGGTGGTGGCTGGTGGTGAGGAAGAGAGGAGGAGGTGTTTTTGGGCTGAGGTCGTAAGAGGCTAGGGTTTAAAATGCCCTTAATTGGTCTCATTCTACTATATATACATATATTATAATAAGAAAAAAACAGAAAAAAAAACAAAAAACAAGAGGCGCCTAAAAGCGCCGCTTTAACTTCTTCAGAAGGCATCCGAGGGGCGCGCCTAGGCGCCTTAGCCAAGTCCGCCTCGCCTGACTATACCTAGGCGCCCCCACCCCAAAACTGCAGTGCCTCGCGCCTAGGCGAGCGCCTAGACGCGCTTTTTAAGTCACTGATAGGCTCAATTATCCAAACACTTAAACAACTTATAAGCTCTTGAGATACTACATCTTATAAGCTCTTGAGACATCGTACAAGGTGTTGGTTCTTATAAGATGTTTAAAATAAGCTTAGCCAAACACCATCTTGGTCCGAAATCACCAATAGCTGTCATGATTTCTAGAGTTAAATGTCAACTTGTTGGCCTTCTGTGAACTTGGTCCTGTCCCCTTACTCTTATTTTTTCGGTACACAAGAGTTGTCAACTCATAATTGATGTTTGTGTGATTTTAGGTATTATAAAGTTGTTCCCAAGAGTAAATAAACAACAGCAATTTCTACAAGGTAGCATGTAGATATTCAGATTTATCATGCACAATTGGCTTTCTCAGATCACATGTTGCGGATGCCTCAATTGGCTTCAAGGGGAAAAAAAGCCAATGGCATGCACCCGACTTCAACTTTATGAACCATGAGAAATAAGTAAGGTGATTACGTTCCATAAGCTGTCTCCGGAAAAGAGCCATAGTTTCAGCCCTTATAATATATTACGATCATACTGTCCTTGGTTCAACTTTTTTCCTCAAAATACCAGGTGGCAAAAAGCAAATGAATAAAAAGAAGAAGAGCTTGTTTGGAAGATGGTTAATTAGTTCTATAACTCAAGTTTTCCTGTTCCAACTAAACGAGATATATACAAGTTTTCCAGTTACAAGCACAAAATAGAACATGCTTGAACAAACAAGCATGCAGCATACCTGAACAGTTACCCCAACACTGCAGGAAATTGATGGCTCCAACTTTATTGAATTGAACAGTTCCATGTTTAATCTGACTGACCTAAGCAAGGGCAAGACAGAAACCTCCCCAGCATTTTCAAGGCTACAAACTCAAGCAGAAAGACAAACGAGTATATTACAAACCAACTCTTGCTAGAAGAGACAATATCTAGCCACCGTTCTTTCCCTCCCCCTTCTTCCCAATTTGTAAGGGTACACAGAGTGTACAAGCTACATAATCATCGATGCCATTTTATATATTAATAAAAAACGAGCTGTAATTTTATTTTTTATCATACATGTGTTTCAGATGACGTTTTCTGCAAGTTATGATGACATTCTGTATCTAAAAGCAGAAAAAGGGAAGCAGCCTTGAAAAAATGAAAAGGTCAAAGAGGATAAGATCTACATTTCTAATTTCAATCTTGTTGAACGGAGGAAAAAGAAAATGATGCTGAGAATGGAAACATGTCTATGAAAGGATTGAGAAGGGACATTTCAGCAATCCCAAAATAATAAGAAGCTATGAATACACTACACGGTGACCAGGATAACATAAACCGCCAAGACAGCCCATGGAATTCTTAACAATGGCTCAGGGCACACACACACATATATAGACGCGATGCATACAATATATAAACATGCATACACACAAAAGAAGTAAGGATTTTAACACGGGCACCAAATTGACCATGCTAACCTGCACAGATAAATGTCAATGCTTACAGTAAGATGGATCTACACAAGCCTATTCTGCATATGCAAAACAAGGATACAGAAAGCATAAAAGAACAAACCAATGACTGAACCATGTTCGGATTTGCAGTTCTTAATTAGCCAGGCACCTGGATGCTAATTAGTAGGTAAGAGCATATCCATCTCCTAAATGTGCCTGACACAGCATATGACCAGTTTCTAAAATGACTTCATCATAGCCAGTTTTCAGTGCATGAAAGCAGTTCCTCCCAACTACTTCCAAGGTTTAATATAGAGCGCCAGTCAAACAATAATCATTAGTATCTTACCTTCCAACAAGATCGTCAAAAATATGTGTTGCAATTTTGTCCGAGAAGAACAGTGTAGACGTCTTCAAATGAACTCCATTGCAAATTGCATGATGTGGAAGCGACAATAATGATTCTAAACAGATCCACTGAAAAGACAATAGCGTTGTGAACAAACTAGATCATCAGTTGCCAACAACTACATATGTAAATAGAAGAAGGTGAAATATGAACGCAACTAAATGGGGCAGAACAAATGCAAAAATAGTAAATAACAGTTATAACAAAGACTGCTCATTATTTATTTTTACAGAAAAAAAGAGAGGAGCTTCAGTTCCCAGATGAAGCCTCAATGACAGTTTACAAATAAGAGAATGAGCCAAAAAAGTAAATAAACAGAAGAGCTAGATTCTGAATTTGCATTACTCAGATCAAAGGTGGGCCTCTCCGGCCAAACTGGGCGACTTACACATACTCAAAAGCAAGATCCCGTCCACTACGGCTATATGAGTGAAAGTCACTAATCTGATAACAGAAAAGACCACGTGCATTTCTCAGTTTCTTTAAATAGACATGAACACAGGGCCAGAAGTAATGGCCATAGGAATAGGGGCATCTGGTCTTTACCAACTAGCAATTGCCATCTCAAGCCATTGGCATACCATCTGAATTAGAGTCCATAAGACCCCTAACTAATCTGCTAGCTCAGGCGTGGGAAAAGATCTTATTGTAGGACATTGTAGGATATTTGTATCTTATTGTAGGACATTTGTATCCAAGTCTTAACAGGCAGAATATTGTAAAATAGTCATCAACATTACCCAGGCAATACAGGATGTGCATAAGAGATATTACAAAATTGCAGATAAAGGGAGGGCTGGATTACCTTCCAGTTCATCAAAATTGCCCGCCGAGCACGTGCCAAGTTTCCCCCATCAATGATGATATTGATATTATGGATAAAGGTGCTGACAAACACATCTAGAAGAGTTTTGTCTTCTGTTTGTAATGGAAACGAATTGTCATTGTCTGTGAAAATATCCGTTGGTAATGGAGAGAATGTAGACACTAATCCCTCCAAAGCATATGCGCAGGCTTCATAAGCAGCTAAGCGTGTTTCAGCTTCAACCTGCTTCCCAATGATGCAGAAAACAAACCACCAGCTCAGCGGATGATACTTTAAGAGGGAATGGTATTCATTATGAGCATTTATATCTTGACAACTTATCTATATTTTAGCAACCTCTGATTTAGGTGCAGGACTTGTAATGGCCTTCCAGCAGAAGTACCAGAGGAAGTTTTGGGAAGAATTGATCAGACCGTCCGTTCTAAACTGTGCACACCACCTCAACACAGATGCAAGAGTCTTTATGGATGTTATCTGATTGTCCAAATTATAAGAATAAGAAATGTGATAATTACAATCTATATGTATCTACAGAAATTATTGAAAATAATCAACAAGTAAGAAAAATACATAATAACCCCGATTAGTATACTACCAATAACAGTTTTCAAGTAATAAGCAATAGTCCAAAAAATGTAGAAAAAAAAATTAAAAAAAAAATTTAATTAGATATCTACTACATGGAAATTAATTTCTTAAGGATAAAATGCAGCCAAAAAAAGAAAATCCCATGGATACTGGAAGAAAATGTGGCATCTATCTAACATTTGATAGGAGATGTTAAACTAAAAGTACAACAAAGATCTAGACATATGTAATATATATGTGAGCCACATTTTTCCTACTTCAGCCTCAATTAGGAATATTATATTATTATTTCACAGAACTCTCATCACCAGGTTGTTTTTCAATAACCACTAAAACACATGAGTTTGCTATTTTGACTGCGAGCATTGAACTTGTGTCTCAAGTTTGGAATATAAAGTCCTCTCATGTTACTCCAGTTTTATTTACACGATAATCAATATCATTCCCTCAAAAATTAGAAATCCTGTCTGATAAGTTTATGGTCCAATATCTCTGCATGTGAAGATAAAATCGCTAGCTTAGTGTCCAAATAGTTTCTTACTGTGGGCAGATGGTCGATTTGCAAGATACATGGGGGTGGAGAATTGCAGGGGAAAAGTTGTACAAAAAGAATAAGAACTTTTTCATTCCTTCACCTTTGTAAGACTTGTTCTTGCAGCAAGATAACTAGTTCAGATAGAGCTTTGGAAGACATACAGACGGAAAGAGAAAATAGTTTTTCTTTTATAAGAAACAATAATTTTATTGCAATTAAAAATGTGAGGGATGAGAGATCCCTCATCTGGTACATCAGAACTCCAATCCCTAGCCAAATCTGATACAACAAAAGATTTAAACAGCCTATGATTCGATGACCAAAGGGATACCCTCTATTTAATCCTCCCCCAAACATCCTCTAGTGTCTCCTCTCTATCGTCAAAAATCCTCTTATTCCTTTCTAACCAAGTGGACCACAAAATCATGTAATCTTCATTTTGTGTTTTGAGTGTTTTCTTATTGCTCCCTATAAAATCTTATCTTCCCCGAAGTTGCAAAAGTAAAAATAAAAATATTGAAAAAGTAAAGAAAGAATGAAAACCAACAAGGAAGATTCTTTAGTATAGCTACGCAAAAGTTCAATATAGCAAGAATTAAACTAAAATAATACCATGTGGAGATAAACATTGAGGATATCATAACTTTTAAGTGGACGACATGAGTCAGAAGACATGCTTACATTACATAACCACTTATAGTCCAAGTTACACAAATTTGATTTTGAACTATCAGCTTGCTATCAGCATAATCTATGTCTAGTCATATTTTAGAAGTGCTTGATACTCATCAATCACATACCTTCCAAGAAATCGATAGTACTTACTTAACTTAAAAACTCAAAGTCAGAGAGTCAAACAAGTTATGAAGCTTGCGAAGACAGCTATAACCACTAAACAATAAAGGCAAGCAGGACCAAGAATGCAGATAAAATGTGAATGATCTTACAGCTTCCAAAACAGAAGTACATTGAGAAGTGGACAAACGACGTTGGCTTGGGCCCCCTAGTTTCCCTCTAATAAAACCTGGCAGAATCATGTTCTCCGTCACCACATCCAGCCAAAAGACAGAACATGATGATTTGGTAAACAAAACCAGTTCATCCTGTCAAAGCATTGAACAAAAAAAATGAGGCTAGTACTTAAAGGATAAAGTGGACAGCTACAGGTGCAATCGGTACCAGAAATGAGAGCAAAACTTCTGTAAACTTATCAAAAATGATAGATTCTTCCATACTACTTTGGTTGTTTATCAATCTAGGGATGTCTAGATCTCTATCCACTCCTCTTGTAACTCGACAAATAGTTGCTTTCTCTTGGATTATTTGTAGTTCATCAACCATGTTGCAAACCAGAATGAGAAATTTCACTGCCACCAACTCTGAATGGTTCTTCATTTTGTAGACATCACCCCCATGATCTTGAAGGAACTGCATAAATGTGAAAATATGCGTAAGTTACTTTGGTAACAGTTAGGAGGACCGACACAGGAAATGATATGTGTACCAACTTCAGCTAGAAAACCTTGCTTGACTATTTCCAAATATTTAGTTAGTAGAACTTGCTTAGGTGCTCCTCTGTCAATCCTTTGGAACTGTTAGGAGTAACTCAGAAGAGATAGAGCCTTTTCCAATCTCTAAATATTTTTTGTCTCTATAGTTACTCCTTGGGGTAGAGAGACTAAATAGGACTTTCTAAGGTTCACATATGCAAAATGTTCTGGTACCGCTGTACAGCTTTAAACCCATTAGTAAAATTCTGAAACCTCCTGCACGTTTTCACAATATTGCAGAGCGCCACGGAAGCATTCATCAATATTGTTAGCTTAAAATTAACAAATAACTCAGCAATCCCCTTTGGCCATGCAAGCTAAACAAATTAAATGCAACTAATAGGAAAGATGCTCAGGCTTTTAACTCAATTTTTTTCAAAACATTCCCCTCCCCCAAAAGGTGACTCAAACCCAAGACCATTGGTCTTTGTAGTGGATGTTCTTACCACTTGAGCGACACCCTATGTTGCTTTGACTCTTCATTTTGGGTGAAGTCCCGTGTCGACACGACACGACGCGACATTGACACCGACACATAATACGTACCCGACCCTCCGCCTGAAAAGTGGACACTCCAGATTCCGGGGTTGGCTGGGCTCCTACTTTTTTGGACTTGGATTTTTTAATAATGCCTTTAATATTTATTAGTACTTTATGAGTTATGACTTATTTATTTATCTTTTGGGATAGGAGAGTTATTTACTGATTTATTAATCTAACTTCAAGGGACAACCTAAGAACAAGGTAAAATTTTAACATTATGTCAATTTTAATAATAATAAAACCAAATAACCTTACTTAAATTATTATATATGAAATATTTATATTATTTATGTCTATATATAAGCGTGTCCTAATTTGGATCCTTCTTAGCCGTATCCACGTATCCTAATATTTAGAAGTTAAGAGGTCCGACTCCTAGACACATACCCGTGCCCGAGTCCGAGCAACATAGCCTAGACCACACGTAACTTTTGACTCAACTTTGTAATAGAGATCTCAAGTTGACTTATCCCTTTTTTTCTATAAGAAAACCAAGTATTTCATTAAAATCAGAATATCTACAAGTTGTTGACAAGACATCCACTTGAGGCCATACAGATCACAAAGTCCGGACGAAGGCATTTATTATAGAGTTAGCTTCCTATCTACAACCAACAAACAGGTGCCTATACTCTATATGCCCAATGACCCACAATGCTACGCAACTTAATTCTATCCCAACATTCTAGAATCAAGTCCACATTATCTCAAACATTCTCCTGACTATGTTCTCCTGATTATTTCCAACCATATTGACCAACATGCAATAAGAAAGATAACTCCATAGAATCTTGCATTAACACCCTACATCAGAAGTGAAAAGATCCAAGCATGATGAGGAGAATCCTCTAATCCACCATCCAATTATTCGAGTATCCAATCATACCACACACTCTTTTGTTTTCATAAAAGCTAATGCAGGACACTATATAACCAAAACAGCTTATATAACCAGAATGAAATATTAACTTTTCCACTCCAAATAGATCGAATCTTCTAATCCATCACTATTCTTGACCAAGAAAAGTAAATTCTACTAAGCGGAACTAATACTAGCTAAAAAGAACATTCATGTTTTGCAAATAAAAGATGTCTTTGTTCCATATTTTTCCCCTGATATGACAAGTTTATTTACAAGGATCGCTGTGATCCTGTTAGGGATATTTGATACAAATAATACCTAATTCTTTACAATTTTTCAAAAAACAATAATCTGTAACTGCCAAAGATTTGTATTTGAAGTCTCTAGAAGTTAGCTATGAGGCCAACCATTTATGTTTGCAGACATGGTATACAACTTCAGTTAAAAGTAAAGAAAAATGAGGGGGGTCAACTCAGATGTCTTTATTGATCAGAGTAAAATGCCTTTCTTGACAGTGTGCCATTGAGGCAACACCTATAAAATCACTGGTGGCCGTTTGATAATTTGTATATGAACATAGAACTCCATGTAGACTAGTATTTGCAGGAATTATAATACACATAACAAAAAAAACAAAAAAACAAAAAAATTCATTAATGTTGAAATATTTACAAGCCATGGACAAGTCATCCACCCAAACAACTAGACCGGGTCATTACATGGCAAAACTCATATCTCTGGCAACATGAAAAACAAACATATTCCTAAAGTCTTAGTCACAATACACTACGCAATTGTAATTGATTAAAATGTTAACACATCCCCCATTCTTGTCATTTATAGCATCAGCCACTGCCATATTTTCTAAATGCTTACAAATTTGGGTTCATTATATAACCTATATTCGACGTAATGCACATAATTTTCCAGCATGGAATAAAAATCAACTAATTGGTTCTAGATTGCTAGCTACATGAGTATTTGCAGAAACATGGAGCAAGAATTGGGTAAATTATCTAGGTCAACATGTAATAAAAACTTCTTTTTTTAAAAGACCTTAAGGATTGGACCAAAGTGTTCCATGCCGTCAACCACCAGAAAAAGAACTCGAGCCCAACGTTTTGATTCAGATCCCCATGCCTCCAATTCTTCATCGTCATATATGTGATGAGGATGTGGTCGATTCTGAAAACTAATAAAGTTCCTAGGAAATCCATCAATAGCCTTCAGAAACTGCAAATCAGGACCCTGGAGCCATTTCCGAACAGCATGTCTCAATGAACCTGTAATACATCAAAAATCAAGAATTAGAGCAATACAGCTCTACTAACTTATTTCAAGTTTCAACATGTGCAAATGGAGGAAAAAAATTAAGCAGTCACAATTTAGACATACCACCATAATCAGTATATTCACGAGGCAGACTAGAAATAAAGTGCAAAAGGATCTCCAGACGAACATCACTTCCAGTCATCACTGAAGCAGCAACTGTCAAAACCTTTTCACAAACTAAAAGCAATAATACGGTCAGATGCATTTTTAACATATTCAACATTAAGTATATAAAGAATATGACAAGACTAAGTACCTTGATGGCGGTACTTATGATTAAAATGTTGTTTACTGCAGTCAAGAATAAATCGCAAAACATCCAATAAGTTAGCTCTATCAGTTTGACAATAGTTGGGTGCAGATGCAGCGGTGATCTCATCAGTGGTGGCATCAATAAATTGCTTAATTTCACGATTATTACGTTTCCCACCACCAGAAGCAGCAGAAGCAATGCACTCCACAAGGCACATGAGCCCAGCTCGTCCAAAGGAATGCATTTTGGAAACAGATGACAAATCAACCAAGAACGAAATATGCTGCCTATAAACAAAAGGATAGTTCGAAAGATGGACACATTACAAACATGTTCACAGATTAAAAGCACAAAATTAATTAAACAAAGGGCATGTTTGATTGGGGGTTAGAGTGTGTGAGGTAAGTAGGCTGAGGTAATTCTGAGTGGGATTAAGTAGGGTGA
>JAUEKW010000008.1:400550-410625 GCA_032274785.1 Ajuga reptans
CCACCCTCAGCCGAAATCAAACATGGCCTAACAGTTAATCAAAATGAATGAAGCCGACTCTTTCTCTACCTTTGTTTCTCTCTTTCTAAATTCTAATACGGGGAAACTTGCAAAACTCATCAGGTAACTTATAGTTATTTAGTCTCAAATAAATCATTTATCATTTTACTTTTATAATTTCATCCATCATCTTTCCTAACTGCTCAAATTTAGTCTTTTACTTCTTTCAACTCACAATGGAAATTTTCAATTTACTATAATCCTAGGCTGTGTTTGATTGGTACTGAAGCATGTTGTGACACTGTTGACTGAAGTAAAGTTGCTGAGAAAAGTAGCTGGAAAATGTAAAAAGTGTATGTTCAGCCCCCATCAACCATTAAAGACAAATATATGCTGGGATTTGAGCCCCCTCAACAGATTTGGGCTCAAACCCAAGCAAACACAGCCCTAGTGTCATTGTTTATCACGTTATTAACAACACCAAAAGAATAAGAATATGATAATTCTCGACTCGGTCATATGAGATAAACGTGACTTACCCAGCGAAGATTTCGAGAAGACAGAATTCAAGCCATTAGTAAAATAAAAGCAATTGTCAAAGTAAAAGGATTAAAGATAATAAGATACGTTTTTTCCCACAACTTCAACATAACAAATGGAACCATAATGAAAATAAAAAATTAAAAAAAATGAAAATAAAAATACACAAGGGCAACTCAAACACCTTTGGAACAAGAAGCCTCGACAAATACAAATCAACACCATTAATTCACAACCTTCTACTGTATAAAATAAAAGCCGTGTATAAATCATACCACAATTCAACTTCTAAACCCGAATGCAGACCATTTCTTGGATGTTTCTTTCTTGGTCCTTTTGGAATTTGGATCGATAAGGTTTTCGAGCGACTTAGCCTTCTTGTTTCGCGATCTCCCAGCTTCTTTCAACAGCTCGGCTAGCCTTTTCTTCTCGTCATCGAAATCAGAATTCGCTGTTCCAAGTTTCTCTTCTCGCAGTTTAAGAACATACTCCAGAATCTCTATTGCATCTTCAATTCTGTAGATGTCGAAAAAGATTTGTCAAAATCGAAGTGAACGAAATCTTGATTGGGCGAAAATTCACATACATGTGTGTGTCACTAACTTTGATGCAAGAAAAACTCACACACATATATAGCCACTCTCTAAGAACATATGTTACTTAGCCACTTTTCCCCTAGGAAGACCACACCGCCATTAAAGAATGTAAGTCAATAAATGAACATATATATCTCGATGGTTACCATCGAGATATAATAATTCGACGGTTTTACCTTCGAGATCTCGAATGTGATCACCTTCGAGATGCATATAATATATACCTTCGAGATGTATACATGCATCTCGAACGTGGTCACATTCGAAATGCATATATCTTGATAGTCACCAACGAGATATACATTGAGATATGAACGTATATCTTAAAGGTGCCATCGAGATATATGCTTCTAGAAAGTGATCACCATCGAGATAATATATATCTCAATGGTTTCGAGATACATATATGTGCATTTTCAGATTCACATTCATTAAGGATATTGTTAGGTATTTACAGAAAGAAAGAATAGAGAACATCTATCCTTATAAAGTGGCAAAAAGAAACATCTTCTATTATCCTATTTAGATGTTAGATATGTATCCGACGCACCCTATATATAGAAAGAATGTAATGAGATGATTTTACCTTCCCATAGCATCATATGTAGCTGCAAGGTTACTATATACACCGAGAGTATCCTGATGACACGGGCCACACTCCTGTTCCAGTATTTCTCTAGCTTCCTCAAACAACTCCGCAGCCTCATCTATCTTGAACAACTGTACGCTGGCTAATCCCATTTGGTTCAGCACGACACCAAAGAAAGCCGATTTCCTCTCACCACTGGCTCTAAGTTTCGCAACAGCACTTTCAAAGGAGCTTCGTGATTCTTCATACCTTCCAACCATGTAAAACATCACTCCCATGCGTGCTTCGATTCCAGCTACCGTACTGTGCTGGCCTGGCTTATCCTCCAATAGCTTCATTGCCTTTTGTAGGAGCTTCAAAGCTTCCTCAGGCTCATTGAATAATTCATAAATGGCTGAAATTTCAGTCATTCCACTAGCAATCTCTTCTGCTGTAGTTCCAGGTACGGGTTTTGCGTAGATTCTCAGGGCATTTTCACAATAAGATCTCGACTCTCGTAGTTTTCCCGTCTTGTAGTACAGGTCAGCAAGCCGCACAAAGACTGAGGCAACAGAAGGGTGGTTGTCACCTTTGGAAGATTTGAAGACGGTGAGTGCCTTCTGGTAGGAGAAAACTGCCTCATCAAAGCGGGTAAGAGAAGAGTATATATTGCCAATGCTAACATCAATAGAAGCAACCTCATTTTCTTGTCCATTGGCAATCATAGCCATGCTGGCAAGTACAAGGTGTTCCAAGGCTGATTCGTAATCTCCTTTAGCCTCACATATAAGAGCCATCAATCGACGGTCAGCTGCTTCCTCAAGAGATGCTGGTGGACTATGCACACGGTGAATTTCAAGAGTTTTCTTACACAAATTATCTGCTTCATTGAATTGCATAGCTTGAACATGGGCCTCTGCCAAATATCTGCAAAGTTCAGTGACCACAATTAATATAAGATATAATAGAAACGATCACAAAATAATCGGCACTTGGAACTTAGGTAACTTATTGGCACTATCACAAATTTGTTTTACAGTTTCCTATATAAATTCCTTACAGATGTACAAATTACATATACAAATTATTTTGTTATACAATTTTTTTTTATAGTACACAAATTTGTGACAGTAAGGATTAGGTCGCATCATAATTCTATTTCTTATTCCCTCATCCCTCCTTGGAATATCACACTACTCCCACACCCACCTGTGAGGATGCACGTGTTATTTGCATGAAAAGGTACATCTAGTAAAATTTACCCTAAAAATTAAGGGACAAAATTAACAATTTACATGCGTAAGGTTGGTGGGACCATTAGGAAGATTGGATCCCACCCATTGTTGATGTTCATTTTATGCAAAGGACTGCACCAGTGGATATCCATTGCAACAAAATAATTTAATATAAGCAATGGACATTTTTTAATGTTTAATAAATTCAATCCAACCATTAAAGTAAACTGACATACTGCATGCAACGGCATAAATATTTGGAAATTCAACTTCTACAGAGTATTTTGACCTAAAGAAGAAAAGGCAAGAAGCTTTTGTGCATGAAAAAGGAGCAGATGAATATAGAAAAGGGACTGCAAAGAAAAAGAGAAATCAAGAAGAAAACCAAGAAAAAGAAGAAAAGGAAAGAAAAATAAAGACAGAAAAAAGATAAACTAAGTAGTGTATGTATACTTCAAAATATATTACCTCAAATTACCTAATCTGTATTCAGTCACATTGTGTTTACCAAAATTATTTACTTTATTAGATTTATATATGTAACTACTAGTGTATGGAATTGATATAAGGATATGCAAGTATATATGTATACATATAAGAGTCCTTTACTAAGACTGAATAAAGTTTTTCTAATAAATAGCAATCAACAATATGCTGCAAAAATATTTCATTACAACTGAATATTTCATAGCATTATGATGTGAGTAATACTAAAACATTATATTATTTAAGAAGAAAAATTGGGTGAGGATTTAATCCACATTAGTCTCAGAAAATTGTGTGGTGCGTGCCCAATCTCACTACGGCTGGGCAGGGGATTTGGAATACAGGTTCTTCATTAAAACCAAAAACTGTTTTTGCTTTTATAATGGGAATATTAATATAAAAATCTTCTTTACAGTAAAGGTTCTTCATTTCTTTTACAGAGCATCTTACAATAAAGCATCCTGCCATCCTCCTTAAGCTCTTTTTCGACAAAATATAAATAAAAAATTAAAAAATTGCCGAACACCTTAGCTATTATATGCTTTCAAAACAATTTCATAAGATGTTTTAAGAGCCTTCTAAGCTCAATCGAACATCCACCAAATCTTGTACGGTAGGCTATTATATAATCGTTCTTTCAATACAAAGCTGACAGTTGTATTCTGTCATTTTAAATATGATGATGAAGTTTCATATTAGTAAGAAGTTCAAACGATATAAAGGGTTTAAATTTGACATGGTATTCCATTTGGGTAAAGATACCTACTCCTGTGTAAGCCAAAAACTGGCATTAAAATATTAACGGAGATAACAGATAAGGTGTTTAAATACAGGCTGCTCTAGTACAAACACAAAAGCAAGGCCCTTCCTATTCTATACAAAGATTTAGCAATTTAAACCCAAAGTGTTACCCTGGTGTTACATAGAAATAATATAGAAGACTTTTATTTGATATCCAATAAGTTATATCAACTTTTTTTCTTTTTTAATAAATGCCACTATGTTTTCTTCAGCTACGAGCTAATACCATTAAAAGGGAGGGGGAGGGAGAAGCCAAAAGATATTCTTGGTATACCTGGTGTCTTTTGAAGGGCATTTTAGTAACTTAAGCTTCAAGGAAATCCAGAATATGTAACTATTGTCAGCTAAATTGGACAGAATGTCGACGGCAATTAGGGCAAAGTGCAAGATTGGTGAGTTTTAGGGGTTTTCAAGGGGACCAAGATGTATAATATCCTTGAGGTAACTTGAAAATCCCATCATACAACTTTGCATTAAAAAAATTAAGCACAGAATGGAGTGATCCACCATTGCTAGAGGTGAAAAGTTAACTGAAGTTATCACACTGTTCTTCGATAAATAACACAAGATAACCCCCAATTTCACAAACTCAATTCAAGTCAATCCAACGTTATACAGCAATAGCATTCTCAACAGCATAACTACAGTCTACAGCTGACCAAACAAACAAACAAACAAAAAGGAGAAATTGTACCTGCAGGTCTCGGCAACTCTGGGATCATTATCACCCAAGGCCTCCATTTGAATCTTGAGCCCTTCCTTGTAACACTCAATCGATCGATCCAGCTGTCCCAGCATGGAATGCGTATCCCCCAACTGCATATAACCCGAAAACGCCGCCAGCGCGTGATCCGCACCCCTAGCCACCTCCGGAACCTTAATCGCCCTCTCCAAAACCGGCAACGCCTCCTCAAATTTTCCGAGGCTACAATAAATCGCAGCCACGACGTGCAAACTCATAGCCAAATCCAAGCTCGGCTCGCCGTCCACGGCACATTTCTCGAAACTCTTCGAGGCTCGCAAAGCGTAATCCAAGGCCTTGCTCGGGCCTTCGCCCGACGCGATGGTATCTCGGGCCAGTTTCAGCAAAAACGGGCCGAGATCCGGATTATCGAGTGAAGATTCATTAATAAGGTTTTTCTCGGGTGGGGATTTCTTCTTGGCAGAGCCCCGATCTGGTGAGGGTTTGGCGCGTGAGGTTGACGGGGAGGGGGAGGGTGGTCGGCGCGTGGCGGGGGAGTTGGATTTGGGTTCGGATCTGATGGCTTCTGGACGGATCGGAGTATGCGGCAGCTCCTCCGGGGCCGCAATTCGCAGCGGCGGAGCATCCGGTGGTGTTTTAATCGAGACTAAGCCCGGCATTTTGGGGGATTTGGAAACTGAAGCGAGAATATCAAGAGTTGAAGTTTGATTTCGGAAAGAGTAAGAGTTAAGGGAAATTAATCAAAGAGGATGATTAATTAAGATAGCAAATCATGAGGTGGGATTAATGAATGATATTCAAGTGTTGTTGGTGAGAAATGAGAATGGCAAACTGACCGTTGAAGACATAGATGGAGGGAGAGGGGGAGACGAAGGAGAGTACAGCTACAACTTTCAGGTAGTATTTTTCAATTGGTCGTCTTTTTTGTATGAAAAATCTTCTATTCTTAATTAAAAATGATAGAGATTTTATATCTGGAGAAAATCTAGGAGCTAAAAACTATTTTGTTCCCGTAATTTCTAATTTGGATAATTTTAGTTCTAAAAAAATTAAAAATTCAATTTAGTTTCGTAACTTTTGAATTGGGATTAGTTTTTTTTTTGCCGGCGGTGACTAATTTCGCCGGAAAGTTTAGTCATGTGACAGGCTTGTGCAATTTTCCGGTGAATTTGATCACCGCCAGCGAAAAAAGGACTAATCGCGGACCAATTTGACAGTTACAGGACTAAATTGAATTCTTAACTTTCTTTGGGATCAAAATTATACAAAGGAAAAGTTATGGGACCAAAACAGTTTTTAGCTCGAAAATCTACTATGCCACGTAGGAAATACCAAACCTGGAAAATGTCATCACTTATGCGCAAGTTGCGACAGTTAATCAAGGTTTATGTTGTATTCCCCTCCCAAAGATTATATGACCATATCTTGATTAGGGTTTGTCGAAATCTTCAACTCAAAGAGGATTCATGAATTAGCTGTTACAAATTGCAAATAAACAATAGGTAATATTACTGTTTTGCTTGGCACAAATTGATTTATCCTCACATGAACAGAGAGTGTTTTAGAAGTTTAAGTGTATTGATGATTTATTTTGAAGACTCCATTTTCTGGTTGTTGGATTGGTGAGAGCTTGGCTGTTAAGAAAAGCTTTAAGATGGGATTTTAGGATTTGAAGACGAGGTTTATGTGAAGAGCAACAGCTTTAGTAAGTGACACTGTTCAATTCAACAATAGAATTTTTGGGCCAGGGGTGAGATGTCTTATGTCAATGTTTTTTTACCAGGCTTTGTTTAATCTAGGGCCTAAGAGATTGAACATCTAGACTACCAAACAACTAGATTAGGGGAGTTGTGTATCCACTTTGGACCTTATCTTAACTACCAAACATGCCCCTACTATAGTTGCCATCTTTTATATACAAAATGATTATTCTATTTTAATGAATAAATCCTAAAACGATCTACTGTAACTCACAATCACCAACTCCACAATCGGCCACCCTTCATAGAACCTCTCGAGTTCGTGAAACCCCTAGACACCGTTCAAAATCATGAAAGCCCCGAGTTCTCCTTCTTGTTGTGTAAGCCTTCTCCTCGCCGTGCAAGTTCCATCGTCGTGTGACACCATCCATTGATGGCATCGAACCATGTCATTGACACCGCGGCCGCCGCTTCCGTCACTACACCATTGAATCCCACTGTGGAAGTTAGTTTGAATCATCCAATCAACATCCATTACAAATTTCTTACTAGATTTTCTATTTTTCGTGTGTGTTTATTGGTCCTGTAATAGCACACGGATATGGCATCTCTTGAATACGGCTAACACGACACATTTAAAGGTTTATTTGCTTACACGAAATGATAGTCTTACACGAACTTTGTTTTTATGTCTTTCATGATATCCTCATGTTATGGCTTACACAAAATCAATACGAAGATGGCTTACATGAAATAGAGTGGTGGAATATTTCTTACACAAACGTTTTTAGAGTTTACACGAAATTATAGGCTTTACACAGATGCCTTTTCTCTTTGGGACGACCGATCTACCTAGATTTGGAGGTGAGTCACGGACTTTGCTATGAACATCATCCGATACTATCCATTGACTTGGATCAGGGATCGGAAACACCAAACCACACCACATGTTACCAAGGTTGGAGGTCTTGTAACAGTTGGTCACATACGCATGTTGGTCACGATTGACCTTTCTAAAATAATAAATGAATATATTATATAATCCAGCTACAGATAAATTACTAAAAAAATTAATTACGAAAGAGTTATTACCTTATTGCAGCAGTTGCATGTGAGCACTGTAGGAGATCATATTCAAACACTCAACATGTGTAGGTCCTCTAAGCTAGATTGACAATAATTTTTTTATTTCATCAGTAATCTTGAAAATCTACCTATCAAGGATTTCAACCCGGTATTTTGAGCCAACTTGAATTACTTTCATCAGTCTATTTGTAGTGTGCTATGTAAGCGGAGCAGTCCATGCATTTGCAGCAATGCGTCGCTCGACAAACCATTGTTCAATTATAGTTCGAGACACTTCAAGTACAGAGCATACGTAAACATCTAGCACACAAAAGATGGCTGTTAAAATATTCTGCAATATTATAATTTATAAAATCGTAACACCTTACACTGGATTTCGAGCATGCCCACCTATGAACCCCTTTATTCTTCAATGGATCAAACACCCTTTTTCTTACAATTTCAATACTCAAAATCTACCTATCAAACTCCTCCACGCGGTCTGCATATATATGGTATACATATATACATAAACTTAGTATTGAAAATATATATACAACTTGATAAGAACACAAACATTTCAAAAAATATAAGAATTATTAAGTTTTCTGGAAAAATAGGGTTAAAAATTATTTCCAGCCTGAACTATAACCGAATTATCACTTTGGTTACTAATTTTTTTTTACTATCACTTCAGTGCTTGAACTACACGAAACTCACTTTGCAACCCGCCGGTGACTTTTCCAGCCAAAATTGCATCATGTGCCCAACATGTGATACAAAAGATATTTTTTTGTTGTCACTTCAGTACCTAAACTATACGAAGCTGTCACTTTGCAACCCACCGGTGACTTATTCCCTTGCTCGCAGCTCAGATTCCAAATTTCAAATGCTAGATGCGACCTATTTAGCCTGTAGATCTTCTTCCTTTTACAAATACTAAATTTGGATTTTTTGTCCGATAACATTTCAAAATTATTGTATATGTGATCGAATAATAAATTATTATAAAATGATCAGACTCAGTTAGGAACAATGGATCCTGATCGTGATTACTCGAAGAAGCAACTTCTTTTTTAGGCCAGAACATTCCCTTATTTTCATCGGTCCCTATTTCATGTTTGAGCCCGAAGTTTAAGTTTTCGAGGAGGACACCATCGTAGAGCAGGCCCTGGCCGCAGATTGATACTGAAGAAAACTAACTTCCATAAAAAGCTCGCAATTGTCAGCTGAGCTAAGAGAATGAAGGAAGTAATATATTTTCTATTAATCTGATCTCACACTAAATGTGTGTTGCTTACAAGTTTATCTAACATAAAATGGCTAAAAGTCTCGATTAGAGAAAGTACAGTTTTAAATCAGAAAATAAAATAGGAACTGTGAAATTAACGATTATAGAGAGAGAAGTTTGCGGTGGCCGTGGATTGTGAGAAATGAGGTGGAATTTAGGGTTGTTTCGGCTGGAAAAGCCATTGGCGGGTTGCAAAATGATAGTTTCGTGTAGTTCGGGCACTTAAGTGATAGTAAAAAATATCTTTTGTATCACATGCTGGGCACGTGACACTTTTTTGGCCGGAAAAGTTACCGGCAGGTACTAAAGTGACAGATTCGTGTAGTTCGGGCACTTAAGTGAGAGTAAAATAAGTTTAGGAATCAGGGTGATAATTAGGCCATAGTTCAGGCTATAAATAATTTTTAACCCGGAAAAATATTACCTTTTAACAAAAAAATAATTACTAATACTGTAAAAAGTAATGCTTTTCAATGTAAAAGTACCAAATTTTCTCCAAGAAAGGTAATTTTTTTTTTCAAAAAAAGATAATATTATTTTCCCTAAAACATAATGTTTAAAGTATTCCAATTAAATAATGATGGAATACAGTTTGAATGTTGTAAATGGAGAACTAACATGAAGCTTCGTGTTGTGACACGCTTTTTCTTTACGCTTTTAAAAACGTAGTGTAGTAGATTAAGCGAGTACGAGTCGAACCACGAAGATTGGTTAAATGAGATGCTACTTATATATTGTGATATGTAATTTTTCTTACTATTTAGACGTGATCAAAATAAGTTTGGTTGTTTACTAAACTAATCATGCATTTAAACAAGAATTAAACAAGTAAATAAGGAGCAATTGATATTTGAATTTTTTATTTAATAAAAGAAAGCAAACACAAATAATTTTTAGGTTTTTGAAATATGCAAAGTGTTGGAACACCTGTCGTCGCTGACGATCCAAGCAACAAGAAATGATCTAAATTATCTCGACTAAGATATAGCGGAAGATCTCGGTCGAGATACACTCTTAGATCAACTGAGACAGATCTGTTCGAAAATTAAGTTTCGACCCAAACCCACCACTTGGTTTTGGTCGAAACACC
>JAUEKW010000008.1:410725-425153 GCA_032274785.1 Ajuga reptans
GAAAGGCCACATAATCCCACTCCTACACCTAGCACAGCTCCTCCTCGACCGTGGTGTCACCGTAACCATCTTCGCCACACTATAAAACCATCCATTTATCTCTGAATCTCTTCCCACAGCCGATGTTTCCATTGTTGACTTGCCCTTCCCTGATAACATGTCGGGCATTCCACCAGGAACCGAGAACACAGAAAAACTTACATCTATGTCTCTCTTTGTTTCATTCGCCAGTGGAACAAAACTGATGCAACCTTTCTTCGAGGAATCACTTGAAAAAATTCATTCCCATGTCACATGTATTGTATCAGATGGCTTCCTCCCGTGGACCTTGGAATCGGTATCAAAATTCGGTATCCCAAGGCTGAGTTACTATGGTATGGGATATTATGCTAGTGCGGTGAGTCGTGAAGCATATGTCACTGGCTTGATTTCATTACATGAGTCGGATGACGAGCCCTTTACTCTCAATAGGTTCCCTTGGATCAAGCTTACGAGAAATCATTTTGATGAGCCGTTAAACAAACGCGAACCGGGAGGTCCCCATTTTGATTTTGTTGTTGAGTCAGTCATATCAACAGCTAAGAGCTACGGCTTGCTAGTGAACAGCTTCTACGAGCTTGAACAACTGTATGCTGACTACTGTTTCCGCGAAAGCCAACAAAAGACATGGAGCATCGGGCCGCTCTGTCTTGCGAAGCTAAAGAAAAACAAAATCTTGAAGTCCAAATGGATGCACTGGCTTGATCAGAAGATGGCACAGAACTTCCCTGTACTTTACGTTGCCTTTGGGTCTCAACCACAAATATCATCAACACAAGTACAACAAATAGCTTTAGGCTTAAAAGAATCAAAAGTGAGCTTTTTTTGGGTAGTAAAGAGCAACAAGGTAGAATTATTAAGTGACGACTTTGAAGACAAGATAAGAGAAAGAGGGATCGTAGTAAGTGACTTGGTTGATCAAGAAGAGATTCTTGAACATCCAATAGTACAGGGATTCCTTAGTCACTGTGGGTGGAACTCAGTTTTGGAAGGGATAAGCGCGGAAGTTCCTATTTTGGCATGGCCGATGATGGCAGAACAATGGCTCAACGCAAAGATGGTAGTCGAGGAGATTAAAGTCGGTTTAAGGGTTAATACAGTTGATGGATCGGCAACGGGATTTGTCACAGCAGATAGCTTGAAGAGTACGGTGACAGAATTGATGGAGGGCGAAAAGGGGAAACAGTTAAGCTTGAAGGTGAAGGAGGTAGCAGCGGCCGCTAGAAAAGCAGTGGCAGATGGGGGCTCGTCTTGGCATGCTTTAAACGAGTTCATCAGTGAGACAAATAGGCAAAAATAAATCAACCGATTGAAGCTCAATCAATAGAAGAGGCCAATTATTGCATAACTAGTCTCCCTGCAACAAAATTATATTCAGAAATGACGAATCAAATAATTTCTGCACGTCGAATAGCTCTGAGTTTCATTTTAGCATTCATAGTTTAGATAGAAAAGGGCACGGCTAAACCTTGTTTTTAAGGTCACACATATAAATGCGAAGGAGTTTGTATTCTGCGTTGTCTTCATATCATAGAAAACTGTAAAAGGGAAAACAAAACTAACAATAAAAAAGCATAAAACTTGATAATGACACTATGTAGAATTAATGTATATATGATTGTTGAACAGTTAGGCAAATGCATAACCAGAAGATGTAAGACAACTACTCTGTTTAATGAATCAGTTAAGAATATTACCATACTTACAGAGTTAACCCTAGAAATTACCAACTTCAATTAGTTCACCCGAAAGATCCACAAACACAACCAATAATATCAATATTCATAAGGTGATGCGATTAGAAGAATCATCATCAGGACAAAAGGAGACGAAGCAATGGACCTCAGCTGAGCTCGTTTTCTCATAATTCGTCATCTTCTTCTGAATAAAGGCAACGTATTCTTCAATCGCTTGCTTATTTGACTCTTTCATCGCCAAATGTTCAAATTAGGGTTTTAGACTATTATTCACAATTTTGATTTGAAGCGATTTAATTTTTTGTTTTCAATTGATTCTTTTGAAAAGTATTTTGCATGTTCTACTTTTTTTTCAAACGATAGATATATAAAACAACTCCAAAAAAAATACAACATGTAGCCAACTGACCAAATCATCCCCAAAGACTACCAAGTAATCAATGGGAATGAAAGAACCCCAGACTAGAAAGGAGGGGTTCAAGGACCGCAGAAAAGGCAACCAACATCTCCACAAATTGGAGAAAAATACACTCCTACCCTGGGAGACAAAACATTCTCAAACGGGAAACCTGCTCAAAATCAAAGACAAAGACTTAACGATACAATACTAAAACAATTCTAGCTGCACTGAAGCAAAGAAACCTACCCCTAGAATCTGTTTTTTCTTGAATCCATCTTTAACCAAAGATAATGAAACAAGGAACCACCGGAACAAAAAAAAGACAAATGAAAGCATAAAAAAGAGTGTTACAGCCTCTCCCTCTCCATCCCGCCGTCCCCGCATAGCATCACCACCGTCCCCAACTACACCGTCATCTACACATCCAAGCTGCCTAGGCTGATTCAAGAAGAAAACAACCACACACCAGCACACTCAAACCTCAACCCCAAGCAATGAAGGATCTCAGATCCCTCAACAAAACGAGAGATCCCCTCACCGGAAGGACCACCACCGTCGACGTTGGGGATGCCGACAGCGGAGCGAACTGGAAAGCAAAGAGGGGAAGAAAAAAGGATTTGGGGCAAGCCATAGAAGCACCCCAAAAACTGAAACAGGGCCGAGGTAGAGGGGTGGTGGGGGCCGACGACCTTTCGGTCGCCGGGCGAAAGCACCGGGAGGGAGGGGTGGACTCTAGTCAGGGGGACTGGAGAGGGAAAGCAATGGGCAGCTAGGGTTTGTAAAAAGGTGCAAGCTGTTACGAGAGAAAAACCTAAAAAAATACAACTAAAAAAATCTAAATTGCATGTTCTACTCAAAGTCTCAAATCCTCAAAGTTAATGGCTATAACGCCTATGAGTATGAGCCCATGACTGCCCGACAGAAAATCTATTACGGGCCAGCCCGTGGAAGTTGACATAATCCAGGAAAGGGCCCAGTAAAATAAAAGCAGCCCATCAAAGAAGAAAATAATGTAAAATGTGAATTTTGAGGGTAAAATGGCATATATAATTAAATGGTGGCTTTAGTGACAAAAGTAGTGGCTATCATTAGAATTATCCTTTATTTATTAAACGTATCAGAAATTAAAATATATATCCAATTCGTTAATTTCGTGTGTCAACCCATTAACTCGCATAAATCAAAATTGTATTTATGTGTATTTATTAATTCAATGATATTAACTTTAATAATTCAAATCAATATGATAATATTTCACAAAATCAAAATAGTTAATTACCAAAAGGTTTAGAACATCATCCTCCTTATACATTACATAAATTCAAACATCATAAAAATATCTAATTACAAATCATATAAAAATATAAAAAAAATCATTCTAAAAAAAACAAAATATATCTAAAAAATATACAACTCAACTATAAGTCACTAATTTTCACATAAATGACAACCAAAATGATAATTTGCTTAACGGGTTAGATATATAGTTAATATAAGACCTGAATTTAAAAGAATTAGGTTTTATTACTTAATATATTATTTTAATTTTACTTTCCCACATATATTTTATAATTACATCTTAAACTTAAGATAAAATATATTAATGAATTCTGTTAAATATATAAATATGTTAAACAAGGTAAACGGGTTAAAGCAGATTGACATATGTTCAACCCATTCTTTTAATATGTTCTATTAATTCAACACATTTAACTCATGAACCTATTATACATTGGCTCAAACCCACTTAAAACGGATTGGATTCGCATCGCTTGGCGTTTTCGATTGAGAATTGACATCCCTATTTCCTTGTATATAAAGAACCGACCTTTATGAAGACACCCTAATTTCTTATCATATGTCATATATGGTGTGTGGCAGGATGAATATAGCATGTGAGCCAACCATTTTAAGAAAATTTGTGTCGTAAAATAGCAAAAAATATTTTAAATTTATAAATAAGCCCTAAAACTCAATATTATCTTAAAGTGATCTGGTCGACGGTCAACCTCATTAAGCAAACTTCATTATACATAATATAGGTCAGAATGCGCCAAAAAACATTGTTAGCATATTAGAACCCATGAGGTTAAGCCAGGATAAGTGGGATGGTCTATTCTAGTTAGTGTTATATCTTCTATTCTAATTCTATTAATATGCATCACATGTTTAGATGTCGCGGTAATGTTATTTTATATATACGACGTGTATTGGTGGTGTTAGATAAAATATTATTTAAATTAGAGAATCTGACTCGAGGCCTAAGGATGAAATTAGTATGATTTGTTATGGAAGGACGAAAACAATTAGGGCCAGTTTACTTTGCCTAATAAGTTTGGACAAGGACCACTGATCCTAGTTAAATCAATGTTTACATTTCAGGTCTTGAAACTGACCCGGGACTTGAGCCACTGTTTGAAACAACTCTTCTATATGCCATTGTAACATTTTTCCTCAATTCACCCACCATCCCTCCATTGTTGCCTTCTTGAAGAACCCATTTTATATGTATGAATCTGAATTTCTAGAAAGATAAATTGGAGCAATGATAGTTTCAACTAGTCGATCCGAATGCTTCCCGGTTTGCCAAGAAGTATCGCCTGTTTTGAAAACAAAATGGTAGACACGATGTCACAAGTAGAGATGATCTAGAGCGGCACCAACAATCGTGCATGGTGTTGTGGAGAGGGCGGCGGCGGCGATGCTTAAGCTTTTTCCCCGTCGCTTTGCTGTTGTGAATGAATTCAATTTTCCGTGGGAAGAAGTAGAAGCCCTCAATTTTCTATGTGAACAGATTATGAGCTAACAGAAATATTTGGAGGGCACAAATGTTAAACTATTTATCACATTCTCCCGTGTATCAGAAAGTAAACAAATGAATGGATTAATTGATTATAATCTAATCAAAGGAAATTCTTAAAATGTAAACATGGAATTTTGATAGACCAATTATCCCAGTCCCAAGCCACAATCCCTTTAGAAAGGAACAGACGGGATGTCCCAACTTACAAAAGTAAACGACCCTTAGTATAATATCTTATCTTACTTAATAATAAAAGAGAAACGTCTATAAATAGTTACTTAGACATTTTTCCGCCCATTTATCCTTACTAATCATAGTATATGATTTGACTAAATCTCAGCCACTAAAATATTAATTAGATTTACATTTAATTAATAAAAATCCTTATAATTAAGGTAATTTTAGACTATTTGCTGCAAAATATTCGGCTCCCTATATGTTAATTCGTTTATATCAATAAAAGAATCACTAAATCTACTCTTTAATTAAAAAAAATAAACAAATCACTAAATCTACGCCTAATTGAAATACCAAAATCAAAGAGGTAAACAATACTTGGAAATCGTCTATGTACTTTCAAAGTTGGGAACTTTGAATCAGTCGACAACTTCGCCGACGACCACCGAATCTCCGACTCGAACCCTTAATTGTGGCAAATCAATTATCCAAACTAACCTTTAATTGCGGCAGATTCGGTTCCTTTTATATACATTTGATCCGATTAATTAGCGATTAGCTCAGTAAATCTTATCCTCATATGTTTAATTACCTTTATCTCGGCCGCTGATCCAGATATCCTTCTCACTCTCGATTACAATTTTCAGAAGTACACTGTCAACCTTCCAGAGCAGCAGCTTTTCTTCTCAATTACTCAAGAAACCTAAAAAAAAGGTAGATGAATGGTTTAATCTATTACCAACGAAATGATATTTTCAAATCAGGTTTCAAATTATAGGAGCAATTTGTCTTGGACATCTCTACACGGTTTCACTTTTTTTGTCTGATTTTTGATGTATTAATTTGTGTCCTTGCTAATACGTTTCCATCATTCCATGACCCCTTTCGTAAATTCAGCTCTGGAGAAAGGTTGAAAAAGTATGGCTTCAATAAGATTTTGACAGATATGCAAGAAAAATGGACGTTATTGAGGTCGCGGATCAAATAAAAACAGTGGAACATCTGGTATATTTTTCTATTTTCTTTCCTTGGTCTAATTTCTCATTGTGGAAGATACATTTTTCTTTAAAAAAAAAAGAGCATGTTAAGAGTTATCTTTCACAAGTTATTTACGTGGTATTCAAAATTTGCTAATATATGTCATATGATGAGTTCTTACCATTATGATGGGACGTACTCAAAGCATGTACTTTGTATCCAATGTTGTAGCAAGATATGTTTCGTTGGATCTTCAAAATTATTAATGGATCATATATAGGATTTCAGGAAAAAAAAATATCGATCAGAGATGCAATTTTCGAGTTGAGAACCACCAATAAGAAATACTTTCTTAAATTACTTATTTTACTCAACTTACAAAGTTCTATTGGTAACAGTTATGCATCATATATAACAATAGTGTTGGTTTAGTTCGATTTAAACTCGGGTCAGTATACCAGATTATGGATTGTTCAAGTGAGCTGACCCTATCCAATTGAAAAAAGACATATTTGGACATAATCATCCAACTAATTAATAACCTCCTCCTAGCTACTCTCTCTTGACATATGGTAAAAATGCAGAAGATTTCTGCAACATAGTGAAATCCGAAAAGATAGGATATATGTGACATTCCTCCACTAAGCATAGTAGTTTAGTGGTATATCTGCACATGTAATTACTACCTGAACAAAGGAGTACAGTAACATTAAATATTTGGACCGTGGTTTAACCTATTCGTAATCCGGAGATCAAATTCCATTGCAATTAATAGAGGTAACTCTATTTCCTATGAATCTCAAACGGGATGATTTTTGCTAAGGTGTACTTTATACTAGAAAATATTTATGCAAATGATTATTATTTATTTTTAAATTTTAAATTATACAACTTTTTATCTTTGGTCAACTTAGTCCATGTCAGTTTTACCTTTTATAATTTATTATTTAAACCCATCAATATCCTGATGACATCAAAGTAATAACAAAATTTTATAAGGACATCAAAGTAATTTTCATTGATAATTAACTTTGACTTTTCAAACATTACTCTTTTTATAAGAAATAAATAGTTTTGATACACAATTTTTTTATGGGACGGAGTTAGTATTATATTATGTTAGACTGATAATATCATGGGTCGGCCACAAGTTGATATTTCTAATCATGGGCATGCAGATATGATGAAATTTGAACTGAAACTGGACATTGACAAGTTGCCAAGCGAGGCAGAATATTTATCTTCATTTTGCCTTCAAATCTTATTTTAGGGATTTGATCTATTTCTGAGATGTGGTTGTTGATATCGAAGAGTTTTGTTCAAAGTTGCAAGAGGGTTCTTAATATTTGGTTATTCAATTGGGTCTTTCTATTTTGATAATATTTTTTCTTTTTTTTTCTTAAGTAGTGTTCATTTTCATTGTTTTCAATACAACGCCGCTGTAGACAATGAGGCTTTGGCCAATATATTATTAATACATCTGCCCCCTCCCCCTCCCCCCCCAAAAAAAAATTTATGTTTGTTTTATAGTTTACTTAAATATATTATACTGAGTTAATAATAATTATGTACATAAAGCATCGTTACAATGACTCGAAATAATGCATGGGCTTTAAGGAATCATTTTGTGATTGAGATCTATAATAAGCATCAGTAAATTTCAAATTCCATAAGTTACTGACTTCATAATAAAATTAAGTGAGGGTCAAAAACCAAAAACCTATCTAGAATTTGATGATTCGGCACTTTGTTGTATCATTCGGTTATAGTATTGTGTTTGAATGTTGGCAATTTATTGTATGAACTATTACTTTGATACAAAGTGCCTTCTGAAGTCAATCTCAACCGTCGTTTAATGTATATGTCTGCAGCTGAAATTTGCTCTAGGTGATAATTTACAATAAAATAATAGTTTATATAGTAAACAAACACATCCAACTACGATATAACCAAGTGTCAAATTACCCATCCTTATTACGGTATTTTTATTTTTGACCTTCTACATAATAAAACATAATCAATAAAATGAATTTTATACAACACATATTTTCACAGAGCCCAATGAGAATTTCTTATTTGGTATAAATTCAATTTATCAACGTAAAGGTAAAAAAAAAAGAGGTTTAATTTGTTACCAAATAGGGAAAAATCAATACATTAATATTTCTAAACGAACCTATGTTCACGATATTTAATATAATATGGTTGAGAAAATCACCACATATGTTTTGGATTATAACATTGATAAATAATTTTTTTTTTTTTTAGAATATTGTTACCTTGAATCTTTAACTGAAAAAGATATGATAATCATAAAAATGTAATTTGCCCGTGCATCGCATGGGAACATTTACTAGTTGAAATTAGTATTACCTTGTTTTCTTTTTTAATTTTAACTTTGATAAGTTTCTAACTTAGTTTGACAGAAATTTTCTTTTTTTAGTCCGCTAACTTAGGACGAGTAAAAAATAGTCTTATTTATTACTTCCTTTGTTCTAAAAAAAGTCATTTTAAAGAATACAATTTTATTAAAAAAATGTCATTTTAACAAAAAAAATCATATCTTCCAATATTACCCATAAACACATATTATCATTATGTTATGATAGGAGAGAGGCAGTAAAATTATTAGTAAGAAAAAATTTAATAAAAGTAAAAGTAGACATTTAAGGCCAAAGTATGGTCATTTTGGCTCATCTTTAATCTTGAAAAAAAAAAAAAGTCTAATATGCCTCTTTTTTGGACCGGAGGGAGTAGAAAATTTCAATATTAATCCTACATGTTGCAACATTATCCAATTTAAGAATATTTTTCACCGAAAATCACTAAACTTACCGATATTAGTCACGTGGCGCACACGTAATCTCTCAAATTAGAGCGTTTCGCTCGTTTGCACGTGATTGGAGCATTTCACACGTGACGATTTCCGGCGAGTTTAATGAATCCTACAAAAACAAAAGTTTTCAAAAAAAAAAAAATTTTAAAGAAAATTCTCAAATTGGATAATCTTGTAACTTATATGATTAAAATTTAAACTTTTCAACAAACAAGACTTTTTTTAAATCCGTCATAAATTACAGGTCTAAAAATGAAAATTTCTCCTAGTTTTACGTAATACCCTAAAAACCTAAATCTTCTCTTCTTTTTTCTTAAAATTATGTTCTCTTTCCAATTTGGAGAACTTTGACATTTTTTTGGAATAATGATAGGATAGTATTGAAAAAAGTTATAAAAAAAAAAGTTAAAACAAAAGTTTCTAACTAGTTTTACTTAATCCCCTACCTCTATTTGCTCAAAAGAAAAAACAAATTCAATAGAAGGACTACATGACTTTATCTAGAAGTTACATTCTAGTTTCAGTAGAATCACTAACGGTGTGTTTGATTTGAACTGTGAGTGGTTGAGGTAATGTAGGTTGAGATGTTTAAGGTGTGTTTGGTTTGAATTGTGGGTTGAGGTAATGTAGGTTGAGATGTTTAAGGTGTGTTTGGTTTGAATTGTGGGTGGTTGAGGTAATGTAGGTTGGGATGTTTAAATCGTTAGAAGTGGTTGGAAAAGTTAAAATGTGTATTTATTTTATTGATTGAAGAAGTAGTTGAAAAATTAATTAATAATATTTAAATAAAATAAAATATGTGATCTGATGTGTGTAAAAGGAAGGTTGTTGGTTAATAAGAAAGAAAGAGTGATTGTTATAATTTGATGTGTGTAACATAATATTAATTGAGAAGAGAAAGATAGTGATTGGGGACCCTAAACCAAATAGGCATTAATCTAGACCAACCCAAAAGTGGTTGGCCCAACCAAAAGCAAACACACCCTAAATTAAATGGATCCATCAGAATTATAATTTCTTGCAAAATGCGTCCTAAATTTTTAGACCAAGTCAATCGCCTGAGATATAATAAGATCACATAAATAAACATATTAGGACTAAATCAAGATTAAGAAACCAATTGGTGATGAAATTTTTTATTTATTTTCCAAGAAACTTAGATGTACAAACAAAACAAAAACAAAAAACACCTTCAATTTCTTCATTCACTCCAGTATTTCTCCTCAGGCACCGCTGCATCAGAACCTCCTTGCTCCTCCTCCACCGAACTCATCTTGAACTTCCTAACATCCTCCACCGCCGCGCTTCTAAACAGCCCGATATCCGCCGCCCCTGCCACCATATTGTACCCTCTCCGCCGCAGCTCCTCCGGCCCATCGTGCGGCATCACAAACCCCGACAGATACGCCGCGCCGCCTTTCAGCACCGCCTTCTCCGCCGAACGCATCGCCTCCTTCACCTTCTTGTGCCCTGGGTCCCACAGGTACCCCATGCTCGCACTCAAATCCAACGGCCCCATTTGTATGCAGTCGACTCCATCGACGGCTGAGATCTCGTCGATTTTCTTCACTCCCTCCTCTGACTCCACCTGGCACATGATCAGCAGCTCTTCTTCGAAATTACTTAAATACCCTTCGTCAATGCCGTAGTCCGACGCCCGGACGATTGTGTGTGCCGATCCGCGGACGCCGTTGGGCGGGAAGCGGCAGTACGAGACGGCTTTCCGGGCTGATTTCGGGCTGTCGATCATGGGGAACATGATGCCCTGCGGGCCAAGATCTAGGGCTTTTTTAGCCCAGGCGGCGGAGGATTCGGGGAGGCGGAGGACAGCGGCGGTGTTGGTGGCGGCGAGAGCGTGGAGGCAGGGAAGGGCATCGGAGATTCCACCGTGGCCGTGCTCCATGTCCACTACTGCGAAGTCGTAGCCTGCGAGGCCCGCGATTTCGGCGATTGTGGGGGAGAAGGCGAGGAGGAAGATCCCGTAGAGTGTTTCGCCATTCTTTAGGCGCGATTTGAGCGTCCGTGGAGGAGATGCGGTGGCAACGGCGACGGTGGAGGAGTGGGGCGGGGGACAGACTAAGGGTTTGTAATTAGGGGTTAGGGTTAGGGTTTGGATCTGGGTTTTGGGGAATGCGAACGAAGGGGCTTTCGAATTGGGGTTGGAGTTGGAAGTAGTAAATGATTTTCTGAGAGTGGAGAGTGAAGACGAAGAAGAGATAGAAGGGGGTTGTGAGAAGGACGCCATTGAGGTCATGGAGTGGGATAGAAACGCGGATGAGTTTTTAGCAGGGCAGCAGGTTAGAGTGAGTACGGACCATGGAATCAGAAACGGCGGCGCCCGTTATTAAGACCAAATTCTCCTTAGGCCCAATTTGTTTATCTAGCATAAGGTCTATTAAGTCCATATTAAGTCCAAAAATAATAAATACGGGTCGGGCTAATGTCTTTAGGATTAAAAAGTGACATTTTAGCGCACCACAATTCTCTATTAGTCCATATTAAGTCAAAGAATAATAAATATGGGTCAATCCACCGACCCGGGCTAATGTCTACTGTTTAGGATTAAAAATGTCATTTTAGCGCAAAAAAAAAAAAAAATCACAATTCTTCCAATGTTATTTCTAAATATATCCCAACAAATTTTACTTAATTTTGACAATAATTCTCTCTAACACCCATTATGGTAGGATAGGAGAGCGGGACTAAAATTATAAGTGTAAGGAAATTGTAACAACCCGAATTTATGGCCCATTATTTAATTACTAAAAATTTATTTTATCCAATAGTTAGTCCATTTATTTATTTTTCCAAGCCCAAACATTCATCATATTTATTTTAATTGTTAGACCAATGTAATTTGGGCCCAAAGCCCAAATCATGTTTTATTTATTATTTAGCTGCATATTTGTGAAATTTGGTATATCACTGTATTTCTTAACCAGATATGTTAGATATTAATTTTAGATATTAATTAGATTTTTTTTAGATAGAGTCAAATTAAATAAATTCCCAAATCTTAGGAGATATCTGTTGATTCCTAATAATAGATTAATACCTTAGCTATAATGTATAAGTAGGTCAAGAAGTCTGTATTGCACACAACATCAGCAGAAACTGAAACACAGAAAAATATAGATAGGTCTAATTACAGCATCCGTTCGGTTTCTCCTTCCAAGTCGATCGCACCTTCCTCCTTCGTTAACAGCGACAGGTATCCTACTTCCAATCCTTGTAGACCATTCATCTTTACTGTAAAAAAATTAGTTGCAGCCTATTTTCAATTTAGAACGACCCCTTAATTCACCGAGTTAGCCGAATCGGTAAATCATGAACCACCACCTTCAACCTGAAACAGTAGCTGGGCATTTGTGCGTGCATAGGGGTAAATTTGTGTGTGTGAATCTGTATGTGCTGGAGTATGATCGTGTGAGTGCAGCCTTGTGTGTGTGTATTAGTGTTATGGTGTATGTTTGTGTGTCAATTAGTGTGTGTATATATGTGTGTATGTGGGAAAAGAAAATAAAGGAAGAGAGAGAGAAGTAAATTGTGTGTGCATGTGTTTCTGCAAAAAGGAAAAAAAGATGAAGCAGAAGGTGAGTGGAGGCAAAAGGTGGAAAATGAAAGGGAGAAGAAAGGGAAATAAGGAGGAGAGAGGGGGAAGGAGACGTGTAGGGGAGAGAGAAGGGAATAAGGAGGGGGTTCAATGTGAGTGATGGTGAGTATGTGTGTCAGGTTAATTAATGAAGAGAGGGGAGAGAAGTGAGGGAGTAATAAAGAAAAAGAAAAGAAAAGAGGAAAGTGATGGTAGACGTGGCTGAGAGAGAGAGATGTGTTGAGCGTGTTTGTTTATTGTGTGTGTTTTAGTTTATTTGGTGGCAGCTGCTGGGAGTAGGTTTAGGTGTAGGTAAAAAGAATTTATTCTCAAGGCTTAATTAAACATAAGATATTGATTCTCCTGATATATTACATAGTCAGTCTATAGTACTCTAGTGTTGCATCTTTTATTCCACAACTTTTTTTTTTAGTCTAGCGGGTTTTATAAATAGATTAAATTAAAATATATTAATTTACAATGTAGGAAATTCTGGTCAAGAGCACGGTGATTAAGCCACTACGTTACATCGGCACGTTTCATTCATTCTTTTAAGGTGGGATTCTCTTTCATGTTTATTTTAATTAAATATTTTGAATGATACTGTGTTTATGTATGCATGTGAATTTTGTTATATGGGAACATTAATTTGTTCCAACCATCATGTCGACTTGACCAGTTGACGATACGAATGTTACGTTTGATACGAATGTTACGTTTGATATGTATGTTATGCACACTATGCATGTTTATACTTTGTTATTCTTGATCTTTAATTATTACAAACTAAATCCCACGGGCTGGATGTAGCTCATACCCTCTGAAAATTAAATTTTCAGGTTAAGGAGCCGACGAAACAAGTGGATGGAGTTGGGTAATTTATTTTTCTTCCGCGTTTATAAAATAATATTTACTTTTGATTTATTGGATTTAGTACATTTTTCTCTGGTTTGGTTTCTTTTGGATTTGATGTCTTTAAATATTATTTGAGTTTATGTTCATTGTTTTGTGAATTGGGGAATTTCATGCGAATTACTATTTATTTATTTGAAAACTTAGTTTTGGGAAATTACGTCTTGGTTTCGTTTCTTTTAAATATATATATACTTGTAAAAATTCATATAAAATATTAGGGTGTTACAGAAATATTTAATAAATGGAATAAAAAAAGGCAGAGGCTAATGCCACCACAAATTCTCCTTTGCCCACCACTATTTGTTTGGGACAAAAATAACCCAAGATAAATGACTAAATTGCCCAATTTTATAAATAATAAATAAAGAAATCATCTTCCCTGTCAGGGTGTCAACCCTACTCACGCCATTTTTGTTTCTCCACCTTCCTCACAAACCCTAATCTTCAATCTTCACTGAATCCTACTTAAAATTAAAAGATTAATTAAACAAGGGTTAATTACTCAAATCAGCCTGTACTATGCGCGTTTTGACACTTTGCAACCTAAACTTAATTTTTTTGCGGATTGCAACCTAAAGTCCACTTTTTTTAAAAAAAAAAATTTACAACCTCCAGCGAAAAAATAAAAAAATTATTAAAAAATATTTAAAAATCATAAATTATTTAAAAAAATCTAAAAATTATTTTAGAAAATCTGAAAATTCATTTAAAATACTTAAAATATGTTGGAATTATTTTTAAAATTTTTAATTTATAAAAAAAAATTATTAAAAATATAAAATTATTTAAAAATCTGAAAATAAAATTTAAAAAATTTAACTATTTCCGATAGTTTTATTTAAAAATAAATACTCCAAAAAAAACTTTTAATATTTAAAAATTAAATTTTCAAATTAAGTTTTATTAAATATTTAGATGAATTTTCTTAATTTGTTTCAATTTTTGAACTAGTAAAACGAGACGCTGGAACAAATTAAGAGTCATGTATCAG
>JAUEKW010000008.1:426323-444792 GCA_032274785.1 Ajuga reptans
GTAGCATAGTAATGTGGTTACCACATATCTCTTTAGGGATCTTGGTTCTGAGATATGTGAAAGTGTCTGGTGGACTTCTACCACCCCACTCAAGTGACTCTAGACCACGGAGTACATTTACAATACTAGATTAAAATGCTCACTTTGATTGAAACAATCCGGACGGAAATGGTATACCCGTCTGAGTGACTACTTGATTGTGAAGGGAAAGAACAATTAAATTTGTATTTGCACATTTATAAAGGAAATAAGTTCCAAATTTACAACTATAACAGATATGTCAATGTTATGGACATAATATGCACTTTTAAGGAAATAAGAGAAATCGTGAGATATTTGTTATCCAATTTTGAGATAAAGGATCATGGAAAAATTCGGCCTTATCTATGTCCGAACTAGAAGACCGAGTTTGTAGAATATTAATTTCTCAGTTTGCATATATCCAAAAGATGATCAGGCGATTTAATATGGATAAAATGCAATCCGTTAGCACTCCTATGATTGGTTGAAGTGCGGACATAATGAAAGATCAATTTGTGTCTAAAGGAAATGACAAAGAGCTATTGGGAGATGAAATTCTTTACTTAAGCGAAAATTGTGCGCATTATTGTACTAAGCTCAATGCACTCAACCAGATATTACTTTCTCAAAGAACTTGCTAGCTATATTTTACTCACGACAACGCATTATCAGTGGAATGATATTATGAAGGAATTTGATATTTAAAGGAAACCATTGAAATGAATTTATTCTTTCCATATTAAAGACATGATAGATTACAAATGAAATTGTAACCTCTAAAGGAAATGTCAAATACTCTCATACATAGAGACAAGAAGGACTACAGATGGAAATGTAACTCCTAAAGAAATGTTGAAACTCACGCCTACTTCCGAACACCAATAATACTTTAGCTGGTTCTGATTGATGTGATTACCTCATTGGCCAATGAAAGAATCATTACTAAACTGGTTGTGCATTACCATGAGGAATACAGTGAAATCTTGAAGATCAACCAAGCACGACTTCTCAAGTTATCTTATCAAATCATTCAGAGACCATTATCCTATATGTAGCAGTTCGCAAGTATCTACGGTTAAAGATCATCATCACACAAATAGAAGAGGCATGTGGCTTGAGTCCTACCACAGACGATCTACTGGAATTTATGAAGACGAAGTTATTTGCTACGAAGAGATGAAATTATACTAAAATCAAAGGCGACCACACGGAGCATGCATCACCAACGTTATTCTATAACCAGCAACCACATGCTATCCTCATGATTTATGTAATCAAGAATGTGGAAATTTACAAAGCTTTCTTGGTAGATGTACATATCAAGTGAGATGTGTAGACTTCAGTGGAGTCTCAACATAGGTGCGTTGCACTATTTTTCCCTTCGATCAAGGTTTTTTTTCCCACTGGGTTTTGTTACTTGGCAAGGTTTTTAATGAGGCAACAAGTTATGCACCATTTACCCTTTGACTTGGCACAAGGGGGAGTGTTGAAGGAAAAATACAATTAGTGTGCCTTCGTCAAAAGTAATTGATAAGGGCAATTTAGGTATTCGCTTATATTAATATATTTGTGAAACCCTTGTATTTGACACCCTATATAAAGTGGATCTGATGAATAAGAGAATCCTAATTATTCCGTGTTTATTCTTCTTGTTTCTTTTCCCGTTCTCCTACAACAGAAATTGCCAATTTACTTCAAAAATGATACTATAAGATACCTTTTATTAAAGAAATATTGTGTAATATTTCATTATGATACTATTACCCCAAGCAAAGGTAAATTAAGCTAAAATGTGGATATGAACAAAAATTCGAGATGAGATTTTTTTTTTAAATTTATTTAAGGTCGAAAAATACTTCGATTTACTTTTAGTTGGAAACATGCTAATTTAATTTAAATTATTTTGGACTATGTCTATTTTGAGATTTAAAGTAAAATCGAACATTATCCACGAAAGGCTTTAATATAGTCCCTTTCATGAGGATCCATTTTATACTAATAATCAAACATAAGATAGCCAATTATCGAATATTTCACAATATTTCTTTAATAAAAGATATGTTACAGTATCATTTTGAAATAAATCGGTAATTACATATATTTTATGTATTTTTTGTATAAGGGTCCTTAAGATAATTTTTTAATAGTTTAAGATCTAATTGAAATAATTTTAAAATATTAGGGACTAGTTGAAATAAAAAATACTTTAGGGACCAATTGAAACAAAATATTAAAACTTAATGGATCAATTAAAATAAAACGGTACTTTAACTCTTTAAGGACTAACTAAAACAGATCTTAATACTTTAGAGACCTTAACATATATTTTGCCTATTAACATTGACAGTTATGATCATATGCAATCCCTAAAAATACGCCTAGTAAATTATATTATTACTCCCACTCACCAAAAATAATTATCCTTTTAGTTTATGAATTTTGTCTCAAAATAAATATGCAATCCCTAAAAATACGCCTAGTAAATTATATTAGACAGAAACTTGTGTGAGACCGTCACACGGTGTGACGGGAAAAAGTATCACCTTTTTGTAGTAAAAGTATCACTATTATTAAATAAAATTATCACTTTTTTGGATAAATAAAGTATCACTTTTTGTACAAAGTATCACCTTTATTTGTAAAAGTATCAGTATTTTTAAAGTATCACATTTTTGGTCAACAGTATCACTGTTTTGGGCAAAAGAATCACATTTTCCTGTAAAAATATATTCTGTCACACTCTGTCACACCGTGTGACCGCCACACGCAAGACTCACTCATTATATTATTACTCCCACTGACCAAAAATAATTATCCTTTTAGTTTATGAATTTTGTCTCAAAATAATTATCATTTTAGAAATTCAAGATATAATTTTCAATGATCTTTCAAAATTGTCCATGTTCTAAATGAGTATTAGAAATGAATAAATGTTGTTAATAAGATAGAGAAAGACACAACCTTCTAAAAATACAATTCAATAATTAAACTTAAATAAGGATATGTGGATCATTTTACTAAGTTCCTTAATCTGCGTGTAATAATTTTCTAAAACGATAATTATTTTGGGACGGAGGAAGTATGTCGTGTGCGAATTCTATAATCGTATTTTGTGTTATTTGTTTTTTTAGTATAAGCATAAAAACACAAACATCTTTGACATAATTTAAAATTGTGTATTATCAAGTCTTAATATTTGATCGTTCGTGCTTATCGTTTCATTTTGTCTATGTATCTAATGTAAATTTGTATTATTATTTTTTTGTCACGCTACAGTATCGTGTGGGAGATTGTCAATCCAATTTAAGAGTTAATAATCTTATAAAATGTTAACAAGAAAAAATTTCAAATAAAATCCACAAATATAGACAATTTAATTTTTTTTAACAGAAAAAATTAAAATAGAAAAAAAACTAATAATAATAATAATAACAGCCACCAATTTGATTTAATGCACAAGATACAAATTATGAAAATAATTATCAATAATAATTTAATTCTTCTAGTGTCATCCTACAGAATAATTTAATATTTGACCAACATAGCACGACAACTAGATGAGTAAAAAAATACATTTTCATTAATCAACCAAAAAATAATACAATGGGGATGGATAAGATGATATTCGGCTCCTTGTTGCAGAGAGAGATAAATAGGGTGGCTCATTCATTGACGCGTTATGGTATATGTAATGTAATGGGTTTGAGCCTACTCATTCTTAATCAATCAAGTTCATTGTTCCCTAACAAAAGATACACATGGGCCAAAGATAAATATATGCATAATAAATATTAATAAGCTCATACACCATTAATATCTATTGAATATGTTTTAGCTAATATATTAAATCCAAAAAAATAGTTTATCGATTCAATGTTTCTAAAACAGAAATGAAAAGTTGGATTTAATATTATGACCTCATATAAAATCTAAAAATTAAAGAAAAATCACTTCTAGCTAGTTCTTTATTTTTATTCAGCTTAAAGTACTAAATCATTGAATATAAATAAGACATATAGATGTACCCAATAATTGTTGATTTAATGCTACTTTTTAGCCAAATTTTATTTGTGTAGATGTTTTTTAGCCACATTAAGAGACTATATGTTTATAAGTCATTCTTCCCTAAAAGACAATATTGCCCTTAAAAAATGGGTGGTAATTTATATGTATACACATTAAGTCATTACCTTATGTGTATATTGATAATTATCATAATTACCATCAATATACGTAAATCGGTGGTAATTATCATTGATATAAGTTACAATCGATATACACGGTTGAGTCATCATCATATGTGTATATCAATGCCAGCTTATACTGATGGTAGTCAGCATCAATATTAAACAATACTGCCACATTTTCAGACTTCCATTCATTAAGGGTATTTGAACTTTACCCTAGAAATAACTAAAAAACATCTACACAAATTTTTTTGGCTATAAAGCATTTAATCTTATCTCATTTAACTAATATGATAAAAACCCACATATCAATAGCAAATATGTACAATATTTTTTCGAAAAAGAATTTTAAATGTAGCTATCCATCTCATGGAAAGAGATGCCTGAATAGGAATGGCAATGAGGCAGGGCAAGTACTTGAAGACCCATATCCGCCCCATCATTCGAATGGGGCGAGTCAGGGCACCCCCTTCTTTCTAAAAAATAAATAAGATTTAAATTACTAGGATTTAAAATAAATGTTATTGATTACTTTTTATACATATATTATTTCAAATGATTATCATGAAAAACTATGGCTATGTCTAATTGCGGTTGGGGAAGACTGAGGTACTGTTGGCTGGAGTAAATATGTTGGGAGTAAATAGAGAGAAGAGAGAGAAACCTGTCTTTTCAATTACAAAAGTGAGAGAAAAGTTAAAAAACACGCAACTGCCAACCTACCCAACCAATTAATGCCCCCAACCTTGCCCATGTCAAACATCACCACGTTGCCCCCAACGTCAACGGGCTGGGGCAACCCTAATCAAACATAGCCTATGAATAGAAATTAATAAATGCTTAAATTACATTTATAATCCTATTTTGTAATATTTATTTGAGTGTTTAAACTTAATTAATAATTTTCTTGTACTAGCCTGTCTCTTATTTTTCATTATTTAATACATGTCATTATTTATTAATTATTAAATATTATATATATATATATATATCATTGCTGAACAGAGCTGATCAGGTAGTTACCGGCTAGGTGGGCTTATTCTATGCTACCCAAGTGGGTAGTACCCCACTTGGATGATCCACCATACACTTGAAAAGTGTATGGAGATCAAATGGCTAGGTGGTTGTATGACCCCTACCCGCCTTAGGACCCAATGCCTCGAGTCAAGCAGGTCAGATCTTAATTGCCATCCGTATACTTGAGAATGCATATTTATAAAAGTACAGTTCATTGGCATAACTTTTGTAGAAAATGTTCATCAATTGTTGTAGAAGATTCGGATTGACATATCCACAAGAACTTTTGTGACGCACATTTGATGCAATTCCATGAGATTTGATCTCAAAATAAACTAAATACATGACTCGACATATCAATCCCATTTGTTCTAGCAAATTTATAACGCATGCAGCTAAACATAAAATGTCTTCATGTGAAATGTAGTCCAACCCTGCTTCATCACTTCAATCCACCTCATTTACTCTAAAATTTTATTAACAATTTAAATAATCTTTTCCATTCATCAAAACTTAAAGATCATCGTTTCCACTCTATCTCGAGTGGATTTGAAACCCAATACAAATTCAACAAAGAATTGCCAAAGTGCGACAAAACAACTAGCTCAGGTATATTACAACACAGATGATGATAAACCACCACCACACGTACAACTCTCCGGTTTTGGAGGACGAGGGAGCGGCTCGCGCTGCTCAATGTAAGGCCAGCTTATATACCAGCACATAATGTTACAAATTATCTATTCACAAAATTACAGCTTCATATGAGCTAAAACATACACATAATCTACACAAATACAGTAAATATCCCTGTGGTTTTCTATCTCATACTGATGGTCAAAGCAAATAATACACATGGATTAAAATCACATCACCATCTGCACAAGGAGCTGCTTTCCAGTTTTGCACCACCCAAATAAATTTAACGATTACCTTCCGATTTTTCACTTATTAGTTCCCGTACAAGGTTGGAATCTTTTTAAACGGTCTTATTCAACAGCTGACTTAAAAGCACGATTCCAGATACACGCACAATATATCCTCCAATTGTTTCTACATTTTCACCCTGAAATTACTCCAACAACTGGAAAGGTAAGCATGATATTATGGCGGCACTAAAGAGAGAGAGAGAGAGCTAGGAAAAGAGGATGTACGAGGAATTTGTGAATCCTGGAAAAATGTACTAAAAATGCGACCATATCTGGGACATGTAAACTTATGTGCTATGACTAGTTAACTTGAAGAGTTCTTACCTGTATTCCCAAGGTGCTATCAATTAACAATGCCAAAACAATCTTCTGAAAATCATGAATCACCTCCTCTTCTATCTCCATTCTCTTCACGTACCGACGCTGCATCTAGTCGCTGTTGCAACTGCCAGTAGAAGAAAACTCGTTAAATCAAAAATTCCATGAGGGCTTCAGGTTGTAATGGACAAATGAAATCTAAAGATTTATCATTCCATGTTACTTTAACATTAGCAACTAGATTTTGAACGATTAACAACTCTTATTGGACAAGTTGGTAGATAGCCTACTATTTAGAGGAACTCGGGGATTCAAACCCTTCCCCAGCGGACCCCTCCCAAATTGTTAAAAGGGTCCAAACTTTTTTTCGGGCGGGGGGGGATGATACATTTGAATAATCTATACACACAACTGAAGTAAGCCATATGGTGTCAACCATGAAACGATCAATAATGATGTGCCTACAAAAAAGCTCACCTGCAAGTACTTTAGTTTTTCTGCAGTTAATTCATCAGTCAAGCTATTCATCCTGCAGACGGTCAGAAAGAGAGTTGAGCTTCTTATGGAAATATAAGAAAAAAGAGATAATATCACTCAATTGTGTTTGTTTCTCCTAAAAAAAATTCAAGTTTTCAGATATGCACCTAGCTTGAAGTTCTGATATCTTCAAAAGCAGCATACGTTCCCTTTCAGAAACAACTGATTCAACCTGCGAATGAGTGAAATATCACTGACATAAATATTCTATATTCATATTTGAAGTGGTTTTCTTATTCAGATCAATCCAACCCAGTGTCACTATCAAGAAAACGACAGCATAAGTGTATATAAGGTATCCTAGAACTATGAATTTAGTATATTTTAAATTTAATTTAGATTTATTAGAAACTTCACCCCATTATTTCAGCTGGTCTCAAGCTCAGATATTGGAGGAGTTGGTTCTGCATTGGTGATAGGCTACCACTGTAATTAAAAAAGAAAATAAAAGAAAAAACAAATAAATAGGGGTTGGGGGAGTATTTTGTGATTGTTGGCATCAAGTCTGTGATGGTCCACCATCCGTTGCATCTCGTCTCGGAATTTATTTTTACGTTAATCATAGATAAGATGTGTATTTGGAAGGAAAATATATAAAAGTAATATTTTGTTTTGTTGGGTAAATAGGATGATGATTATCTTTTATTCAATTTTATCTTACTTCATATGCAAATTATATATAAAAGTAGGTGCAGAAAACATCAAATATAGGCATACAGTCCAATTCTGGAGACTAATAAAATGTTTACCAGAGTAAACACATTTTCATTTTGGAAAAGAAAACTGATCCAGGAAATTTAAAAAGAAACATTGGCCACAGTTCTTAAGATCACGACTTTTCAAGTTAATGACATCAATGTTAAACTGCAAAACTTCATATTCTAAGTTGCATCCTGTTCGGCTTTGTTTTGAGTTGGTTCTAAATTTGGTTCCAATAGAAAAAAGTAAGAGATGGTAATTCTGGGATAGGACTGGAAACCTCGGAAACTGAAAATGTGTTTGTATAGACGATTTTTAATAATTAATAATATATTCTAAATGAAATTCTGTTGGTGGTGTTGTTCTTTCTGTGGAATTGTGAAAAATATTTAAGTTTGGCAATGGATAAATATTTTGCAAGATAAATGTCATTTTAATTTGTAAATAATTAAAAGTTATTGTCATACATTGCATCAACTACTATATCCCCAATGAAATCAAAATTTCATGGGATCACCTGTTCTCGGTCTCAAAAAATGCAGCCTCTTCCGGTCGTCTTTAAAAGAAAAATTATAAATGCACCGAAATGAACAAATAAATGGTTCTTAGCGCTTACACAGCCATTATTTTCTGAACCACGAGGTAGAGGAGGCAGTTTCCCATTTTGAGGAGCTGAAAAAAAAACACATATATAAACACACTTCAGCCAAATAAATAGAGAAATATTTAGTAATACGCATAAACAGTTCAACCATCAGATTTTAACGTACCATTTTCTACCTCCACTGTCTGCAAGCTACTCAACAAATTCACGATAAGATCCTGGATTTAGGTGGCGAGAAGTGAGAACAAGATAAATCAGAGAGTTGACTATTTCTTAATGCATAATGATAGGAAAAATGCCACACACTCTATGAGATGTAAATAGCTTTTAGAAATCCTACTTGCTGGATTGATGTTTGTTGGAAGAGATTCTGAAGGTGAGGCATGAGAATTGAGGCAAGCACATTACTGTTGCCGATTTCCTTGGGTGACTGGCTGTGGGGCTGAAAACCAAGAACCAAAAAAGTAACAAATCAAATTTACTTCGAAGAACAGGTAAACAAAGAAAGAAGCTGGAGTTTGACAATGACACTTTACAAGTTAAAATGTCAATTGATACAGGGAGCATACAAACCATTTGCTTGGAATCAAATATCCAGCTCCCCACGCTAGCAGATTTCCTTAGTGGTGACCCCTGAAAACCACATTAGCACGTGTGAGTATAGAACTAAGCATCCTCATCACCGTTTCCAACAGTCAATGCAACTCCATCTCACCTGAGAGTTTCTTCGAGAAACTGTGGATAATGGAATATCCTAATAATTGCATCTAAGTTAGCAACAGTCATGAAAAAGAAACAAGTGCCATAACCACGCAGCAGTACCTTTACAAGATCCACATTTTCTGATGTCACAGAGAATCGCCCTTTTATTTGTACCAAGTTCGGTTTTGATTTATCGTCCAACGAATCTTTGAACCCTAAAACAAAGAGAACCCATGATGTGATTCTGGAAGATTGTCCATGGATAGCTACAGTTACTTGATTGTGTGACTACTTGATGAAAATAATTACCTCCTGAAGATTTGATTGGAGCTGATAAACTGTTTGCTGAAGCTCGGTTAGGAAGGTTCAAAGGACCACTAAAACTTGGGGCTCTTTTCACTGATTGACACTTATCAGCCACTTGGTGGTTCTCAATCTCATACCTGACGAACCAGTTTCATATTTCCCAGTGAATTTAATGAGGTAGAGAAATTCTCCTGCTAACATGCAAAAGCTCGGTACTGACAGTATACATGTAACAGAGAGCAAGAGCTTTTCTATCTAATAGAGGAAGAAAATTAACATTTGCTCAGTCAAAAGTTGATGAATAGTGCAACCCTATATTCAAATTAACTTTCTTCTCTTCAGCTCTTTATAGCATGAGAAATAGCATAAGACCATCAAAATATGATACTCCCCGCAGCTCTTTATAACATCACTAAATTTTTGGGGTTTATTATGTCAGAATCCAGACCAAACTGACCTGCAAAGTTCTTACAAATTTAGCTTACACCCCTTATCAAATTTACAACTATTTGTCTGAATATCAAGAAGTCCAAACGCCTTTCTTGTCAGGATAAAATGGTCTAGCTCAAGAAAATGGCAGTACTATACAGTCTATATTATAACTATCGGATGAAAGTCTTCACTGATAATGGTGTGCTAAAGTTGACTGAAGAAAAATGGTATTGCCATGGAAACATGTTTACTTGGAGACCACAGCTTATACTATAATCTTTACATTAATCACTTCTGAAAAGCTACTTTTCGAGTCCATTTCTAAATGATCATAGTGATACTTGATGTTCTTGCACGTGTAAGACTTAATATAAATGAACATGCTCATCTCAAATTAAATTTGTAGGGAGTAACATGAGAGCAGTCAATACTAGGCATAACCAAAATTTCCTGAAAAACTATCAGCTCCATGGATACAACTAGGACCATCAAGTGAAGTCGAAAGCATGCATATTGAGAGTTCATGTTAAGACCATCAACAGCAAAAGAAACAAGAACAAGAGGCTGGTCAGAAATATAGTCTTGCAGCCATGTGCACTCTAGTCTCTAATACTCTTATCTAAGAGACTTATCAATTCCTAACTGCAGTAGGAACAATCACTGAGAATCACCCTTCTTAACTTCTAAAGTTTAAAAAAACACTGTGGTCTAAGCATAACAAGAACTCAAACAAGGATAACAACAACAACAACAACAACGAACTAATCAGTAAACCCACAGTGGGATCTGTTATAGAAATCATATCTCGCACTCGTGTTTGATTGAGACACATTTTTAATATTTACATATAAAAGGTTTCTTTCTCCTTCTTAGGTCTTCCACCTCCAATTTTAATTTGGGTTAAAAATTATCTATCTTCTACTCGTTGTACTGGTGCATTTTAAGGTCTCCTATGTACATGGGCATACCATCTTAAGTGTGTAAATTTTCTCATCTATCAGGGTCACCCCTATCTTCTTTCTAATGCATTCCATTTCTTATATATCTAATCTAGGGTGCTAGATATCGATCATAACATTCACATTTCTACTACCCTAATTCCTTTTTTCTTCATGGTTATACATAGTTTCCCAACATTCCTTATCCATACAGCATCTAGTCTAATGGTTTAGTGGTACTTTATGAACAACAAAAGGACAGATCAAACAAAAATATAAATTATAATGAACCTTTCTAAATTGCGCGCTCTTTCTGACTGTGAATGACTTAGCACAGTACCAGGCATGAGTGGTCCACTTTGAGTTTGACGGGGTCTGCCTGTCTGATTTCTAGTCTTGGCTTGTGCTACTTCTTTCTCTACCAGTGATGGTAGCAGCTCAGATTTTGAGTCACTCTTCTTTAGATCATTTTTTTCCTTATTGTCATACTCTGTTATATCACCTTCAGATATCTTTCCCTTGTTTGCCTGACTCTCGATTACAAGCCCCTCAACGTCATATGCTTTTTCTCTAAAGACAAAATGAAACAGCACAAAACATTTTTAAGCTGGGTTAGGAACAGGTGAAAATGCAAGTACATCACATATAAAAAGCATGCATCAAAGCAGAAAATTAAAATCATCTAGCAAACTGAAGTTCAGAAGACAATAATAATGGATTAAGCAGAAATATGATATTCACATAAAGATGAAATAAACATAATACACTTACCTGCCAATATTATTGCTTGTATCTACTGATTTTACCACAGAATTATATGCAACCTGTGAACAGCAAATGAATTTTGTTTAACTACTTATCGCAATCTGTCCATGAAGCAGTAAACGTAGAAAATGTACATGAAAGTAAACACTTCATGATAAAATGATAATCATGAAAAGAAATTTTCAATGACCCTTTGGCTAGTATAAAAGTTTAGGCTGTCTTCTTCTTCTTTGAGTTCTTGTATTTCATCCTCGCCTTGCAGCTGTCATTGAAAAAACAGCCCATATGATCACTTAGAATGTTAATGGTTGCTCAGTAACGATGGCCGAACAATATCTATATATGTGTGTGTGTATTATATATACACATATTTACATACCAAAGATGCTTGGAGCTTCAAATCCTCAACATCAAAGTTCCATGCACTTACTCCTCGCTGGTACTCACTCTGAAGGAGACAAGAAAACCTTATAAATCAAGAGAAAGACCAACTACACAAGAAAAGAAAAGAGAAGAAAAAAATACATGAACACATAGAGGAAACTGTAGTAGTTCTTGAAATTTCTAATGATAAGTTTAACTGCAACTACTCCACTGTGTAGTATTTCCCACTCACCAGTACTTCATTTCAATAGTTTAAGGAAGAAGAAGAAGAAAAAACAAATGGAGTGTAGGACCCCAAGTTACCAACCTCTTCAGCACCAAAAGATTAAAAGGATCCCAATAGGAATCTGATGAAGGAAACCGGGCCATTGATTGCTCATAAACAAATACAACAATGAGGTAAATTGAATGCTGATTGAAAAACGGGGTTAAGTATTAGTTGGGGGCTAATGTCCACTGTATATTTCTCCATGCACTTCAGATTAGACTGGGTGCTTTAAGTCAAACCCATAAAAGAAGAAGTAATGGTTACAAGCAGCTTCTGACTAATCAAAGATGAAATATCACTCGTATGAAAGAATATATAGGAGCAATAAGGTACACTGTCATGTAGGACATGCAAAAGGACATACTCTCATTGTATCTCTCTATTTGCAGGGAATAACATGTTGCAGATATGTTTCATATAGTCTTTCACATCATAGCCCATGCAATAAGCGGAAAAGCATTAGGACTAACAGATGAAAAAGGATGGTTGCATATATTTCTCAGAAACACAAAGCAAGAAACACAAAGGGAAAGCAATTGAAAGAAAATAATAAATTGCGGTGCTTTTCAAACCTGAGATATAGCTTCTTGTTCAGCTGAAGGCATTTTCTTCAAAGCAAGTTGTGCAGCATCTTTCAGCTACATTCAACTCACAACATCAACAAAAAATTCAAGAAAAGTTTACCTTAAACCCTATTAACTCTCATGAACCTGATATACCTGGAGATCTTTCACGCGCTTCCACAGAGGTGGCAGGTCAGCAAATAACTTTTTCACAGAGAGTTCAGGAGGTTTCGCATTCTTGAAAAAGGAATGTTTTAACAACTTTTCTGCAGTTGGTCTCTTTGTTTGATCTTTCACCAAGCACATAGCAACCATTTCTTTGAAAGACTGTCCAAAAACCAGTGATTGCTTAATTATGGGCTGGCAAACAATTATAGACCTTGGATGTGTTTAGTGATAATCACATGAATACCTTAGAGAACCTCTTATCACGGTCATAATCAAGTCCAGGTGGGGCATTTTGTATTGTCATTAGCAAAACCTGTTGGAAGGGAGAAGGAAATATTAACACGGGTTTACTACAGTAACCTCCATAAAAACAGCAAAGGTCTTATGTAGATATCTATACCTTCATTGGAGGATATTTTGAGAATGGCGCGTGTCCATGAGCCAACTCCAGCGCGGTTATTCCAAATGACCATATGTCAGCCCTGCAATTTTGACAAAAGTGCTATAAACTGTGCACCAATCAATCAGACTTTTATACAACTAGCAATTATATCTGTACAATGACATATTGGCAACAATGCAGGCACTGAACATAAAAAAATTTACTTGAGAAGTAGCGTTTGATAAGTCATGTACATCGTCACATAGTTAAAATTCCAGTTTAATCTGTCAGTCATGTTCAGATATGAAACGCAGTCAATTAAAACTAGCTAGACACAACTTGGCTTTTGAACGAGCATAAATCTTTTAGGAAAAGAGTAGCTCCATAATCTCATCTATACCTCAGAAGTGAACGACCACGTATAGACTCTAGCAGAGATTGAGTAGACGTCCAATAAAATCAAAGAGACTGATAATTAAATTCATGTATGCACACATGCACAAACACCTTTGTGATGCTCATCAAACATTTATGTAGGTACAAAACACATATCATATAACTACCAAGGCAATCTGAGAATACAGAGGAAAAACCCACTTGAAATCATATCCAGTTCCTGGCTGCAACACTTCTGGGGCCATCCTGCACAAGTAGTCAAAATTATACACATAATAGAAGGTAGCACGGGTTGTTTGAGGATATATATATATGGGCGGCAGGGGAGAGAGCTAGAGAGTACCAGCATGGAGTTCCTACAAAGGTATTCCTAGAACGTTGTCTGTCACCTCTGTCAAACATGCAAGCTGAGACACCAAAGTCGGCAAGCTTCACCTCACCATTACTGTCCATTAATATATTTCCTGCCTGTAAAAAGATGTTTAACAAAATGTGAAGCAACTTTTACTTGATGTATGCCATCCAAAGAACATGTCAATCTTTAGGTTCAGTATAAGTTGAAATCAGGATAATTGATTAACCTTCACGTCACGATGAATATGGCCATGTTGATGAAGGTATTCCAAAGCCTTCAAAGTTTCTTTCAAGATAGACCCAATAGCAGATTCTTCAAATCCTTCTTGATATGCTATCTTCATGAGATGTAGGCAAGAACCCTCAGCCATAAAAGGCATTACCACCCAAAGGTTGCGGTCAACAACAAATGAACAAAATGCTCTGATAACATTGGGATGATCTATTAAACTCATAGTTTGTGCTTCCCTGCGAATATCATCCTGTCAAAAGGGCAAAGCTATTCAATTAAAAATCCAGCCAACCATATCGACTATTGGTCTTTATAATTCTCTGCTTTATAACATGATATTGAGAAAGAGAATTCAATTTTAAGATCTAGTTCTCAAAACAATACTGCAGTCATCAACTTCGCATTTCTTTATATTAAATGAAACGTTGAAATTATACTCCTCCTTACCAGCTTAAGCTTTCCGATGAGGTGGTCATTCACCATTTTACCAACATTAACAATTATAAAGTGTACGGAAACAGTTTTTCTTCAACTCTTTTCGCATCTTTTGACAAACAAGTTTCCCAGGAGGTAACAGTTTATGACTATCCAAACATTAAGTGTTTCAGAAGGTGAAGCATTAGAATATTTTAATCTAGAATGACTCACTGTAGTTGCATACAATGTTCATTGACTCTAAGTATGCAATAAATTCAGAAGCAGCAAACTATTGACAAGAACACAGTATACAGATTCTCTTCATACCTTTCCCAAGAATGACATTACTTAAAGTCATACATTGTTTGGTAGGGTCAATCTCTACCTAAGTATATGAACAAGACAAGCAGCAATGGCCACCAGAAGGTTTAAATATCAGAAATAGTTTGCTCATAAATTATTAAATTTATCACATTTTTTGGGTTAAATAGCTCTAGCTAATCCTGGAAAGTAGAACATCTGATTGATAATAATCAGAGACAAGGAGAGAGATTTCTCCCCTGTAACCTTCACGGTTTGTAAATTTATACAGCAAAAGTCCTGTCAAACTTGTGGTTACTTGCCTTGAATATGATGATCTTAACCCCAAAATTTGTGGATATGAATGTATACAAAAAACACGCGCACATACATGTATGTATCACTTCAGGATAGATCCAATGGCAGACTCCTCAAACCCCATGATCAGACTCTGATGGAACAAAACTTTTGGCTTATAAGTTGCTTTTAATATCTTAGATCTAAGATTTATTGGAAGTAAATACAAATATGAGAAGTAATTTATTAAAATACAAAATAAAATGTTGAAACACCAAAAGTGTTGCAGACCCATTTGAACTTTTTTACAGCTACATCAAATCCATTATACATCTACCTTCATTTGGATTAACTCTTATTCAGAATATGATTTTCACCTTCTATTGTGAAAATAATTGCAACTTACAATAATAGAAAAGTGAAAATAAGCAACGGTTATCAGGCTTTAGAATGCCTAGTTTATCCAACAGGAACAATCCATAATTTTAGCATTTACCATCAAACCCAACACTAGGCTAAAATGAGACAAGTAGGGCTCAGTTTTGAACAAAGAAGTTTAAGCACACAAAAAAAAAAAACTTTCATTTCGGGGAGAGACTGCACAATTCTGAATCAATAGCGCAAATAATCTCGTTTGAAAATAAAATCTTCAATTTTTTTATTATCAAGAATAAAAAAATTAACCATCAAGGAATCAATTACTCATCTATCTACTGTAGCCAAATACACTTCATCAACAGTAACTGGTTATCATGAAGCAGTTTAGCACTCATGAAGACCGGCCAGGTTACATGAAATATGTCTCTAGCATCCCCTTCCTCAGAATTTTGAATATCATATCACTCTTATAAGTTAACTCGTTTCGACGACCTCTGTCAAATCAAAGAATTACGTGTACTTTCGGGAACTCAAACTAAATCCAGCTGGTAACCCCAGCATCTTCTACATTTTATTTCCACATGCAGTCAGTTAGTTGCATATAGGAAACAATCAATCCAAAAGCTTTACTGAAATCAACAATACCTAACCAACACCATGTGCGCTAGGAACAAAAGTTGATCTTCAACCCCATTAGACAATGAAACAAACTCCAAAAGAGCCCATAACCATAAAGAAACTAAATAGAGCAAAAATTCAACATTTTCTACCTACCATCACCACAAACCAATTTAATGCTCCAAATATCAAAGATTTACCCTCTAGAACTACCGACTTCCACTTAAACAATTTCTTAGCCAAACACCGGGATCTCCAATTGCAAGCGCATTAATAATTTCAAGCAACATCTCAAGCTAGATCAAAGCTCACCTCATATAAAAACAAACTGAAGAAAACTACACAAAATCAAACAAAGTAACAAAATCACAACAAAAATGGAGGAAGGCAAAGATTGAACAAACCAGATTGCTGTTGCACCGATCGAGATCCAAGCACTTAACAGCCACCACTTCATTGGAAGGCACATAGATCGCTCTGTAAACAGTTGCGCTCGCACCGTACCCAACCTCCTCCAGAAGCTGGTAATCATTCGGATTCGCTGAGTAAGTCTTCGCCATTATTTTTTCTTCACTAAGCCGTTGATGAAACCATCAATCTGAAACTCTCACCGCTTCGATTTCAACATAATAATACAACAAAAGCTTCCTTCAAACAATATATATATAGATATATATAAATATATCTTCCTTGTACTGTTCCTTTCTCTCTCCTTTTTTCGACAGTGAGAGTCTGTAGATATGGACTGAGTTGAAGTCTGCTGAAATTTTCTGCTCTCTCTCTCTGTCTGTTACAATGCTCCGAATTATAGCGATATTTTTTAGATTTTGGTTTGTTTTTCTGATCCCTTCCATTTATTTTATTTTTATCTCTCAATCTTCATTTTATTTTTATTTATTTTAAATTTAATTTGGGGGTTTATTTTAATGGAATTATCCATCCGTTGACCTAAGAAGTATACGCCTATTCGGTACACGCCACTGAATTTCACGTTTATATTTGACTTCAAATTATATGAAAATTTTCTGAGGTTGTACAAACATTTTCATCTCATGATTATTGCATCAACTATCAAGTATAATGTAGTTGGTAAGATGATTTTGTTATGTTAATGTATTATTTTGATACGGTTTGATTGGATTTTTTTTTTTTAAAGATCTTTTCGTTTATATTTTCGTATAAAGGAAATTATCTTTGGTGCTTATTATGAGTCTTCTGCAGTTCAGATGAGGTGGATGTAGTACCGAATAATGAAAAAAAGTTACAATTATTATTTGGTATTCACGAGATTTCTTACGAAAGAGAAGGAATGAGATATTCGTGCAAGGAAAGATTATCTTTAGAAGATATGCATATCTCTTGCTCTTATTCCTTATATTGGCGGCTCAAGATACTTTTTACTCTTGGAGTCTTAGTTTGTATCATATAAATAAAGTAAGACTTATGTACCCTATATATATTAATATTTCTTATGTACAGCGGGTTAACCCGATACAACTGAATTTCAAATTTTCGCTCAACTAAAAAAAAATTGCGTCAAAAATACAAATTAAGTGATACTTTTTTTTCAGAAAAAATGTAATACTTTTGTACAAAATTTAATAATTCATGTGTTTTTGGAATAAATTATTTGTTTTTATCATGTTTAATTGTTTATATAAGTTTTTCAATATCAAGATCTATATAAGTTCTCTTAGATATTATTATTGTTATTATTATTGTTGTTGTAATTATTATTATTATTCACTTTCTATAAAAATTATTCCAAAATAATCTCGAGTGTTTTTTTCATAGATTGGTAGAAGGTCTTTATTCAAATAGCTTTGAGCTACATGAATTGGGGATAAACCTTTTAGGTTTTCATCAACGGGGAAGCAATTTATATATCATGAAATGATGTAAGGATATTTTAGATCCTCTTTGGATTCTTGTTGTGCAAATATTGTATTAGGATAATACTGAATATCATAGGTTGTATAATCATTTTTGAACTCCTGGATATGACTAACTTTTTAAAAGCTTGTGCTACTTTTAGCAGTTGTTGGTGTTGTCTCCTTTTTAGGTTGCCGGGTTTCTCCAAGAGGGATTCAAAATTAGGAAATTCTCTTTTTCGACTAGGAAAGTATAATTTCTTAAGTCATTTTAAAAAACTAATTTAGAACTAGTAATGCACCCGTGCAATGCACGGCTAGTAATTAAATTATTTATGTATTTGAAAATCGATGCATTGTATAAATGGTAAATAGAAAAAGATAAT
>JAUEKW010000008.1:444892-455412 GCA_032274785.1 Ajuga reptans
CACGCCCAACCTCTCCCAATTTTAGTGTCTGCGTGTAGCCAACCTCCCTTTCCCCCACTCTCACTCAATTTTCTATACCCAGGTTTAGTTTTTAGAACCTAAAAAAAAAATTCCTACCTAAACCCAACCCCCCCAACCCACCTAAACCTACACATTCAGGTACAAGTCTATGCCATGTCACCCTAAACCCATCCCATTGAGGATGCTCTAAGCATTCTATTTCATATGATATTTCATAAGAATAAAATATAAAGGAAAAATACAAAATAGACTGTTGTTTCTTTTGATAAAAATACCACTGGAGAGTGGAGAGGACTGATATATTTGGTCGGAATCGGCCAACGACAAATTTTTCCCTCTCGCCGACCAATGGCGACGGCCTCCATCGGCGTCGCCACCCCTCTCTCCGCCTCTATCCGCCGTCTAACTCATCTTCACTTCACTCACTCCTCCTCTAAACTCTCCCGTTTCTCTACTCTGCGTGCTACTGCCGCCACCACAATGCAGGAGTCTTCCAGTAAGCTGCATCCATCTCTGGAAGTTACCGGCGGAGCTGTGGACACATTCCTACCCGCATTCAAAACCCTTCATCTACCTTACGTTCCTTTCCCCTTTATTGCTTGGAATCGCCATGTGGAAACGATTTTTGCGGCATTTTTTCGGTCACTCCCCGACGTCAGGTTCCGGCGTGAGTGTCTCCGTACTAGCGACAACGGCGCTGTTGCCCTCGACTGGGTTTCCGGCGACGACCGGAACTTGACTTCAGATTCTCCCATACTCATTTTACTGGTAGGTCACAAATTGATGGTCAATTAGCTTTGTTCAGCGATGTAGATTTTAGGCAATGGCACTTTTATCTATTTGATGCCTGTTTTGGAGTATCTTGTGTTCATTAACTGATTTTATGAATTGATTTACCAACTTCAGGATAATTTCGAATACATAATCTCTTGTCCAAAATAAGAGAAGTGCTTTAAGCATTTCATTGTTAGTTTAGTAAATTAGAGAGAATAAGAGGAATCACTTTTATTGTTGCTTTGGATAATCAGGAGATTATTTAGAATGGAGTGCGCTAAATTAAAGAGAAAGCTTTATTATTTAGACTTTGAATTTCGCGAGTAAATGAAAAGTATGAAAAACGAGAGCAAAGAATACAAAATCCGAGGAAAAAAGTATTCTTCATTTGTTTGTTCAAAATCAAATTCAAGAACCAAATATAGCCTTTATGCTTATTATGTGTTGGTTACAAAAGGAGTTGAAAATGTATTTGACAATGGAAGGTTGCAGCCAGGTCTCACTGGTGGTAGTGGGGACACGTACGTGAGGCATATGCTATTGCGAGCTAGGAGCAAAGGATGGCGAGGGGTAGTATTTAATAGCAGAGGTTGTGGAGACAGCCCCGTGACCACAGCTCAGGTACTCATGTTTGTGAGCCTTCTCTTCTGTGCATGGAATATAAGGCTTTTAATTTCAAATACTCTATAAACTTGCCATCTTCATCAAATGTTTGGCTGTATTCATGCACTATTGTGTCATTATTACATGTCTGATTGGATGATAGACCATTGGCAGATGTAGAGTGCTAGCCTTATTATTGATATTTTTAGATTCTTGCTAATTCTGCAGACAATATCATCAATTTTTGGTAGCTTCATATATGACTAACTTTCTCTCGGCAACCTACCTTGTATTTCATCTACGGCTAATCACTGCAGTTCTATTCAGCTTCATTTCTTGGAGATGTTTCGGAGGTGGTGGAGCATGTTGGCAACCGGTACCCAAGAGCAAATTTATATGCTGTTGGCTGGTCTCTTGGAGCTAATATTCTTGTTCGATATGTGGGTCAGGTAAAATTGAACCATGATCATACGCTTATTTTTTCTTAGAGGTTGTAATTTTCTCTGCATTCTGTTTATTTTGTACTACTTATTTACTTGATACTTCTTCTGACTCAAAAATAGAGTCATATTTCTCAGAGTACAACTTTATATTTTTGGTCCACAGAATAAAGATTCGACTTATTATCAGCCATCAATTTGCACTAATGCCCTGTTAAGATAGCTATAAAGACTGTAAAAGCAAGCAAAGAACATAAAACAAGTAACAGCCATTTTAGGAAACCTTTTCTGTATATTTCAGCTCAATTGAACAGTATACATATGATATGCATGCGTTTATATACAACCGATGGATCATTCTAGACCCTATAAACGTGTAGTACACTTTTTGTAGCACAGATACAATACAACAAATCACTGCACAAAATGTACTATGTGATTCCCACGCCGTATTGTCTATCTTGAGCCGAGGGTTGCATGGGGTGAATGTTAGACGTCCCTTGCATACATGGAGTCTTTGTTGAGCTCGTGGTGGTCCATTCATTAGTGTCACTAGGCTGGAGTCAGCTGATCATGCTGACTGGATTACATTCGCTATCATGCTTCTCCCTGTATTTGTTGGTTTAACTTATCCATTTATACTTACTCTTAAGCGTTTTTGCGATATGCACATTATAAAAATCTGAATAAAAATAAACTTTGACTTTGGAAGCAGGATGGAGGGAGTATATCCTCTTTTTGGGACCATGGTATTTAAGCTGACCATGTGTTTCTTTTCTGGACCATGTTTATTTAAGCTTCTACACCTCTATTTTATTTCCTTGCTAACTAGGCATACAGCGTTGCCATACTGGTCGGGAGGCTCTAAATGCCTTTCCACGAAAAAATTGCTTGTCCTAGCAGCTTCTATAAGTATTCAATCAATGCTTTAATTTGTTAGGAATGTTATTCATCACGAAGGAAAAGTTTTCCATTTGTTCAGGATTAGAACTGTCAATATTCAGTTAGTCTTTGTTTCATTTGAGTGTCTTACAAGCATGTGTTTTTTGGAAGTTAGGAGAAATTTAGTAGCTTTTGCTGTTCACCGTCCAGATTGTACCCTTAAGGGTTGGACCTTAATTCTTGATCTGGATTATCACTAGCTTCTTGATTTAATTCAGTTATAAATATTTTGTGGAAATTCAATGCAAGCATGCACTTATACAATGTTCAAATTTGTGTATGTGTAGGAAAAAATAGAATAGTTTTAATCTGATCTAGTACGATCCTTTTTCATTAACTTGTTAAATTATAATTTTAGTTAGTGATAATGTTTTCTTAAGAGTAACACTTCTACTTTATGATTGGAAATTTTCGTGCTCCTATTATGGCTTATGATATCAACATCATGTTGTAGAGCTATTGATTAAAAAAATCTGTCGTTAAGAATTGACTTTTGTGCTTTTTGTGATTTCTCGAGTGAGCTATGGTGGCAAAGGATTAATCAAGCTTGTTTAAGGGAAACTTGGACCTTAGTCCTCCTTAGGAAGCGAACCAGATCTTATAGAAGGAAGATGAATTTCTGCTCTGCTTTATGCACCTTTTATGTTTTCTTTCTGTAGAGTTCACAAGGGATGTAAAATACAGAAAACTAGAACCAGGATAATTAGGGGTAAGGACTGCTGTCCTTGGAAAAAGCCAAGCTTCTAGAGAATTTGGCAAATTGGGCCGCTAAGGTTACGGACATGAACTTCTATTCCAAACCGTGTTTCATCTTGTATTCCATAACATTCACTACATACCACATATATAGAATGACATCATAAATATACACGGCAAGTAGCGGATATTATTGAATATAAGATGGAACACGGTTTGGAAAAGAAGATCCCATCCGCTAAGGTTAGGCTTGATTGCATGGGTCATATGCCTTGCCTACAAATTTATCTTTAACAGTTTTCTTCAGCATCTAAAAAATTTGATTAGCTTTCTTTCACTTGAATGTTTTATCCACAGCAGAAATATCTTCAATTAGGAGTGAATTATAATTTGATCAGACTCCTGTACTCTTACATGGACTAAGAAGCGCTGTTACTGAAACAGCAAATTAGAATGGCGTCTATGGCAATATGAGCTAATGACTTAACAGTAATTATAGTTTTCAACTTTCAGTGGAGAGATAATGGTATATTAACATTGTTAAAGGAGTGCCATAATGTGAACATTCAGTATCGGCGTGTGCTTTATTTTAGCTATGGATACTACTTGTCAGCAATTATTCCTCTGGGGAGCTAATAAGGAATTAAAAGTGCCACACTCAATTGCAACAGAAGTATTTTTGGTGTAGCGATGGATGCTTGTACCACCAGAAAATGGACTCTGCCCCTGAAAACTGTAAATTATGCCCCTTAAATGCCACTACTTTTCCTTCAACACTCCACTTTTATACTTCCATTTCAAGGATGGAATTTATTATAGCTGCCCTACTGATTCAATAGTGGAGTCTCGTTGTTCCTTGCGTTCTATAAATTCATTGTTTCTTGCTCAATAAGTTCAGTTCCTTCAGAATACTCCGTGCTTCTTTTTTTTTTTTTTTCCATGAATACCATAGGTTACTTTAATTCTTATGTTTCATATAGGTATGTAGATTTTGGCCTCTGAAAAAGTTTTCCGCCCGTAACTGGATTGGCTTCATCACTCTTTGCTTTCCTAACAACCAATATGACGATTTCCAGAATTTCATCATTAGAAATAGGCTGCTCCTGTGGATCTATTTTGCATGTGATAGTTGTAATCTGCTGGTTTATTAAATAACAAGCGATTCTATGTGTATAGACTGTAGATATCAGTGTCACTTTTAATCTTACATTTCTTTCACCTTAAATCCTGGCCCTGTCTTACTCATATTCTTTGTCACAGGAATCTTTCTCTTGCCCTCTTGCTGGTGCCATATCCTTATGCAACCCTTTTAATTTGGTAATTGCAGATGAGGACTTCCGTAAGGGCTTTAATATCGTTTATGACAAAGCTCTATCAAATGCACTCTGCAAGATTTTCAAGAGGTACCGTGGAAGGATTTCCTTGGTTATGTTTCCGCCACACTTACCTATTCCTAAAATCGTTGTCTTGTCTATGTTTATATCACACTCATTTACTTGACTATAAGACATTTGATTGGGATGCATTATTCTGCAGGCATGCTCTTCTTTTTGAGGATATTGGAGGTGAATTCAATATCCCTTTGGCTGCTAATGCGAAATCTGTTAGGGAATTCGATGAGGGACTTACACGAGGTTTGTATATGTTTCTAGATGCATGAAACTATGTCTACACCATTGTAGCACTAACTGGTTATTGATTGTTGACAATCATAGTTTCATTTGGATTCAAATCTGTGGATGATTACTACTCGAACTCCAGCAGTTCTTATTCCATAAAGAATGTCTCCATACCTCTGCTATGCATCCAGGCAAGTAATGTTATATGGTTCATTGTTAGTACTTAGTAGTAGTTCATAAAATGGTGTAGATTCAAATGTGAAAACTTATTCGAATAAGTAATTTGATTTCAGTTTTCTTCTTTGTTCCTGAATTCTGTTGAAACTGTTTGAAACTGGCTCCTCTTTACATTTGCCAACACTCAAAGGCTTTCTTTCTTTTTTTTTTCTTTTTTCTTTTTCCTTTTTTTGTTGCCAAATTTATATTCGTGAATAAAGCCCTCTAGGCCTAGGTGGCCACTCGTTTTCCTTTCCGAAACCCTGGGGGAAAGTTTACCTATTGGGGTAGTTCTATCTGTTATTTGGGTTGTCTTGTTTTTGCTCAGATGCTTTATTTTGTAATGATTTTCAGGCTAAGAATGATCCAATTGCACCATCTCGGGGAATCCCTCGTGAAGACATACAGGTTTCCAACCTCTTATTGTTGCCCATATTCATGTTCAGTGCGCCTCCTTGTACTCCCTTATGTTTTTATATTCAATAAAAAGAGGATCGAGATATTGTCAAAGGCGTCCCTGCGATATAAAAGACGGTTGCCAGTGGATTTTACACTAGTTTTACGAATGAAATTCAATAAAAGAGAAACTTGTACATGAAAATGAGCCAGGTTTGTTTATTGTTGGAATGTGCCTTTAAACTATTAAAAGTCCACAGCATAGTTAACCTTAATTCCACTATTTATAGTGATATTTCTAGTTTCTTCTCAGAAGAAACAGATTCTCGCTGCTGGGAGCTCTTCTACCTGCCTCTTGCTCTATTTCTTTGGCTGTTCTTTTAAGAACCCGGAAAATAAGATTTTTCAATTGTTAAATAAACTAATTGTAGGAGATGAGCAAAACAGGTACCCATATTATTGTAGATTATAGATAATTTAGGAGGTTTTACATCTATTGCTGGCTTTCCCCGGGCATGCAATTTAATTGCGCCTAGTGCCTTAGGCAATAGGAGGCGTTGTGCCTTAAGTGCACCTTGTGCTTTTGACTATAGCTTGAAGAATAAGTTATAGAAGAATTGGCATGAGAAAATGCCAAAAGAATCCTCACTATCGAACAAGCCCATAAGGACATCAGGCATTTCAGAGCCCCTCAATTTGCAATGGAAATGAAGATTCCATCATAGGGAGTGAGTAACAATAATAACTAAATTCCACGAAAGAGGCAGTGGCTGATTATGAAGATTTTGTAATGAGTTCTGGTACATATAACTCTATCAAACTTTCTTGACCTCGCCACATTGAAGAAAAGATGGGTAGACCCTAGCGATGTATCAACATGGACTCCTAGAAGTTGTAGTAGCTAATCTTGCACCCCGCTTATTATCCTGCTTCCCATATTTGCTAACTATAACCATTCCTCAAAGGTCGAACCTCCACCACAACTTAACATTGATCAAACATTGCCAATTTATAATCCTCCCATTTCTCTAGGCCTAGCAACAACCTTTTATATGAGCCCTTTCCCACAAGAAACCCGCCGTTTCTCTATAGGATTTTTTACCCCTGTAGGGATTTTAAAACGAGACAATATAACAGACCCCATATAGATAAATATGCCCTTTTCGGCCTGCGAATCTACTTGCAATCTCCACATTTGGTTTAAAAGATGAAGTTTTAGAGTATTACCCTCAAGTAGCTCCTGGTTTTAAAGGCCAAATTAGGTTTAGGTTTCTATGAATTTCTTGATCTATTCAATAGTTTATTTCGGGTATCATTGTTCGTTCTTTCTGGCGGAGAACCCAACCCATGTTTCCATATTTTTTCACAAATCCCAGGTGATTAGATATTGGGGGATTGATCAAATTATATTGCAGATTTGAGAGATTTTTTTTATTAAGGGATCTCTTTTCTTTCTTCTCTTGCCTATGGTTTCTTGTATAGTTAAATCCCAATTGTGATTTTTGAGTGATGAAATATTTTTGGCTGAGCTCTACCATCATTCTGTTTCCTGCCTTTTTCTTAAGTCTTTCTAGTTTTTGTTTTTATTTGGTTGAATTAATAGAAAATGACAATTTTGCCTTAAAGAAAAGAATGCAAGGCACGTGATGCCCATATGGCTGGCTGGAGTTTTGGCAGGCAGCTACCAAAGTGTGACTTTTTTAGTAGTTAGGCGACCAACTAATAAAGGTTAATAATTTACAGGGCTGGGTCCAAAATCACCAATAGTTTGGAGACCAATTTGTAATCTTTCCTTTAATAAATCCATGATTCTATATGCCGCTTTTGTAAGGAGAGTAACGAAAAGCTATTTTGTTCTCAGTTACACTCTCTAATAGATTCCTCTTATTCTATCCAACTTCCTACTAAATGTAACTAACGCTTGCCTTTGAAATTTGAAAAGTTTCTGCTAATTGCTTTTTTCATTTGTGGGGCATCATTCTGAAGTGCACGTTTGAGATCTTCTGCGACCAAAAAAAGAAAAGGAGAAAAAAAAAAAACAACTGACGAGCCCTTTTGCTGGTGGCTATAGGATATAAGCTTATGCAGTAGAACCAGGAGCAGTTCTGATCACATTAATTTGCATATATCTTTGAAAACGTGGTTTTATTATAGTTAATTGTATAACTTTTTCATGCACTTTTATTAGGTGAGGTTGATTGCTAATACAACTTGTGAAACGTGTGTTAAGTGTTAGCTTATGTCACGTGATAAATGTCTCCTTTCTGTTTGGATGCTCAATCATTGAGTGACTGTGCTTCCCATGTTATTCGTTAGTCTTCGATGTATTGAAAATACACATCGTCAACTATTCACTGGATTATGATGCACTTAGCTTTGAGCCTGGTGCATAAATCTTTTGTAGCAAGCACTAAAATAAACAACAATATCATGCCTTTGAATTTGCTTTATTGACCTTGGTGTCCCACAATCAAACAAGAGTCTAATGTATTTTAGTTTTTTTATTTATACTTTGCATTTCTTAGTGGGGGATTCTTTTGCTTTCTTTCATACTTTTTTCGTTACTTTGTAAGCTCTGGAATGTCTTCCCGAAACAGATGAGAGTTGAACGTATTTGGATTGATGCATCATTGTATCTTAATGTGGTTTTCTTTTGCTTTCTTTTATATTTTTGGCTTTAATGGTTATCTTCTGAATAATTCCTCGACCTTTGTTCAGAAAACCAGACACTTTTCGCAGCCATGACTTTGTTCAATTTATGTTTTGGAATTTCTTCCCCATATGGACGAGACATGGACATATGTGAACTGATACAATGCATTACGTGTTGGGATACCTTCTGCTATCTTTTACGTCCTTGAGGGTCGTATTTACGATAAGAAATTTGTAATGCGACTAACTTGTATATTTTTAACTACGGTATAACTATAAAACTTCTTGATAGATAAAGGGAATGCTAATGCTGTAAGAACAAATTGCATAAATATGTGCCTGTACATGTTCAATGATCAGATGTTTCTCTTTTCCATTCCTGTCATGTTTCTGAAATTTTGTTCCTCAGAAAAATCCGAACTGTATGCTGATAGTTACACCGAAAGGTGGGCATTTGGGGTGGGTGGCGGGTGACGAAGCTCCATGGACTGACCCGGTAGTTATGGATTTCTTGGAACACTTAGAGGCTAGATGTTCAACTGCAAGAATGAAGAATGTGGAAAATACTGGCAGTGTACAGTAACAGGATCTTCTTCAGCTATGATTTTTTTACATTGTTTTAAGCATTATGCTTGAAATGCTACTCATTATAGATTTATATATACAAACATTAATGAAAATTCTTGTTTCATTTGGGTTGTACTTTGAGATCTTCGGCATTCAGAATCCGTACTACCAGTTTGTGTCTCTAAAAAGACGTTGATCAAGTCCTAAACATGAGCTCTGGACTTTGAACAACCTCCCACTAGTTCACCTCTTTTCTTATGTAAAATGCTCTTATTTGAGTGTTTGTCTATTTCAAATTTGGTATTTTCTGCCTAAGAAGGTGGATATTTTGGGGGACTTGGAAAACATCTTTTTGGCATTACCATTTCTACTTGGATTCTTCTGTACAAATATTAATTTTCTATTTTTAAAATAAATCATTTCCATTGTCACTATTCGGAAAAGTGAGATTCATGCATTTCTAAATAGAATTAATTTAAACAAAAAATAAAATTCAATGACATTATGCTTGTCCCTTGTTCTATCATCATGATTAAGACGTAGGTTGAGAAATTTTGGCCTTACAAATTTCTTCTTTTCCACCTCAAGAGAAATCATAATTGGAAACGAAATAATTGTTGGAAAAAAGAAAAAAAGATAGATAGCTCTTGAAGAAGCTAGGTGTACTGTTGATGTGACCCAGTTGTTATCTTCGACTCAAGTATGTCTTGAATTGGCTACCTTTATCTATATAGGTATTACTTACCCACATGAATGTCAGTTTTATCTGCATGGTATAGGATTACACGCGAATAAAATAAAAAAACAGGTAGGACACTACCCGAAATTTAGGATAACGGGTAGGGCATTGTCCGCATCCACCAAATTATAATTGGGAAATATAGGATATGGGTTTAGTGTTATACCAATCTACCCTACCCGTCTATCATATATATATATATATATATATATATATATACTCCATCCGTCCTATAAAAAGAGTTCTGTATCAAAATTATTTCTTGTCCCATAAAAAGAGTCATGTTTGAAAAATCAAAGTTAGTTATCCATATAAATTACTTTGATGCCCTTATAAAATCATGTTAATACTTTGATGCCAATGGAATATTGATGAATTTAACGAAATTTTGAGGGTAAAACTTACAATCACCCACTTATAAAGAGTTGTACATTGACTTAATTGACAAAATATAAAAAAATTTACATTCATCAAACATAATTTTTTTAATAGGACGGAGGAAGTATTACATTTTACCTTAAGAATCAAGTATTGATAGTAACAGTTTGTTGTGCGTAAATAAAGATCTGAAAGATTTTTTATTTATTATTATTATTATTATTTTCTGAATTAGGAATTTCGGATCTTGAGTTAATAGAGTTAGTTATTTTGAATTTTCTATAATGGAATAGCATTAGAGTGGGAAATTTTCATTTTTAATCCTGTAAAGGATTAGTCCAGAAAAAGTTATGTATCTTGCATAATTTCAATTTTAGTCCTGTAAGTTTCAAAAATGTCCAATTTAAGGACAAATTCCGCCAAAGGTCACTAATTTCGCCGGAGTTGTTGACGTTGAGGTTCTGGTAAGGATAATTG
>JAUEKW010000008.1:462815-476229 GCA_032274785.1 Ajuga reptans
CCAAATACTACAAGGGTGATCAATCCTAAATAGAAAGACATACAATTCCATAAAATCGGCTCCAATACAACAAACCCCTAATTTCATGCTCAATTCGCCCAATTTTCACCCAAAACCCTAGGTTGGGTTACTCCCAACTATTAAAAATTACAAGACTACTCACACATCATACATAGGAGATAAAACAAATAAAGCTCAACAAAACATAGCAAACCCATCTGAAAATCACAATAAGAATTCGAAAATAACAAAGTGAAGCAAAAGATATAATTTCTTAGTCTTTTTTAGCTTTAGGAAGCTAAATCTTCAACCAAATACAAAGGTGATGTAGTCGAGCCCTTCAATTTTGAACTAAATTGGTTTTGTCTTCCACCCAAGTGCAAGATTCCACCAAGAAACTAGAGAGAATTCTATTCTAGAGAGAAACTAGAGAGAAAACTAGTATATGGCAATGTAAAACTAAGAAAATGAGTTATGAGAATGACATGGGGGCAGAGGGGAATGAAAGCTATTTATACTAGCAGCCCTCTTGAGCCCTAAATAAATAGAAAATTACAAGAGACATGGGGTCAAAATGTAATAAAATGGAAATGTGACTTAAGTTGTTGAAAAGAAGGAAATCCTTATATATAGGCCCGTGTTTTGACCGGCCCGTTTTTATGCTTCCGGCCCAAAATGGTCTTCAGCCTAAACATACAAGTTGCGTCTCTTTATCTTGGGGTCACACATGACTTTTTATCGCCTTAATCGGAGCTCGGACGAGGGAGATATGGTCGAAATATTGGGACGCGCTGGGTTGACTCGTGATTTTTGCCGAATTGGACTCGCCTTGGCTCATCCCTAGGAGGGCCAAGCCACAAAAGCTTCTGCCTGGCATACCAGTCGAATACCAGTGCAGTACCGCTCACCGGTACCGGTCCCAGGTACCGCTCACCGGTACCGGTCGGGTATGGGGGCGGTATTGCCCCTACCGACGTGCTGTCCAACCGCGCGCCGCGTCTTTGCTTTGATGTTTTCTCCTCTTCTCGTCCGTTTTCTCGCTTAGGTTCCTTCATGAAGTTTTCTCGGGACATCTTGAACTTCTTGACTGTTAAGTTTTAGTTTGATCGGGGCTCGTTGGGCCTTGAAAAATGTGTCAGAAGTGGCTGGTATGTGCAACGGGCCTCGTGAGAATTCAGTTTCTATTTTTCCTACAAAATATGATCGAAATACCTTCAAAAACATATCAAATCGTACAATTAGGAAAATACGACCTTGATTCACATAAATTTATGACTCGGGACCTAATTGGACGTGTGATGCATGTTTTATGCTCAAAATAGGGCAAGAAAATAGCAAGAAAATAGTATATTTCGACGCCGATCAACCACCTAATCTTATTATTTGGAAATGTTTTGTCCTTGCAAATCTGAAGTTTTATATTTTAGGCATTGATAGTTCAGTTTATAATTTGTTTGTTGATTTGGAGAAATTAGTTGCTTTTATATGCACAAAAGTGAGACACTGCTGCTGGAATTTAGAGCTTAAATTGTATATTTTGCTGTCAACTTTGACTTGGAAAATATTAGTAATATATTAATTAAGATAGATTTACTAAGTGCAAAATCATAAATCTTATAAGAATGTATTGTTGTAATTTTATATTCTATTTATTTTTTGTTGGTGGAAATTATATCTTATTTTTGTGGTCGAAGATGTATATGGATTCTACAAGAACAAGTCTTCTTTGATAAGTAAAATTATTGAAGACAAGAAAAAGCTGAAGTTGTTGCCGAAAGAGGTCATAAAAAAAAAAGGAACAGCGGAAGAAGACCATGCATTATGTTGTTGATGTTCAGAAAAAGAAGCACAGCCTAGTTTATAAATGAGCAATTCTTTTATTTTGTTGAATGCATTGTTAATTTTTGTGATTAGTTAATGATACATTTCTGGTGTTTTTGTTGAACACATTGCTAAATGTTTGTTTTTTGGGAAATCAATCTGAAATCTACATGATATATATTATACTGTTTGGACAATAGACTTATACTATTAGACGATACGACTTATACTGCTTGCATGTTTCTTAAAAATGAATAACAATATTATAAATTGAATGTTGAACACATTGTTAATTTTTTTTTTTAATAGTTAACGATACGACTTATACTGTTATATGTTTGCACAATAAACTTATATTGTTATATAATACGGCTTATACTGTTATGCAATATGACTTATATGATACAACTTATATTATTATACAATACGACGTATATTGTTTGCATGTTGTAGTTATCATGCTTGTCGATAAACAAAAACTGGAAAACACGAGTTATACTGTTGATATTTTCATGCATACAAAATTATTGTCCTTTAAATTGAATAATATTTTTGTAAATCTAACAAATAAATATTATACTATTTGGGCAATAAATTTATAATTTTATACAATACGACTTATATTGTTTGATTAATAATTAATAAGCTTATTATGTTGTACAATATGACTTATACTGATTTAGTCGAAAATGCTACTAGCCAAAAGATTCCCCCAACTTTTTCTCTATAAATTCACCTCTAAATGATTGAATATATCTTGTTCCTATAATGGCATTCACCGAAGGGGGAGAAAATTAAGATAATTTCTTCGCAGAATTTAACTTAGGGAAGACAATCTGAAACTGTGACTGTCTTTAACACAAAATTCCTTAACCCAAGTGCAATATCAATATCATAATATTCTTTCCCCAAAAGCTGCAAGTAAGAAGATGTAAAGAAAACATCAATGGAGTTTATCCAGTAAAGCTAAACCAAGCAAGATTAGAAGGTTTCATTATTCGCAAACAAGTATGATTCAGAAGATTGGCAGAGAACTTGATGGGCGATGACGATACTCGATGAAGATGCTCCGCGACATGTTAGGGCTTTTGAGGAGAGAATATGCGTGAGAGTTGGGAGAGAAGAGCACGTGAGTAATGCTTAGTGTTTAGCGCGTGAATTTTGTTTAATAATTTTACTATTTTTCGGTTAATTTTAGAATGGTGCACCTTGTGCACATAAAACATTCTCTACCAAAATTGTGTTACTTCTTCGGGAATTAATTGTAACTTAGTTGGCTGAGCCCTTTGTAATTCATATCAGTAATCAGGGATCAAATTTCACCAAACCTCTCCTCAATCAAAATTTGAACTGAAAAATAAAATATTGTTACTTCTTCGATTCGGCAACTCTCACTCTGTATGATTACTCATTAAATATTTCTTATGTTGATTTTGGCTTCACGATTAATCTAGAATTTTATAGGATAATCCATAAGGAATAGAGTGAGTGTTGTGTGTGACGGTCTCACGGTGTCAGGGCAGATCTTAATGGGGCCTATATCGAGCTCTAGCCCAGGGCAAAATTTGTAGAATCTCATTTTTAGTACTATGATTTTTATTGTTTTAATTATTATTTGCTCTACATTTTTACTTAAGCACACCCCATTTAATTTTTTTTTCGCATTCTTATCTTTATCCACTTATATGTAAATATCTCAAACAAAAAATTATGCCCAATTACTCCATTTCAAATTAATTTATTAATTATTATAATAAATTCTCTATAAAAAATTAAATTTCTTGTTGATTCTATAACTAATTCTTTTTATTTTTTGTTTTCAAGTATAGTAAGATGCAACTATTTTTATCATTAATTTGTTTAATATATTTAAATTTTTATGTTCTAGCCCACTCCATCACTAAATTCTGGATCCGTCCTTGCACGGTGTGATGGAGTGTGGCGGAACACATTTTTACAGGAAAAAGATATACTTTTACATATAAAAGTGATACTTTTACCTTAAAAAGTGATACTTCTGTAAATAAAGGTGATACTATCAGTATAAAAAGTTGTATTTTTTTTTGTTAAAAAAAATGATACGTTTATAAATGAAAGTGATACTTTTACTACAAAAAGTAATTTTTTATCGTCACACGACCATCACACCGTGTGGCAGCCACACACAAGTTTTTGTCTAAGGGATAAATTAATTTGCAGGAAACAAAGAAGTACATAAATGAACTACTAAGTTCATCCCATAAAAATAGTCAATTTTCATGAAGGTACAACTTTTTTATTTTTTATTTTATTTTGTTTTGTTTGTTTTTTGTATTTTTTTTTTTTTTTGTTCAATTTAATGAAGGTGCAACCTTCTAAGGACTATAAACTCTCGTTTGTACGGTTTCTTTTATTTGCACATTTGACATATTCAAAGCCCATATACTATCCCTACCCACTGTGAGCATTGTTAATATGCAAATCGTTAATGTGTAAAAATCTTTTTACTTAATTTTGGATAAAATTATTTACTTTCTATTATAAGATTTTGACATATCATCAGTAGACACATTAACATATACCCACCGTAAGTAAGGAAGCATGATTGAAATATTTAACTTATTCATGAAATTAAAAAACAAAATCCTTATTTAATAAAACGAAATATTAACTTTTAAAAGTAGAATCTTCCTTTCATACAAGAAAAGAATTTGAAATATAACTTGTTTTTAGGACCAGTGATATTAAAATTTGGGGTTAATTACGTAAAAATATGACATTTTGACTGATTATCATTTGCAACATGGCATTTCAACTGTAACATAAAAATGTACCACCTTTATAATTTTTTTTAATTCAATGCACCCAAAAATTTATGGGCTCCAATTGCAAATATTGAGCACGAATATGAGATTTTGACCCGCCCAATTGTATATCTGTAATTTTACGAATTATTTTAACCCCTAATAAAATAAAAACAACATTCTTTTATCATTAAACAATAATATTTTTATTTAGTTGGGAGTTTAAAAATATTATATGATTATACGTCTGCAGTCGGGATAGCCAAAATCTCGATTTCGCACTCCACGTCTGCAATCCGCGCCAAAAATTTGACCGGGTGGAATGAATTGAAAAAATTATAAAGATTGTACATTTCTAATGTTATATTTAAAAAGTTATGCTGCAAATAATAATTGACCAAAAAAATCGTAAATTTTCACGTAATTAAACCTAAATTTTAGTTAACGTCCCAAGTTCCTATTGACCACCTAAAACAGTTTGCGATAGTTAAGGTTCTTGGTGTAATAAACTACACCTCCAGTATGCTTATATAACAAGTAGGAGAAGAGGAGAAAGATACATACATGAAGGAAACGCTTTGACATCTCAAAATAGGAGAATACAACAAGTTCCTATTAAACAAGCATATAATATAAATTTATCACCAAAAAGAACTCTACAATGATTTCATCATTTGATAAAGATACACACAATTTCGCATTCCCCGTTGCAAAAAGAGTCGTCAGCCAGCCATATCCACGTCACCGGCGTTCTCTTCTTCATTCGTCGTACTCATTGATGCAAAAAGATGCTCTATTTTAAGGGGAGAATGCCGAGCTGCATACTGGAACATCACCTGAAACGCGATCACCAAGTTTACGGCATTTATCAAAATCCAACACGATTATGAAACCATTCTCGGGTGAATCACAACACCTTCTAAACATGCCATGCCCATCTAAAATAAAAATCTATATCAACACTCTAATCTTACACTTATCCATGATATATTGAGGCTGCCAAATCCATGGACCAATGGTGTATCTGAAGTGTTTCTCAAAGGAGATTAAGTTATCATGATCTATGCGGGCCTCCCTTTATTCTCAACATTATTCAGATTACGTAAATCAGCTCACATGATTTCTTTTACAAATTAAAGACAATTTTCAACTCCATTTCAGCACATTGATAAAGATTACAAACATCAAAGGTTAAGTACATTATGTTTGTTTACTTTTCCAACATCTCACAAGAAAAATGGGAACAAAAAATTATTGGAGTGTCAGAACAAGATACGAACTCTAAATCATTTTTGAACTAAAAACCAAAACTGAAAAGTGCAGCAAACATCAAGGTTGAATCAATTTTTTAACCCTCCGGGCAACTATAAGGAAACAATTAAAGTACAACCATCATTCAGGAGTTGTAAGTTGTAACTAAAGTCGACCAATTGAAGCAAAGTAGCTAATGAGCCTAAACAGAAAGACAGGATAGACCGATTGAATTTTCTTGTAAATCACATATATGTCAACTTTGGTTTTATTACTTAGAAACCTACTTCAGACCTGCAGCCTATCCTTAACTATTAGTATAAAGTTCTTATAATCGGCCCAGACTGGCTAGCCCCATCGGGAACCGGACCGATTGATGGTAAATGACCAAACAGACAAAGCAGAAGTAATTGAATAGTGGGATAGAACCGAAAAACATAGAAACCGAATAGAATTGATTCCTCAATAAAACCAGTTAAAGGAAAATCTGGAACAAAATAAAGTGCAGCTTTCTAAATTGAAATAGCAAATTAACGCCCTCACATCAGTTCTAAATTTGATCTTCTACAAGTTGAATAATCTAATCAGGACATGAGTTTCAACTGTGACAAAGTAGACTCTTGGATCTGATTCTTGATCTCCATAGAAACCAAAAAAACAAAAAAAAATTATAGACAAACAAGTAAATTCCATCTCCAATTTTTGTAGCTTTTTTTCGAGTACAAAGAAAGAGGAAACAAAAGAATGTGAAAGGAGAGGAGAAGCAGGAGAAGAGACTGGAGAAAAGAAACGAGTTCCTCAATTTACGATTTGAAGATATTGAAGATTCTATGATTTTTTTGATGGAAAAGTTAAGCCGCGAAGAGCAAATAAGAGTTATTGAATAAGGCACATACAATTTTATAGACAGTAATTGATTTTTTTAACAATCATATATATTATCTTTTTATTTTTCACAAGAAGGCTTATATTATGTATTAAAGTATGGATAGTTTATACCTCTGGACTTTGATAAGTAAATTGGTTGATATGTATTAATTTTCAAAATGATATGTTAAAAAACCAAACCGACCAATAGCAAGGCCGGTTGTCATCGGTCCAGTTATGAAAACACTGATGATCAAATTTCAACAAATTCAGAAGTAGCGGTAGGAGAAGGATTCAAAATTTGACCATGGTTTTGGGTTAAGTTAGGGCTTATATACCCTTCCACACTCTCATGTGGAACCGATGTGGGATATCGTAACACATTGATGCCATGATTAACTAAAACTTCAGCTGAACCTCAATAAAGACGGATATCCAATAGACGATGAAACTTGTGTTGCAGAATCAACATTTCGATGAAACTGTGTCGTTAATATGGAGTTGGCTGAAGTTTTAGAGTTGGGAAATGCAAATGCACTTCATGTCAAATAATGGGCAAAGATCATTGTATTGTCTAAAACCTGTACATTTAGTATTATGTTTGTTTAAATTTCTGATAAAATTACTAATCATTACAGATGGAGAAAACCATGCGTACAAAAAACTCTAACCATATTTTCAGGATATTTTCAGGTAAACTACTAGAGTTGACATGATTATTGATTCTCAATTGAAAAGGAAGATGCAAAATGCATACAAGGAAACACAAGTAAACTGCCTGCTTACCTTGGAGTAACTATCAGCAAAAGCTCGTGCACGGTTAGGTTTTCCTAGGTAGTGCAGATCAGCTCTCTCTAGCTTCCCATCTGCAAAACAAAAGCCCCCTTCACCAATGGCAAACCTTAGGAGATCACCAGCATCCAGTCCTGTCTGAAACCCATGAATTAGAATATAATTTTGGTATCTATCTTCCAAAAACTTTTGGTTGTGGATTACACCGAATATACCTACAAAATATTTCGGCTACGAATTTTGTCAATCAACAGAATGATGAGGACTCTAGTCTAATAACTATCCGTATGATTATTGATTGCAAGCAAGCATATAAGATAAAAACTATATTTAGAGAGGGTGTAACACAAAAATATCATTGCTTATAATCTTAATAATATGAAAGAATAAAGAGGCAGGTATCCATCAACAGAGCCTGATTGGAGTGATGGCTTGATGCATCAAAAAAAGTACAGTGCAGTGATCATTAGTTTATTTAGTAAGTAAATCTGATAAATCTTAATGTGCAAACATTCCATGTTTTTCTGTTTAAAACCTATCATGACACTCTTCATATGGTAGCATCTCACTCAGTTTCCCGTTTCAAGTAACAGCAATTTCATTTGTATTACAACGAATACAAATAATCAAACCTTCTGTATGAAGTCACTGTCCAAGCAACTAAAATTAACAGGAGGATCATCTGATGTCACCAGTCTCCCATCAGTTTGTAGCTCCAACACTACCTGATTATTTTTCAAAAGTAAACAATCAGATTAGAGCAATTCCCAGTCATTACACTTGTTAACGATAATTATACAGCAAATGTATTGTACACACAAAGCGTTAAAATAGATTCCTTGAGAAATTCCTCTGTAAAAGTGGTTCCTCTCCATATATGATATATAAACAATGCAAATATAAACATAACAGCACCATGATTTTCTGTTGTGACTTTTAACTGCTGGAGATTTTCAACAAACATTAAAATGCTAAGTTCTAACATCTTTTCTTTGCCAATACTCTTTACTACTAACATTGATAGAGCCCATCTAGGGGGATTGATTAGAGTGATTTGGGGAATAATTGGCTAGCAAGATACTAGCATATTAATAGTTGATATGGGAAATAATAAGCTAGCATAGTAATTAGTAATAGCATATTAGTAGCTAATATAGGGGATGAAAATTAGGGATACAATTATATAAATAAAGGGGTGGGGATGAGCATTGGCATCAACCATAAAAGTAGTCTTTGTATCGGCCTTTGGCTTGGGCAGCTTCGGCTAACGAGATTATTCCCGGTGTTTCTTTTCATTTTCACTAATATATATATTTACTTTCTTTTAATTTTAAATATCTACTCTCTACTCTATGAAATTGGTCCGACCTGCCGGCCCCTCCAACTCTCACCAAGACGGATTCATGTTACACGCACGGATGGAGAGTCGACTGGATGTGATAGAGAAGAGGAGTGACTTGATAAGGGAGGAATTGACTCAACAACGAAAACAATTAGACAAATTAGATAAATCGGAGGAAATGGTGGTCGCATTAACAAAGGGAAAGGTAGTCGATGAGGGTGGTGATGTCACACAAGTTCCTACTCAAGCTGATGAAATCAACGATTCTCCAATTGGCAACTAACCTACATGTAATTTTACTCAAACGAATGAAATCGATTATTCTCCAATTGGCAACCAATCTTTTCTCATCCCTGCCGTTGACGATTTGCAAATATCCGCAAAACAGGTTGAACTTCCGAATTTCAATGGGAGAGACCACATTGAATACATTAGAAAAGTTGAACTATATTCGTACATCCACCTTGGCGATGGCAGAATTGAAGTTGGAATTGGTTTTGGTGTCTGTGGAGGGTAAATGTGGGTGGAACTACTAAGAGTTGTAGTGAGGAATTTGGGCTTGGCCCAAGCATCAATAAATCCCTACACATATTGATTGCCCAAAAAGTTGAAGGAGAAAGCTCAATTGACAAGTTCGAAGTTGAAGACCATAGATGAATGTTTCTAAGAACTTCCTGATTTCAGCCTTGAGGACAAGGCTATTTTGAATGGCGGATTAATTGATAGAGCTCATCTAGGGGGATTGATAAGAGTGATTTGGGGAATAACGGGCTAGCAAGATATTAGCATATTAATAGTTGATATGGGAAATAATTAGCTAGCATAGTAATAGCATATTAGTAGCTAATATAGGGGCTGAAAATCAGGGATGCAATTATATAAATAAAGGGGTGGGGATGAGCATTGGCATCAACCAGAAAAGTAGGTCTTTGGCTTGGGCAGCTTCGGCTGGCGGGATTATTCCCGGTGTTTCTTTTCATTTTCACCTAATATATATATTTACTTACTTTAAATTTTAAAAATCTACTCTTTACTCTATCAAACATGGAAGCTATATCAATATATTTTCCAACAACAGCATAGAGTGTTGAAGAATACATCGCCAAGAAGACTTGCTCTGGATTACTTTTTGACTAATCTATATTTCAGTTCTCGTTATATGAAGCAAGAAATTTCTTTTTAGTATAACGAGTAGCTGCCACCTAAAGATTTATCCTAAACATCAATACCAAATTAGTTCATATATACCTGCTGTTGATCAGGAATCTGTCCCTTACTATCTGTATCAAGAACATATTGACTACAATTCTCATCCTTCCAGACTAATACCAAAGGGGTATTTCCTGATTGGTAATGCGCATGCCTGTAAGAATCGGAAGCAAAAAATTAGAGTTTGAAAGAAAGAGAGAGCACCGTATTAACTCAATGGGAGGAATAAATTATGGTACACTAATTCAGTTATAGCTGATAGATAAGCACGAATTGGAGAAGATAGAAAACCAAACATCCTTTACAGAAAAATAAATGACAAAAAAAGGACAGATATAAAATACAGACAAAACAAGTTGCAAGAAACAAGAAATCCTTTAACCTAGTGAAAAAAGGGGAAAGGCCTTTGGTTATAAATTAGGTTTCTCTACATTTTTGTATTCCATAGTTTGGTTTTTAATTTTTCTTTTTTTCTCCTTTCCGAAATAAGGTTTGCAGAGTCCTTCCCTTTTCATTTTGAATCTGCATTAGTTAAATGGGATTTGGGTATGTGAATTCCTACTTCAGAAGGTTGTCTTTCATCTTAGTGTGTCCTATATTCTGATATCTCTATACTATTGCAATAAAGATTCACAGATATGGATCCACCGAAAAAGCCAAATACCTGATGAAAGAGTTGCTAATAAACTTTCTAATAGAGTCACTCCATTTCAGTATTGTCCAAGATCACTGCCACAGTTCTTTGAAATAATTGGTCAGTTGCAACTTTGCAATCCTACAGCTTTCAGTTCCAATATGCAGTTTGTCTTGGTACAAATTTAAATAATTTACATGCCTCTCAGCATCATAAGCAACAGATATATAAAAGTATCCCGGTATAGCAGATAGTCCATGAGAAGGTATTAAACAGAAAAAAAAGGACAAAAAAAAAATCAAATATGATCTAACATATATGAGTATCAGTAACAGAATTATTAGCTGCTGAAACTAGAAACTGGGATTTGTTTATTGAAGAAAATAAGAGATTAGTAAGTTTAGCAATCAGAAAGTAGTCTTTTAATGCATTCAACAAATAAAGTCTACATATCATACATTTAACGAAATTAAGTGAAGAGTTTTACATAACCATGAGATAACAACTACTGTATCAGTCAATGTGAGGGTGGTCATAGAGTACCATAATTACACCTACAATTCATTTTCCTAAGAACAGAGAAACAATGAGAAAAAGGATTATGAGGGATAGGTTATCACTGTCACTAATGGATGTGATTATATAAGTTCAGAATTAGATTGTCATTGTATTGTGTTAACTTAATGTTCTGAGCATACAATTACAAGTCAAACACAATGCACCTGGGCTAATGTCAACGAGTAGGCATCAAAACCAGTAAGTGGTGTACCGACAAGAACTACAGACAAGCAGAACACAGTGGGACCTGAAATCTACTAGACAGTGAATTAAGATAAACCCATGAGTATCAGCATTTTTGTCCAAAAACTCATACTTTCAATGTTTAATCATTGCAGATATGCTGTTACGTTTCTACAGAGACGAACAATAGTTAAAATTGACAAAAGAAGTTATGCAAATCTAATAGAAATTTACTGATTTACAATTTTATGATATTAAATGCCTTTCATGAAAATCAGGTAGTGTCACAAAAGGACGCTCACTTATTATAGAACAACAGCCCATCCTTCACATACGGCACTGATCCAGTATAAGCTGCTTTCAGACCCTCCTGGTCACAGTTGTATATGACAACAGTACTGAACCTATATTTATGGTAAGGCGAAGGATCATTGCAAGCCCCTGTCTCAACAAGCTTGCTGTTTAACCAGAAAAACCTGAACTCTGCGGTGCATTCGTACATTGGCATTCCCCCCCAGCACACCATGTCAATTACATAGTATGTTTGATCCCGCTGCAAGTCATAGAGCAATATGTAACACATCATATCATTTAAATATTCAAGAACAAAGCCAGAAAGGGGAAAAAACAAAGAAGTTAAAAAAAAACACACTACCTCATGAAATATGCAATCGAGTATACAATAAGATTGGCCTGACCGCGTACTGTTATTGGTCCTCGCACCATTAGGCAAAGCAGAAGGAAACCGATGCAACATGCTGCCATTGCGCAATCTACTAATTGTTGTCCCATTAGATGACACCACAAAACAACGTTTTCCAGCTGGTCTAGTGCATACATACCTGTACAGAAGGAAAATGGGTTGCATATGCATATAATCCATAATTCTATGTCATGAATTATCTAACCCCAGATTGAGATTTTATTTATGACTAGGAAGCTTCAAACTCGTCATTATTAAGAAATGCTTAAATAAATGTTGTAATATAAATTTTGTTAGTCAACGTTATAAAGCACAAATTCTTCAAATACGAGACGAATGTGTCTCTCATTTCAAGCTTCCAAGAATTACAATTAATTAGTCCATTTCCACATTCTAGAAATAGTATGAGCTAGCTCTCCTCTTTTAACTGAAGCTTATGAAGTTCGAATTTGTTTCACAGATAACATGGATTGGGGGTTAAATCTTTCCAAACAAATTGAAAATAACATGAGAACAACGAATCAAAAGTGAAAATGAGTTCACATCGGGTTACGCAAATAGTGAGGAGAATAGCCTAAATCAGCGTACCAATCAGTATTTAATCGATCAGGCACATCGATCATCCACTCAGGAAGCAAAAGCTGCTTAGCAAACCATCGCCGAGCTTCAGAGCCTCTTAGTGTGGCTGCTTGTCGAACATCAAAATCTCGAGTGTGTTCTTCCTCCTGGTCCACAATATCGAAATCTCGAGCAGGTTCTTCGGGCTGGGACACAATTTCAAACTCGGGCTCGGGCTCGGCCGAATTGTTTTGAAGGGATAGAATATTTTCGGCTAAACAGCGGGCCTGGTGCTGGGCATCGCGACGGTGCTGAGCCTGCCGTTGCAAGGACAAGTCTCGCCGCTTCTGTTGGTCGGAGATCGGCGGCCGTTTGAATGGACGGCGGAGATCGTGTGGCGCCATCGGCAGTTTAAGCTCAACGAGAATTTACAGAACAAACTATACAGAGGTTTAGGGGGTTCAGTTGGGAATTTTAAATGGATAAATAAATAAGAGTGGCTTTTTTTAATGGGTTAATAACAAAAAGCAACCTAGAGTATGTGGGTTTTATCACTTAAATCTCTAAACTTTATTTTATCTCTGATTGCAACATATAGTATGCGGGTTTTATCCAATTTCAACCTATAGTATGCGTATTTTGTCCGATTGCAACCTCCGACGAAATTTCCGGCGAAAATTTAAAATTTGAAGGATATTTCAGTAATTTAAAAA
>JAUEKW010000008.1:494518-507729 GCA_032274785.1 Ajuga reptans
TGGTTTTTTCTTTATCCATTTTCTTCCCTCATGATTGGGTTGAGACTGGTTTTCTTAGTTAGTTAGAGTTCTTTGTAATTGCAGATTCTCCTGCTTTTCTTAATTGAAATAACAAAGGCTCTATATTTACTCAAAAAAAAAAAAAAATCGTGTTTTGAATTTATCTAAGATGACACAAAAATATACTACTACTATAACTCACGTATAATTAGGATTACAATTAGTTTTTTTTTAAATATTAATGCACAATAATAAAAAAAATCTTTTGAGACAATAAAAAGTTGTTTCAAATAATAAGTAATTGCCACACTTACAACATTAGAAAGTACATGTTGTCACTTATTAGCCGTCTCAATAACTCGGCCGCAAATAATATTACTTGAGATAACAAATGTAATCTCAAATATTGTAATTTATTTTTTGCAACAACTAGTTATCTTTAAAACAGGTGCAAAATGACCTTAAATAATTTATAGAGTATGTTGTGACGATAAGTCATTACATAAACTTATTATTAGAAACAACAATTATCGTCACAAAACACGTTTTTAATTTGTTGTAGTGACGATCAAACATACTTTATTTTAACTGTAAAAACTCGTTGCATTAAGTAATCAACATTATTACTACGATCAATAGGAAGAACATCAGCCAGAAACACTGAAAATCATAAAAGACTGTACGATTAGCATTTTAAAAGGTTGAACTAGCAAGAGATGTGCAATCATATTTGCGAACCTAAAGCTCAGTTTGGATGAAGAGATTTAGAAATCGAGGTGATTCCAAATAAATTAATTTAAACTTTTTTTTTATATTTGGAAATACACTCGTTTTAAATTTCTTGTTTTGATGTCCGAATTTAAATTAGTAGTTTTAAATTGTTTAATTTTTTTATTTTATATTTTTAAAAGAAAAGAAGATAATAATGAAAGTGTGAAGGTGCATGTACGTAATATGTGTGTTTGCGAGGTGTGTGTATAGTGTAACGGTGTAAGTGCGTGAAGTATGTGTAATAGATGTGTTAAGTGCGTGAAAAGTGTGCATGTACTGATTTATGTGGTTATATATATATAAGAGAGTAATGATGAATTTCGAGATGATTAGGTTGTGGGAAAGTATTTCAAGTTCATAAAAAATTAACTAGATTTTTAGAAAGGATTTTTAAAATCTATTGATCTGATTTTTTGTCAAACAAAGTAGTGGAAGCCCAATACTTTATCAACATAAGGACTGGGTTTGGGCCGAATAATTATTGGGTCAGATAGCCCAACTCAGTTGACGATTCAAAATTGACCTATTCGTAATCGAATCCGGCCCGTCTGAAATGCTTCTAAAAGACTGCTGCAATCTCTCTCTCTCTCCGCCGTTGCCGACTGTCCGGCGCAAACAAGCCACTTTCTGCTCGGCAAAGGGAGAATCATCACCGACTCTCAATACAATAACGTTCAACGACTATAAAATTTTTCAAAATCAGGTAATCTCTGATTTTGTGAAAAGTTGCTCAACAGTTTAGATGCAATTAGTGTTATAAAAGTTGTTAAGCCGTAGACAGGGCTAAACAGGGTATAGGCGTTGTTAGACGGGGAGTAATTGGGAAAAAAAACTTAGGCAGTCAATTTTGGAGCCTATCGCCGGCTAGTCGGGGACGATGGTGGATAATTTTGAAGGACTACTAAAAGGGAAATGGAATAGGCAAGATTTAAGAGCCTTGACATCTCAAATTAGGGAGCAGGAGTCTCTCCTCAGACTTAAACGCAGGTACATAGAACTCTTAATTTCTCGTTTCGGACTTGTTTTTGTTTTCGCTTATGAAACAATCGGAAAAATTATATGGCAGGTACTTGATGGATATGCCTCTGTCCACAAAGGAGCAAAAGAGGATAGAGGAAATACTTCCTCCCAACGATAAGTATGTTCTGTTTTTGGGCTTGAACTTTTTTTTTTTTTTTTCATTTTTATTGGGTGCCCCTTGTCTTTGGAAATCTGTGTAGAATGGGTTGATTGGTAGCAATAATTATGTAAAGGACGCGTTTAATAATCTTGCTTGTTTCTGTTGTTGAGTTTCAAATTGCGTGGTTAATTTTAATATTTATTTATTCATCTAAAGGAAGAATAGAGAGGAATGAAATGGAAAGCATTTAAATACTTATTTATTGACAGTGCTAATTATACTTGGTCGTTGTATATCTCTAAGCGATATGTATTTTCTGAGAAATTATTTTCTTGTGATTTTCTGGTGTCTACATTATTTCCAGTTCTTATATCATGCATTTGTTGAAGTGTTGAGATTGGTAGACGAGCAAAAATATTTTGTGTGTTAAGTGCAACACTAGACCTATCCTTGCCCAACTGAAACACAAATACTTCATAAAAAGCGGTATCTTACTTTTATTCGATGAGTTCTAAACAGTCAAGCACATCTTCTGTAAATTGGAACTTTCACTTTTTTCCAAATCTTAGAGATCCTGAAATTTCTGACATGTATTCCTTAATAGAAATTCTCGGAGGTTGTAGGCTGTTCTTAGCAAAGGAAGATGGTAGATTATGGATCCTAGACAAGTTTGGCACCTTTTCTTGCAAGTCCCTTTTCTCCTCTTTTTTCCCGAGAGACCAGCAATCACTTTTTCCCTCCTTTAAATCGGTTTGGAAAGTTTCTGTACCTAATACAGTTCAGTTTTTTCATGGTTATTAGTTTGGACAAACTACTCACCTGCGACGTGGTTAAAAAACGCTTCCCAAATGTATCGCTGTCCCCCCGGCTGGTGTGTACTTTGTAAAAAGGAATCTGAGAATGTGAATCACACTCTAATGTGAACATGGGTAGCCCCATTAGCAAAAGAATCAAGCTGCTCTGGGGGTATTATTGTACAAACTCTATGTTGGTCCGTTTGGCTAGAGAGGAATAGGAGAATCTTTGATAATACAGAGGAATCCTTTGAAGATGGGAAAAATTTAAGCTAAAGGTGGCATGGTGGATTTCAATTCAAAAGAATTGTAGAAGTTTCCACATTGTCGATATCCAAAGAGATATGAGCATTATAATATAGTTGTAGCGGCAAGGGATGAGTCATCCTTTTGTAATTATCTTCCTTAATTTAATAAAAAAATTCGGTTCTTATCAAAAAAAAGAAAAAAAAAAGTTATACATTAAAATCTTCAAAATAAGTGGCAGCAGTATCTAGCAAATTTTAGCAACCAATGGTTGTCACTGTACAATTTCATATATTTTCATACGACTGGACAAAGTATTACTACTCTTTTATATGCTTTTTCTGGCATTAGCACTAGCAATTGAAGGTAGTAAAATTTTGGGTTTTGGTATTCCAAACTAAGACTTGCATGAGGAATCAATGTATTAGGTATTCTGTCAATGTTTTGCTTCTCTTCTGTCTCTTACTTATGTCATTGTTTTATTTATCTTTTTCAAGTGACTTTACTTTCCATTTTGTGTTTTCAGGATATTGCCGGAGTCTTTCCTTAGAAAAGATGATGTGAGTATCATGACTATCTCAATTATAGCACTCGACCTCGAACAAATGATTTGGGCTCTCTAACACACTAATTTATGCCATCCAATCATAATAAATAATGCACCATCAACGTAGATATTTGAGTTTGATGGATATAAATGCCTATTCTCGAAGATCTAATTGTTAGTGAAGGTCCTAATCGCGAAAGAAACTTGAAGATACTTGGTTAATTACTAGAGGAAAGACTTCTAAGGAGATACTATTTAAAGTTCTCCATCAAGCATGGGGTCCGCCAATTACGAACCAGCATGAGCTCTAACATAGTGAGAATTTTGATTTACTTTACTCTGGAATAGATAACAGGTTGGGTTAACATGTATACTGCAATCAGGATTACAGTACATGATCCCCAGAAAGCGAGTAAAATTTTGGAAAATCAATTGCCAATTTTTTGTTTGCTTAAATCATGACTAGCATATAATTTTGCTTTCATGTGTATATGTGAAATTTCTCAATTTGCTAGCAAGGGGCCCATTTATGCGTTTTTAGGGTAGTTTGTTTTTTATCCCAAAATGTACTCTAAATTTGCAGGTAAGCTATGAGGATGTCAAAACTTGTATTGAAACAGCATTTGGAGCCCATAAATGCAGAAAGGAATCACCGTCTATTAATGAGGATGTAAGAATAACTAATTCAAGTAATGGACTTAAAGAGATACTGTTGCTGCTGGATTCTATGACCAATAAAGGCTTATATTCTCTTGTTAAGATACTCACTGGGGGAATTATTAATTTTGAGAAGTCAAATTTGAGCATGAAGAGAACAATTAAAGAATTGCTTCCAGAAGTTATTTCTGACAAGAATGGTATTTCCAATACAAAACTTAAACAAGTTCTTCAAATATTGCAAGACCCCAGTAGCTTCTCTGGAAATCAGATGCGGTGCAAAACTGCTTCCGGGGCCTATTCTGAAGCTGCAATCAAGGTACTTGATGGACTTGGGGACTTCAGTTCTAGGGCCATATCAGCTATGTTTAGGAAGCTGAAAGGTGATATGGGGTACATCCCTTCTATGAAGCCTTCAAAACCTAGAGAAGGACGTGATGTTTTGATTACTCGGCTGAAGAAAAGGTGCACGAAGATGCTGTCAAACATTAGTGAAGTGAATGAATCTTCAGAAAGATTGGCCGGGGCACTGGGAGTTGCAGGATTAACATTAAAGCTTGTGATGAACCGTCCTGCTGTGATAGATTTCAGGAGATTTTCACCAGAAATTGAAGCATTGCAGAATGATATAATGAAAGCTATTCACTTACTAAGTGAGGAAAAAAAAGTGAGCTTGATTGAATTGAAAAGGGTGCAGAATGTGATGGATCCTAATTCTGAGTTGTCCGCCAGAAGTCTACGCATGGCTGTACGAAATTTATTAACTGATTACCTTTATGAGTGCAGTGATATGGACAAGGTCCCTGATTGTCTGATAGAAACTCTTGACATTATTAATAGAAGATCCCAACTTCCATCACGCAAAAAACGTTCTTCTTCTGAAGTTTATTCATCTCCGCAGGAACTAATGAAGGAGGTAATAGAAAGGGAGGTAGAATGTGTATTAGCTATCAGTGCTCAAGCAAAAGAAGTCATATCAAACTTGCTTCCGGAACATGCATTTGATGAAGAATTTGCTCATGCATACATCGAGGATTATGAGGTAAGTGATGATCGTTATGTTTCTGATGATGATGAACAAGTAAGGGGTACTTCTCAACATTTTGAATTTCATTCTGATAATTTAAATTCCCAAGAAGAGAGTATTGGGGAGACAGACCCGGGAGAGTTCAATTCACCTGTTTCAACAAATGAAAGAGATAGTTGTTCTCGTCTCTCTCCAATCGGGAAATTTAATGAGCGTCTGGAGTCTATGCATGTCACTAGAAGGGATTCAGATAAAACTGATGCTTTTCTTTCTCCGGTCAGGAAATTAAAAGTACTGGATAGCCAATGCATGGATCGAAAAGAGGACCCATCAAGATGTTCAGGAGAATTAGGAATTGCTTGCTCTGATTCTGTTAAAATGACCACTAAACAAAATTTATCCTATCAATCTCACTCTCCTGCCAAAAGCTCATGCTACAATGGCATTAAAAGTGAAGAAACTACAAGTTGTTCCCCAGGCGCCCCAGGATATGACTGCCCAGTGGAAGAGACAGATATTCTTGGTGAGAGGGGTAAGTCTATCAATGAATACCTTGAGGTCCAGGAAGCTTGTGATGCCACAAGTATGATCGCTTACCGTTTTGTGGGTCTTATGCTGGACAATCTTGCCAATAATGAAGGTTTGGAATTATACCAAGGTGATAGATTGTATCTGCACAGCTATGCTTCAGTTCCTGAATGTTCTGAAGGTAAACTTTTCATCTTACTCTTAATTCTACGATGAGCTTTTGTTTTTATGTGAATCATCTTCATTGATCATTATGCTTGTTTTCTGGAAAAGAGGTCTTTAACTTTTTTGTTAGATTGCTACTACGTGCAGGGTGTAACCCGGTCTCTAGTTTTTGCTACCTTGTGCATCCTGACATGAGCTAGATTTGTCTTTAAGATGTTTTTTCCTGTTTTATGAAAGCAGCTCCATGAACAACAGAAGAAATAATTTTATCTATAATTTTGGTGGCTTATGTTATAAATTTTGAGATTATGGCTCATAAGGTTGTCCCTAGACATGTATGTAACATTTACTTTGCATGCATTTATAAAATTTACCTTTAGTATTGGTGTTTTTGAATGCCTTAATGACTTTCTCAGGTTTTTAACTTAAATCTGTATTGGTCCTTTATTTGTTCACACTGATTGGAAACTACGGTTCTTCGATGACCATGTTGCCCTGAACAAGAATATGACTATATGATCTATTTTTAAAAAAAATAAAAAAATTCCGCTTAGATGTGAAGGATATGGTTGTCATCAGAAAGTGAAATTTCTCTATTCAACTAAATATTTGATAGTTGTTAATGGCGTATATATTTTTTGATTGACTGTTTCATTTCTGCTTCAGAAGATGAACACACATTACTGACATCCAAGTTCTCAGAAATGTGGAAGAGTGTGATTCAGCTGTAAGACTTCCATATCCGAGGCCTACAAACGTCTCCGGATGAAGATCAGAGAGATTAGATTCTTCACTAATGCACAAGCTTTTCCATCGCGTTATCTTTCCGGTCAAACCATGATATTTCAACAGGTAGAATCCCTTACTCTTAGGAGACTCATGTCTTTTATGCTTATGATACCTGCATACATATATTGTCCAGTCGGAAATTATGACTCATTTCTGTGGACAGGGTATCTCTTCTCGAACAGAGAATGAAGCATTTTTCTGCAATTTAATATGCAATACGGACCTGAACCTCCAAAATATTTGCATGCAGTTTTGTCATTTGCTACCTGAGGTCGATCAAGGTTGAACGTTGTATAAAGATGGAGGACGATGGCATGCTAACTCAGTGGGGGAGTGAGGTAATTCAAATGCAACATTTTTGGAAGAGTTTATGTAGTCTCAAACAAGTGCTAAAAGAAGCAGGTTAGTAAGTAATTAGCCTATTCATCTTAAGTCGTTAATTCGCCAGGTTCCATTTTTCCTACACTAGGTGCAATGCATCTTTCTCCACTTCTATCACACGACAAGATAAAGTGAAACAAAAAAACAAAAACGAGAGAGAGAGGGTGTGAGTTCTATAAATCGCAGTAAATAGGGGCGAGATTTGGAGCTCCAATTAGCACTGTTGGTTCTAATGTCTTTATTATTGGTATAACAATTTGTGTATTTGAAGTTTCAACCACTAAGTGTCATATTAGAGTTGTTTTTGCTTTGCTTGTAAATGAGTTATTTGTATGAAATGTGTGGTGAAAAATACACCAGGTACAGTGCTCTCTTGGTGCAGACGAGGACTTTGATTTTGATTTAACCGCAGCCTTTCAAATTTTGTCTAATTAACTGAAATTAAAGCTAATTTTGTTTGAATTGAAGACTGGCCAAATCACAAACAGTTGGCGAGGTTGTGGACAAATTAAAGGTTTAATGAGTCAGATCAAAGCATGATTCAGATAAAAGGGAAAGAATAAGAATAAGCAAAGGGCTCTAAGCCTTTGTCTCGGCAAAACTACAACTAAATCGAAATTTACCGCAATCTCCCTGGAATTTCGACAAAATTTTCTAGGTAGAGGTAGGTACCCATTGTCCAAAAACTAGTACTTTTTCCAAAAGTATTTAATATTTATTTCTGAATGCAAGTAGTACTGTTTATTTTTGCGTTTTTCGTTTCTCTATTTTTGGCTGTCCATCTGTATCACTTATTTTAAATGTATTGTACAATTATGAAGGTAAAACTCTTCATAATTAAGAAATTTCAAATGCACTATTTGAACCCGATGTTATTGGTACTAAATAATATGGTCTTAGCATAACTTTGTAATTGAATTTCACTTTTACATTTTCGGATAAGTAATCAGCCCATTACTTATATACCTTTAACATACAAGTTCGAACTACCATACCCTCGCAAAAGGCAAAATGAATGTGCACGTTCTTTAACTATTGATAAATATTTGTATAAATTTCTTAATTATCAAAGTGTTTGTTATGGTCTTTTAAATATTTATATAGATTCCTCAATATCACAATATTTGTTCAGGTCTCTAAACTATTAAAATTGTTATGCTCAAGTCCCCACGCGATTGAAGGTAACGAAAACGATCAGATCTATTAACATATTCTATTGCACTTTTCTTCAAAAGAAATGCTTGTAAAATTTTAAACGGCAAAATAGATAGATCCAGCACGCTTCTGTTACCTTCAATCGTGGAACTTAAACGAACACACATATTTATCAATAGTTAAAGGACATGCATTTTTCGTAAAGGAAAAAGAAAACTGATGTAAGGTCGTATTTAGACCAAATATCAAACTGGAAATAAGAACAACATATGTTACAAGTGGTGTAATTCATCACGTTCCTTACAGATTCAGATAAAAAAAAGACCTGTAAATCAGAAATCTCATGATGCTTTCTTGGATTTGTACATTTTAGCACAGAAAACATAGACCACCATGTTGAAGAAGCTAAGCCCAGCAAGAAGCCAAAAGAAGTAATCGAGATGCCCCTCGTTCAAGTTATCCGGTATCCACCCGGGCTTTCCTCCTCGGGTTGTCAACGACGTCACAACCGTCAGGATAAACGAGCTCAAGTAATTGCCCAAAGCCGTTGTAAGCAGCGACAACGCACTGCACAAACTGCGCATAGCATCGGGAGATTGGTCGTAGAAGAACTCCAGCTGCCCGATGAACGTGAAAACCTCGGCCGCTCCCAGCAGGAAATACTGAGGCACTTGCCAGAAGATGGATAAGGGTACGGCGACAGCCTCGTCTGTGATGCCGAGTGATCTCGCAAGCGCGAGCCGTCGGATCTCAACAACTGCGGCAGCCGACATGCACAGGACCGAGATGAGAAGGCCAATGCCCATCCGTTGGAGCTCGGAGAAGCCCCGTTCCTTGCCAGTGAGCTTCCGGGCGATTGGCATGAGGAACTTGTCGTAAACCGGGACCCAGAAGATGACGCTGATCACATCAAAGGTGGAGAGAGAGGCGGCGGGGATTGTGAAGGAGCCGACCGAGGTGTCCATCACCATGCCTTGCTCGACAAACATCGTCGACATTTGAGCGTAAACGGCAGAGAAGACTATACCCGTGGCCCAGATGGGGAACATGCGGATCAAGATCTTGAGTTCCTCAACTTGGGTTACAGTGCAAAGCTTCCAAGAGTCGGAATAATTTCCAGTTTTGGTTTCTGCATCGGAGATTATAGCAGCTTTATCGAGGCACCTTCAGAAGAAATGGCATCATTAAAGACAGAGAACCAAGTGAAGCTTGGAATGGAGGTTTTGTATGATATAATGTTGCGTTTGGATATAAGGATACGATTCGAAAAACAATCAAAGTTCGTCAAATTATGCAACAGGAAAAGAGAATTTCTGAAAAAGAAACTAGAGGATAAGAAAAAAGATGTAATGCACAAGAGGACTTACTTTAATTCATCAGTGTGCAGCAATTTTCGACTTCCCTCAATTGCAGAGTTTTTATCCTGCGTTTCATACAGAAGGCTACTATCATCAGGGACGGTCAGACCCCATTTCCGACATGATGCGACCAGGACCTGACACATTCTGGTAACAGGGCTTCCTCCCGGTTTCTGAAACCGATAAATAGGAGTGCCCGAAAAGAAACTGGCTATAGCAATTCCCATAAACAAAGCAGGGATGCCAAAACCGAGGCCCCACCCAGCATTATCTTGAATCCATACGATAAGACTACTTGATATCAAGGCACCAATGTTGATAGAAAAATAAAACCAATTGAAGAAAGAGCCCTTTTTTACTCTCTCTACAGGGTCGGTGTCATCAAACTGGTCGGCCCCAAAAGATGAAACACATGGTTTGATCCCTCCTGTTCCAAGGGCTATAAGATAAAGCCCAAAGAAAAATACTGCATATTGAGCAGGTGTAGCGGAAGGGCATATGGAGTCTATGCATTCAGGAGGCTTGAACATTGGTATAGTTGCAGACAGTGTCAACGTGCACATCCCCTACATAAAAAATTAGAGATTAGCCAGGTTGCAACAATAGTATAAGAGCAAACGAAAAGCACGAGATAAAAAATTTGGAAAGATTTACATAAAGTTGGTATGAGGGCCGGAAAATCACAATCATCAGATGGGATACTGAAAAATTGAATCTCAAAGAAGATAGCAGGGTTAATGCAAGCTTTTGGACATGATTTAATCTCATAGCATTCTTACTTGTAGTCTTAAAGTAGATATAGGAGCTTCAGACCTGAACATTTTAAGTAGTTTTGGGCCAAATGCTGCAGTTCCAGCTTCTAGCTAATTTTTTTTAGGCCATTATGACGATTAAAACAATACGTAATATAGTAGGGGGTTAATATTTCTCTATGAGAAATGAAATTTGAAGACAACACAAGACCATTTCAACTTCTGACTTTGTTTAATTAAGGGTGCACACCCAGACAATGTTAGCACACAAATATGGATAAGTGCTAGCTAGCGAATACAATCTAGTTATAGCATAAAATAGCTGGAATGACGAAAAGAAGTTAGGAGATCACAATGAAATAAAGGGTGGAAAAGGCAGCAATCGTCCAATATCTTCCCCAGTAAGCGTCGGCCAGGACGGCCCCAATGAGGGGAGTAAGATAGCAGGTGCCTTGCCATGTGGTCACATTTCTAGCCGCAGAAACGTTCCCTTCATGTAACTTTTTGGTGAGATAACTAACAAGATTAGTCGCAATCCCATAGTAAGCTAAACGCTCACAGCATTCAGTCCCTGGCATGGATATAACAGATTAGAAAATGTAGAAAGAGCACAAGTAAGAAATTTCATACTTTAGATACTAATTTTACTATAAATACCCAGAATGAAAGGACAAGCTCTCCAATTTCCAGTGTTGCTCTTCAGAACACGGTTTCCCTTAATGTCAACAGAACCATCACCAGTATGTAGTCTATCCCTTTCACTCTGCAGAAACAGACAAGATGCGTCATCAACAGCCGAATACAAGAGCGTAAATTAAAATAAAATTTGAGGTAGAAATTCATTGTTTAAATTATAAAAAAAAAACAAAAACAAAAACAAAAACAAAAACCAATCAAAAGCTAGATAAATGCACCCTCCTAGTGTTAACAATTTTGTATACTTGCCCATAAGCAAAAATGTCCATAAAATTTCACCATCAGTTGTAACATCACGCATACGATTCACAGGGTCATAATTCTATTGTATCTCATTTTATCTATATATTCTTACATAAAATATAAAATAGGCCCAATTTTTTTTTCCGGGGCCGCTGCCCCCGAACCCCTGCTACACCACTGGGCCCCCCTCACCGGAAATCCTGTCTCCGCCCCTGGTCATAAGCCCGGTGACTTCAAGAAAGGGTGAAGATGTCACTTCACTTTATAAGTCAAAGATCCTACGAAACTACGAAGAAAAGATAAAACAAACTTCATTCGTTCATAACAAATCACATAAGAAAGACAGAAAGAAAATGCCACAAACAGGAAGTAATGCAAAATGGCAAAGGACGACATCGTTTGGGCATTCTTATTGACAATGGGAAAATGAGGTTGATATATAAAAGGAGGATGAGGCCCGTAGATACGTAGTTTTTGGCAGAATTGCAAATTCAGACTACTTCCTCCTCTGTATCCTCTCTCTTCTATCTCTGTATCTGTCTCTTACTTTCTCTCTCTCAAGTCACCTGAGTTTCCTTGTAATCATTCAAATTCGTCTGTATTACATCTTATTTTGAAGAATGGAGTTAGTATTTTACGGTTCCATCTCAAAATCAATCTACGCACATCATGATCCCAATACGGATCATAACCGAAAAGCAAATGACCCAGTTGACAATCAAATGACTTAGCCTACGTTTTTCTACTTCATCCGTGAATTCACACAACACATGACGTGGTAAATAAAGGCCACCTCACTTCACTTCATCCAAATTTCAATAAACCAACAACATAAAAGCAACACAAAACTGTTCTCCAGAAAATAAAATAAAATCAAAATTCCCAGAAGAAAAAAGAAGAATCATCCAACTAAAAGAATTAGAATCTTGAATCGAAGAAACCTACATAGTAAAGCAATATCCATAAAAATCACAAAATTCAGATCCAAACAACAAACTCCCTTTCAACTTAATGATTTTACATATTTCTTAATCACAGCACAATACAAAGAGCTATACAACCGCTCCAACTGCAGGTGCAATCGAATAAGTACCAAAGCAGCAAAATTAACAGGAAAAAAATAAAAACAGCAACAACAATCTGAAAGAAAAAAAGGAAAGAAAGAGGCACCTCGACAAGACCGGCTTCCAGGAGCAGTCTCTCTTCCTCGTGAGAACCCATTTTGTATTCAGTTTTGTGTGTTTGATTGAGTTGATTCTGCGCAGATAAGGGGGATTTCTTTTTCTCGAAGAAAACGGATAAGGGGTTGCGAAGAGTAAGCCGATGTTGTTGGAACTTGGAAGGGAAAAACGATATTAATAGTGTTGAAAAAATGGGAAATGGATGCTCTGTAGCTATCGCTCTCTTCAATGGGAGTTTTGGTTTCTTGGGACTTGGGCCCCAATTTAGAATTAAATTTATAATAATATATTAAGTATATATTGACAATGAAGTCTGCATCACGATACCGGTGTATAATTAATATTTATAAATTATAATCAACTGGAGTATTATATTAGGTGGGAAATGTTCCTCTACCAATCGTGGTATAATTTAATGTGTCAATCACTAATGTGTGAAGCTTTTATTTTTAAACTATGAATAATGTAAATAGTTGTATTTAATGAAATCTTGACACATTCCGTGACCATATTAATTTGTGCTCGTCGCGGGAATGTATATTGGGTATCCTTTTATCTGTTTAGCAAGGTTACGCAGTGGATTCCATTTTTTCATTAATTATGTTTGGACAAGGATGGTCACATTCGGATATGGATGTGTGACTTGTGCGTAATTTTGCAACTACAAATTACTTCTAGCAAGAGAACTAGATCAACGTAGTAATGCAAGTATTTAGACCAAGTAGTATCGAACCATGGAGGTGAGTTTAGTGCCATGAGGCCCTAGAGCTATGTGTCGTCATGCTTGTATAATTGTGAATT
>JAUEKW010000008.1:507829-518270 GCA_032274785.1 Ajuga reptans
AAACGGTTGTAGCGATTCTATATCGGCTTCTTCTGCCGAGTATAAATATGTGCAAAGCTCTAAAAGACCTTCCAAATTAGATTTCTTTGGGAACAAACGAGTTTGAAATCATAGTTTCAAATATGAATCCTGATGCTATATACTCCTCCTTAGATGAGCTGGAGTTGAGAGGTGGCCTACAACAAATTAAGGTTCATCTATTGCGAAAGTGTGAGGCACGAAACTTGAAGCAGGATAAAGAGCTAATGAGTATCGATTTCCTACTACTGGATGAGAAGGTACTACTTCCTATAAAGGCTTAGCTATACTAATTTTAAAAAAAATCCCCAAGCTTTTTGGCCAAACCGGTACATTCTTGGCTACTTGCTTATGTGTCGATGACATTCTTGATGACTCCTTGTGAATTCGGCCGTGGTGAATTTGCAAACACACAAATTTATTTTTCTTAAGCGAAAAGTCGTCAATTGCCTTTCCAGACAATGGCAAACATTGCTTTAGTATATTGTGATCTGCTTACTTATTATTTTTTTAGTACAAACTCTGATACAAAAAATATTAATAAAAATCGATACAAGTCTAATATCCTGAGTTACAAAAAAACTCAAGATACGATAAGAACTAATTACCATTAGTTACCAATATATAATTACATAAACATAACAACCAACATTTGAACCAAGGGAGTGTAAAATAGGCTCAGACTAACCATCTTGGTCCAAATAGCAAATGAAGATCTAAATAAGAAAAAAGAAAATCCTTCCAAGAAAAAAGGTAACATGAAATTAAACACAAATACGGAAAGAAAGAAAAGAAAATTAAAAAAAACCTTTGCAACCTCTATTAACAAGATATATAACAATTGAAAATGAGCCCGTGCATCGCACGGGTCCCCGATCTATGATCTAGTATGTTAAAAGAAGCGCATTTGGTTCCATGAGGTCGCATGTTCGAATCCTCACGACCTCATTGAATTATTTTTTATTTATTAGTTATAATATAATTAAATTTATACATATTAACATTCCAACTTTTTACAAAATGAGCTGCTAGGTTAGAATGTTAACATACTTTGAACCCAAAGTATGTTAAGTATGTTAAGTATGTTGAATTATACAACATACTTAACATACTTTGAACCCATGGTTTTTTTTTTGTCCTGAATTATGCAACATATTTAACATACTTAGAAATTTTAACGTAATCTAAAAATATTCCTTTAAGTTTTAAAAAAAATTCTTTAAATTCTTTTATATTTTAAAGTTTAAAAACAATAGTTTTTCCAATTTTTTTTTAATTTTAATAAAATTAATTATAAAAAAACTTTATATTTTTTTTGAAATAATTATAATTTTTAATTTTAAAGTATTTATAAAATTATTTTCAAAAAATATATTTTTATAATTTTTATAAACATATTTTATATTTTTCTATTTTTTCCTATTCTATATTTTTGAAAAATCTAAAAATAATTCATAAAAATATTTTTAAAAAAACTTTAATTTTTTTATATTTTAAAAAATGTTTTCTAACAAAAATATTTTTTATAATTTTTTTAAAAATTATTTTCTAAAAATATAATAAAACATTATAAAAAATATTTTTTTTCCATTTTTTATAATTTTAAAGTATTTATAAAAATTTATTTTTTATATTTTAAAAATATTTTATTTTTATAATTTTCTATTTCCGAAAAATCTAAAAATAATTCATAAAAGTATTTAAAAAAATTCTTTAATTTTTTTTTTATAATTTTAAAGTATTTTAATAATTAAAAAAATTATTAGTTAAAATACAAAATTATCCACCAAAACCGTTAACGTGCAATGTATTTGGCCGAAATTTGGCCCGACAGCTTTGAAATAGTAATATTTATATAGGTTGACGGCGGTTTAGTCAAGTTTAATAGTTTATATATCGAAGTACAAAACTGTTATGGCAAAATCGTAATTATCCCAAGTAAATATTATAAATTAATTTTAACATTGAAACACAGCTTTCTTTCTTTTTAGAAAAAATAAAACTAAAAAATAAAAAGCTCTTATTTAAAATGGAGGAAGTACATTAAATAACATGTAAATCTATACAATACCGCTCTCCTACTCATGGTGGATAGTGGATACAAGTTGATGTGTCAAGAACTTATAGAATCTAGCTAATTACCTCATCAATAATTTAAGGATGAGATCTTTACATATCAGTGATGTGCATATTAACTTGTGTCAATCGGCAGGAACGGAGCCAGGATTTCGTAATGAGGGGGGACGGAATATTTTTTTAGGATATTCATTAAAGTTTTTAAAATTTGAGGTGGGCAAAATCCGATTTTTAACTATAATTACACTGTATATGTATATATACCGTAGTTCTGTCGAAAAATTTGAGGGGGGCGGCCGCCGCCGTCAGTCCCCCTAACTCCGTCCCTGTCGATCGGGAAACATTTCGATAAGTTTATAATAATAATAAACAATTTCAATGTTCTTTGCATGCTAATAATCTATACTGGCATTTCCCAAAACAGTGGTACCCTTTCTACCAAACGCTAAATTATGACGCCCTCAAAATAATCTAGGGTCATAAATGCACCACCACTCTAAGGACAAATCAAATTGACAAATTTGACCTCAAAAGAGTCCCCAGAATATTCTTACTAGCAAAGGGTAAAAAGGAAAAAAAAGAAAGCACCACCAAAATTCATAAACCCCGGAAAAACACACACACACACACACACACAGTGAAATAAAACGGAAAGAAGAAAAAGCCACCATTTAAGACCAGCTTACACGCGTGCTTCACAAGCCATTTTTCTATCAGATCTTAGTTTCTAATTCACACACACTCACACACACTGTGAATTTCCTCCTCCTCACGTCACTCTCAGATCTGAAATTCACCTCCATACTGCTACTATTACTGCCTGTGACTCCACACATTGCACGAGAGGAGAGGACTTACTCTTCGCACAATCGCCTCCAAATTCCGACGTTTTTACGTGATCGCAGATCTGTTCGACATCTCGCAATGAGCTAAAATCCTCCTTTGATGCGTTTACGTATAGATATTATACATAATTTTATATAATCTTTCAAAATTGTGACTGTTATTAGTGTACACATAGAGGTTTATTGTTGTCACTGGTAAAACGTGTAGTGAATATTATATTTGATATGGCAATGCAATCTGGGGCTGTTGTAGTGCCGGAGAAAATCCCTGTGCAGTGGTACAGCCACCAGCAACAGCCGCCGCATCATCAGATGGATGAGAGGGACGGGTTTTTACTGTGGTTAAGGGGTGAATTTGCAGCTGCGAATGCGATAATCGACGCGCTCTGCCACCATTTGCGTGCGGTGGGGGACCCCATGGAGTATGATGGTGTCATAGGGTCTATTCAACAGAGGAGGTGTAATTGGAGTCCGATTTTGCATATGCAGCAGTACTTCTCGGTGGCTGAAGTTGTTTACGCCTTGCAGCAGGTGGGTTGGAGGCGGCAGCAGAGAGTTGGGGGTTTCGAGGGGAATGGGAGGATGGGAGGTGGGAAGGAGTTCAGGAGAGGAGGTAGGGGCCAACGAGGAGGTTTTGAGGTGCAGAATTCGGGTGGAGAGATGAATGGGAAGGATCTCAGTGGGTACACGAAAATCATTTTAAAAGTTAATGAGAAATTGGACGCAGATAAAGCAAAAGTGGAGAAGAAAGAGGAGAAGGAAGGTAATAAGCAATGTTATTGTATATTAATGCGTTCTACAAGTAGACATGTTTTAGTGTAAGTTTTTGGCTTTCTATGTGCATATATTCCTTTGGATAATGGATGCCTTTTGTTAGGAAGTGAAGGAATATAATTGACGCTGTGTATGGAAACTAGTTGTGATTTATTTACTGGATATTCTGATCTATTTCAAGGTCCAGAAGTGATCATATTGGCTTTAAAATATTTCTCGGATGTGATCAGTTATTTATAATCCAATTTTCTCTTTCATGGTTAATAAAAAAGGAGAAAAGGTTTGCCATGTAAAAGAATTACTCGTAGTTAGCAATTGAGATGGGAAATCATTGCTATGCAGCATGCTAGAAGACTTTTCTGAAGTTTGTTAGCCAATGCTGGACGGTATTTCCCATTTTAGTAGTTAGAAGAAAGACGAGAATTGATCATTTAAGAATGAAAATGATTGGAGAACCCATGTCAAAAGACCAGATTAGTGACTAGTTCAGGATATTTTTCAACTCACTTATTCAGTCATTTTAGTTAAGGTTTAGAATATCGGGGATAAAGGTCTTTGCGTGTTACTAGAGCTATTCAAATTAGTTGTCTTATTGGGGATGTCTCATAAAAACTCGTATGCAATTAAAGTTCATGTGCCAGAACTACATTGGGCTTGTTCTAAACGACGACTTGTGGTTGAATTTTTTTTTGTCATATGTCTAGCAAGTTAAGGGGTTCTATTATAGTTCAATGTGTTTTAAAGTGATAATAGAAACTATATAATGGAAAGGATATCCATGGTTTATTGGCTTTTCTAATTCACTTTTCATACCTTGGAAAACCTTTTATGCTTTTCTTATTGAATGAATTGTGATTTTTAGTATATGAACACTTCCTGGTACATTAAAAGAAAAAAGAATAGAAAAAGTTTCTGATGAATTACTTTTCTTACTTATTGGTGAAAAACAGAATTAAATGACAAATCTGAAGCAAATAGCACCACAACGAGTCAGGGAAGCACACAAGGATCTGTTGCTCATGCAGATGCTAAAGGAGAGGAAACAGGTGAAACTTAAACCCAACTTTAGATATGTTTCCATATCATTTTGGCAATATTTTTACCTTTCCAATTGCTTTATAGTTTTCAAGACTAAAGTTTGGATTACCTGTAGGACTTTTATCCAGTAAGCTATAACCTATTTTATGTGTCTAAACTGTATTGCTTAACAAGAAAGCTATTTGATAGTGGCTGGTACGGGCGCCTCTTGCTTATGAATATATGAGAATGACATTTAAGCCATTTTGTCAGTTTTTAGATATATGTCTAGTGATTTTTAAGTTGCTGGTTCTTGGACTATTAATTTCATTCCCTGTTATTTCTCTCATTCTCAGGAGCAGATGCATCTGACTTGGTAGAGAAATCGAATACTGAAGTTTCTCCAAAAGCTTTTGACGCTACTGAGATTCATGATGGAAAATTAGTAATATCCTTCTCTTGGTCTCATGTATTTTCTTTTCAAGAACTCTAGTTGAGTTCGGTTATCAGACATGATTTGAGTCACTCGTTCTGTAGGTTAATATAGCTGAAGGATTGAAGCTTTATGAAGATTTAGTTGATGAATCAGAAATATTAAAGCTTAATACTATGGTCAATGATTTGAGAGCTGCTGGTAGGAGAGGTCAATTGCCAGGTAAACTAGTGGTTGTTATTTTTATCATGACCTATGCAAATAAACCTGTTTCTGTTTTTGGTATGTTTGTTTGTTCTGTCTTGTTCTTCCCCTCCATATTCATGTCTGTTCTGAAAAGTTTAAAATGGCTCCTCGAGTCCTTGAATGCGGTAATTGAACAGGTGGAAGGTGCTCATATACCAACGCACGAGGGTTAAGCATTTTTTTGCTTGTGTTTCCTTGATAATCCCGGTATTTGCATAACTGTAGTTGTTACTGGGAAGTGCAGTGGCGCATTTGGTGCTTCTTCTTTCTTCGTAAATTGCTTCTCTCATCATGCCTACTATGATTTGATGAATTTTGTCTTGACTGGTATTAGATAATTTGATGTCACCAGTGAAAAACTATCTGCACTTTTGCTAGAAATTGCTGGTTGATTGAACCAATTGGAGACAATTATTATTAGTTTTGGAAAGCTTGGGCCTCTCTTTCCAAAAAAAGTTTATCATTCTTTTACGTACATGTCTTTTGTGCAATAGTGTATTTCTGCAGATCATTATATCATTGTGTTGCTTCATCTTTTGCCTGGATTAAGTTTTCTTTTTATCCGGAATTAATACCTGTGTGGATTAAGTCTTAAAAAGTAAAACTCCGCCTTTGCTGCTTCAAGAGAAAAGGATCAAGCTGAATAAATTCATGTTAAACTTCGCTAGTTAAAATAACGAGATCCCCTAATTACTTGAACTTTTGTTAGGATGATTTTGATGTGCTCAAATCTAAAGATTTGCATGATTCAAAAAATAAAATGAATCAATGGCCGAAATATAAGATTTCTGACTAACTGATGATTTTATTTATTATTATTTATTTATTTTGGTTTTGCCTGATTCACACTGCCACTTCAGAGCAACCAATCATTTAATTGTGTCGTTTGGTACATCAATAACATCTTCCAAATCATAAATCTTGCCTGGGATGGTGTGCAGGGAGAAGTTATATTCATTTCTCCTATATTAAAGTGATGACAACAAAACAATATTTTACCTGTCACTGGAGTTAATGATGCAATCTAATTAACTAGAAGCGTATCACCTTTTATTTCTTGTTATGCATGTTTTGGGATGTGTTTTGGACCTTTTGGTAGTGGATGCTTCGGGGCGATGAAAATAAATGAAAGTGATGTTTGGTTTCGTTTTGGCAGTGGGCCAAAGCTACTGTAAACAAATCATTTTATTTTAAAAGTTAGTTGGTTAAAAATAACGAGAACGAGTGTAGGGATTGTTGTCTTTGGTAGTTCTTATCCAAAAAAAAAGATTGTTGTCTTTGGTAGTGTTTCTTATTTTAGTTTTGCTTTATGCTAAATGTAAATAAATGCATCAAGGAAAAATTATTAAAGTGATACTTTCATTTTGCTCTAGTAGGAGCTAGAATTTACTGCTGATGTCATATCAAGTTCTTTTTTTGTTACCTTAATGGAGTGATGATATTTTATTTTGAATGTGTAGGTGTATTAGTTAAGAGAAAATAGAGGAAAGAGGAGACATATAGGTAGCATGATTTTGGGAGATTAATAAGAGTTTCCAGATAGTGAATGAACAAATGCGTTTAACTTCTAGAAGAAGGAAAACATCTCTAAAATAGCAAAACACACATTAACAGACAATGTCATATTGCCTTTATTTAAGGTTTTGGATGGTGCTTGTAAAGGTAGTATACCAATGGGGTTGCAAACTATTGATACAAAAAATGAGTGTCAGCTTTGTTCATTTAATTGACTGCTAAAGAGGATTCTCAGCTGAATCACTCGTGATTCTAAGCTGGCAAGGTTCACGATATCAGTCGTCTCAGTGAGAAAGAGGATCATGTGTTCTATATTTGCCAATAAAATCCAGCAAGGATGCACCGCTCTTTATTTTCATGATTACAGCATCTATATCTCGTTGCTCAGAGGATGAGGCTGGTTATAATTGTTTTTTTGAGGGAAAGGCTGATTATAATTGTTGAAGTACTCGTCTATTGGGATCTGGCCACCTAAAGATGTAAGAAGTACCATCATTACATGACTGTACAAATCTTGTACATGTAGGGTATCGTTGCCTTCTTCTGTGGTACTTTCTGATTGGCACTCTTTTGGCTCACTTGGGCTAGCCATTGATCCACTTTGATTTTAGTAAAGCATATCTTAAGTTCAAATCTCAACGACACGGCCTCAGATCTGTCCCTCAATGAAGCCTCCTTTAGCTCTAATTTCTACACTTGTATAACAACTGAAACTGATAGAGGCTTTTACATTATTTCCACTGGAAAGAAAAACACTTCATAATGCCAATGCAATTTTTTGTCTCTTCTCTAAAATAGTCTTCTCCAAGTCCAACTTATGATAATACAATGATATCTGAATTTGTGTGGTTCATGCTGTATGCTCTTATAAAATAATAGTGCGTAAAATTTGGTGGGTTATTTCAAATGTGAATATACAATTTTTTCTCCAACAATGATAAACTGTTAAGTCTATTTTAAACGAATAGATGTTGGTGACAATTTTTTGTTGTAAAACTAAATTCTTTCTTTTGGATGGTCATGCTCTACCTAGTTCAAGCAAATATTCATTCAGTCACGTTTGGCATAGTCAATGACTCAATTTACATGTAAAGCATTTCCTATTTCATTGTTGCCCTGATGCAGGTCAAGCTTTTGTCGTCTCAAAGAGACCCATGAAGGGCCATGGCAGAGAGATGATTCAGTTGGGTGTCCCCATTGCAGATGCACCTCCTGAAGATGAAGCTACTGCAGGAACTTCTAAAGGCATGTTCTGGAGCAATCCTGCAAATTAGCCGTCTTTTTTCATCTTCTTTTGGGGGTGTCTGTGTCTGTTTTGTCTATCCCTTATTTCTCTGTGTACGTGTTTCTTGTTAAACATGTTCATTAGGGTTATGGTAAATTTTGCAGATCCAAAAGTAGAGCCCATCCCAGTGGCGCTGCAAGATGTTATTAACCGTTTACTTACTGAACAAGTTGTTAGCATCAAGCCAGACTCGGCCATTATTGATATATTTAATGAGGTTTCACATGATAGTATTGCATTCGATGTTAATGATTCTTCATGATTGAAGTTGGGCAGGTCTAATTAGGATTTTTCGCACTTGTAGGGTGATCACTCGCAGCCTCATATCTGGCCACAGTGGTTTGGAAGGCCTATCTGTGTACTGTTCTTGACAGAGTGTGAGATGTCTTTTGGTAAGGTAATGACAGTGGATCATCCTGGGGATTATCGAGGTGCTCTCAGACTCTCACTTTCACCTGGGTACTCACATCTCTTTTCTCTTAGTTCATTACTGCATTTACTTCCTGAGTTTTGTATGTGTTATTACAGGCATGCCCATTTTTACTAATTATTTGAAATTGACAAATTGACTGGATGGGATTGACGATATTCTAGAGGAATGCATGTTATGTGTCTTATGTGCAATTTTTCATTTTCGTTTGAACAACATTTATTTGTGAAGAACTGTATATCGGTCATTATACTTTCAATTTCTTGTCTCTCTTAAATAATAGTTCCTTAATTTGCATAAATCATTTTTAAACATCAGTTCCTTGGTACTCTTACATTCAGTTTTGTTTGTAGCAGGTTCTTGTACTCTCTTGATTTTAAAATTAGAGCTCCTGTTCTTTCATTTGTATTCAGATATTATGTAAGCCAAAAAGTGAATACTAATGAAAGAACAAGGACTTAATTTTACAAATGAACGCACAGGAGCCCAATTTGAATAAAATTGAAAGTACCCTGATATTCTCTTTTCATTCTCTCTTTTTTTATTGAGGAACTGTAATGATGTAATTCCAGTTTGTAAATGGAGTACTGATTTGTGATTCAGTACATTGATATTTTTCCTGCTATTACCGTTCTTGTGTAATTCTTTTCTCAACATGTGCAGATCATTGCTTGTTATGCAAGGGAGATCTGCTGATTTTGCAAGACACGCGATACCGTCCATACGGAAGCAGCGGATACTCATTACATTGGTCAAATCACAACCTATGAAAATCAACACGGGCGATGGTCATCGTTTTCCGTCACCTTCTTCCAACTGGGCCCCACCTCCAAGCCGGGCACCGAGCCTTATCCGTCCCATGGGTGCCAAATATTTTCCCCCTGTTCCAGCCACCAATATACTGCCCTCTCCTACTGCCCGCCCGCAGCTGCCCCAACCTAACGGTATCCAACCCATGTTTGTCCCTGCACCCGTAGCACCTGGTATAGCATTTCCTCCCCCTGTTGCTCTCCCACCCGCTTCTACTGGGTGGCCCACCGCTCCTCCTAGGCATCCTCCACCCCGGTTGCCGCTCCCCGGCACCGGGGTTTTCCTCCCGCCACAGGGCTCGAACAATTCATCAAATCAGACTGCATTGACTTTGGCTTTTGAAAATGTAGAGAAATCAAGTATGGGGGCAGTGGTGACAATGGAAGATGGTCAAGAGTGCAATGGCAGTGCAGACAAACCAAGTGAGGAGGCAGCGGGTATGGGTACAGAGGAAGAAACAGTGCAGGAAAACCATGACCTGGGGGAATCGGCTGAAGCAGTTTAGATGAAAACAGAGACGTTTAAGAGAAGGTTCGAGGTTTATTCTTTTTGAGAAAATCGGTAGGCTGCGAAATGCAATGAGTTTAAAGAAAAATGTAAAGAGCGGCGAATATCAAAATACTTATGGTAAAGAGATGTTTCACACGATTCCGCGTAGGGTGAAGAGAGATGAGTAGGCCTTTCTATTGTAGCTCCTTTTGCGTCCTATTTTTGTTGCCTTGCATATTATTACATATGATATGCAAACTTTGATGCCAGATGAACTCTTGCTCAACATTGAATTAAGCCGTAATTTCTCTCATTACATTTTCAGCTTAGTTGGTAATGAAGACTTCTTTGCTATTTTTGTTGCCTTGCATATTATTATATAGTTTATTGTCTTATGATCCATTCTGCTTTGCCCTGCTCTTCTTTTTTTTTTTTTTTGAAAGAAATACGAAACTCTTATAAATCAAGTGTTTGAAATTACATCATTCAATACAATATCCCTA
>JAUEKW010000008.1:553368-569378 GCA_032274785.1 Ajuga reptans
ACATTAAGGACCAATTAAAACATGATTTTAGAACTTCAGGGATCAATTAAAATAAAACGGTACTTTAAGGACCAATTGAAACAAATATTGATACTTTAGGGATCTTAAGATGTATTTTGCCTATAATTAATTAGCCATTAAATGTTTCTCCTACCAAAATTAAATTAGTATTCCTGTTATAATCCGTTTGTCACCATCCATTTCACATATCATACTTGCATTCATGTTGTTCCAAACACTTTGACGGTGGTCCAGTACGGCAGTACAGTATACCGTACCGAATTACCTATACCGTTATTGTATCGAAATTTTATGTACGCTGAAAATTAATACGGATACCGTATCGAAAGTTTCGGTATACCAAAAATTCGGTACCGTATTGATAGATACCGATACCGTACCAAAATTCCGGTATATCGAAAATTTTCGGTATACCGTTAGAAATTTGGTATACCGAACTACCAAAATACCGATTTATACCGAAATACCGAACTACCAAAATATCAATTTTTTTTGGGTAAACCGGTATATACCGAAATACCGAAATTTTAGAATTCTCATACCATTACCGTACCGAAAATTTCGATATTTTTGGTCGGTATTTCGATATTTTTTCCCCCCTACTTTGACCAGCCACAAAGATTGGAGACCATAGTGGTTCGACTTTTTGCTACACATTACTTCAATTCTTAACAATAATTGAGCTTATATATTAACTTTTAGTACGAATACTAGTATTTCACTGGTTTTTAGCAAAGATGCTTAGGTTCGCCTAGATCCTGATTCCTGAATAGTCGTTAGATCCCAATCTACCTCCGATAATTTCCACAACCTTGAATAAAAGTGTAAAACAGTAAAAAAGTCCAAATACAAAAAGGTATATTTTGCAATCACTAAAACCCAACAAAAAACTCCTTTTATATGATGCAAGGGATCTGCCAAATGGGGCCAACCCAATTTAAATTAAGAAAATTGAAGATAAAATAAATTGAGAAAAGAACAAGATTGAATGGTACTGGTACTATTACTATACCAACACACAGTAAATCAGAGAGAATTACAGCACAGCTGCAGAAGCCGTATATTGGGTTATTCTACCCTACCAAGTGTGTTGATCATCCAATGACCCGACACGTTGCGGACCGGTCCGATAATCTTAGTGTATTTTAGGGCGATAACTGCATTTTTTAGTCGTATAAGTTAGGGTCACTTGTAATTTCAGTCTCACCCGAATATCTTTTTGCAATTTAAGTCCCATATATAAACAAAAAATATGCGCAATTTTAGTCCTTTTTTTGCTGAAAAAAAAATCATTATCCGCCAGAAAAAACACTGTGACGTGAGTTCGAAAACCGTCAATTCCTGGCTCAAGTGGCTCAATCTGACCTAAGTAAGATGTGTAATTTTATAAGCCCAGTCAGCAAGATATTGTTTCAGATTGTACCGCCTCAGTCACGAACGGACTGAGAGCTTTAATTTTCAAACTCATGTATTTTTTCCGGCGAAATTTGGATTTTTCTAGCAAGAAAAGACTAAAATTACGCATTTCTTTTAACTTATGGGATTGAATTGCAAGAAGCCCTAGTTTATAGCACTAAAAATGTGATTTTCCCAGATTTTTAGGAGAATGCGAGGGGTGGGTTACTAATTTTCGGCCCAATAGAATTTCAAGCCAACCCAGCCCAACATGTCATATAACATTGTTCTCGCAGGCCGGGTCAGGGTGCGGAATTATGGATGAGATTTCTTATTTCAAATCTTGTTTCATCTTGTATTCCATATCCTCCATTATTTGACATGTGCATTTATTATGTTACTTTGTACACATGACATGTTGTAGATGCTATGTAATAGAAGATGGAACACGATTTGGAATAGAGGATCTCCTGGCGGACTTGCCACCCTTTAGGGGTTGTAGTTGCCCGTTGTCCGGCGTGTAAAACGCACGCGCCGCAGGGATCCACAATGAAATAGAGTTGACAGTGCAATAAATGAAAAAGTACAACTCTGAAGCTGCAGTGAGCAATAGTACTAATTACTTAGCTCTCTCTTCTCTAGCTGCCATTCACGCAGAGGCACACAGTAGAGGTGTGACAGAGAGTTCCAATAAATGGAAACGGTACACATATTGCTGATCTTCAACAGTCCGCTGCAAACGCATTTTATCATGTCGATGCTTTTCGTTTAAGCACAAGTAAGGTTTTTCCGGAAAGTTCTTATCTACTCCTACTAACATTATTTGCATTCCATTAGACTTATGGCACATAGTAAAACAGATGAGAAAAATTACTTTTTTTCCACATGTGTCGCATATTCAATGGAATGCAAAGATGTACGACACAAGGGTAACAAAAGCTGATAGAAAACATTGCTTTTTTCCACATGTGTCGCACGTTCAGTGGAATGCAGTCAATGTCGGTGGCATTAGTTAAGAGTTTCTTGGGTTTTTCACCTCTCTCTCACACACACAAGTTCTGCATCCGTAACATTAAATATGGTTTGGTTAAGTTGGAGTAGGCTCAATGGACAATGGCATCAAACCAAGCAATTTCTCAGCTAGCCTTTCTTACACTCTGGGTGGAACAATGGGTTTCGGCGGCGGCAATGGCGGCGGCGGCGCAGGATGTTTGGAAAATGGAAACTTTGAGAAGTGGACAGATTCTGGAGTAGTAGCAGATCACAGCCATCAAACAGGCTTTTTCACAAACACTGTTGACAAAAATCAGGTCTTTCTTACACTTTGCTAGCCTTTCTCTTTCTACCAAACTCTGTCTTGTACTTTCTTTATAAAGAAAAAACTAATTTGGCTCAGTTATTGAAGGAAGTTAGATCACAGTCCCGCTTCCTTACCTACTGTAAGCACGTATTAATGTATCCATCAGCAGCTGATATGTCAAATTTGAGGTTAAGATCTGCAAATTAGCATGAGCTAGAAGATAGGAGTACTATGTTGCTTCTACAGTGATGACTAATAACTATATTTCACAACAGTAGATTTGGTGGTTACTGTTGCAGGTGACACACATTCTACAGTATGGGTGTAGGGTGGAATTTTCCGAATAAAGCATATGGTTGTTCTTTCTTGTTTTCGAAACTATCACAACTCAAAATTAACTAAGCTTTCAAGTTCTGTTGTCTCACCTTTTTCTGATTGTAATAACTAATTTGCTTCCTATTAAATGTGAACTCTTGATACCTAAATTATGAGTTGGTTGCATCATTTTTAGCACCCTGGAGTTCACAATCAAAGATTGGTTTTTGTGGATTCAATTGACAAGTCCAAGGCCCAAACTCGAGACGAAAAGGTTGTCGCCGTCTCTCTCTCTCCATTGATGAACTAGTTAGCTCATAGTGAGTTGTTTTTGTTCGTTATATGTTCACATTGTTTTAGGCACTTTCCAAATTGGCTCAAAATCGTGAAGCTGCGAGGAAATGTAGATTGAGGAAAAAGGTAATCTGAATTTTTTTTGATTATATAATGTGAATTATGTTTTGAGCAGGGCCATTAATGGTTTCTTTCTTTGCAATTAATGGTGAAAGATAACTATAGTTTTGTTTTGTATTTGGATAGGTTTATGTTCAACAGCTAGAGAGTAATCAGCAAAAGCTTATACATTTAGAGCAGGAAATCATGAGAACAAGGCAGCAGGTATATTTTTTTAGAGGTGGCAAAATCCGACCGGCTCAGCCTGCATAACGTTTTAGGTGGGCTGGGTTTGTAGGAATCGTAACCCGAGTATCATCCCGCTCGGCGTGCCGACCTAGTGTATTTTAGGGGGATGGGCGGGGCTGGGGTCATTATTTTCCAGACCAACAGAATTTTGGGCCGGCCCGACCCAAACATACAAATAGCATTGGCCTAGCAGGCTTGGTCTAGGCCGGGCTGGCAGCTCGAATTGTCACCTTGATGCACAGACGTGTATTTGTGCAAATTTATGCATTCATCAAGTATAGCATCGATCTATAGCATCAGCTAAACGCGATTTTCAGGCATCTTTCGTGTTTGTCTATGAAAATCATTTGAATTTCATCAAGAGTTTGGGCTAACAAGTGACTAAAATGCAGGCGAACTCTGTCAGATTTGGATTTTCCAGTGATCAAAGCCAGCCTATTGGTGCAAGTGAGAGAACATAACTTTCTGTTTTTGGACAATTAATCCGATCTCAAATTTTAAGTACATTTTATGATCTTGTCATTTGTAGGTTGTGTGGTGTTTGATGCAGAGTACACACAGTGGCAGAATGAACATCAACGGCTTATAATCGATCTGAGAACAGCCGTAAACTCTCATCTTGGTGACAATCAGCTGCAGCTCATTGTTGAAGCAGTCATGTCCCATTATGATGAACTATTCCGGATTAAGAGGTCCGGGGCGAAATCCGACATTTTCCATGTCCTCTCTGGCATTTGGAAAACTCCTACTGAAAGGTTTTTCATGTGGTTAGGGGGGTTTCGTTGCTCCGATGTTCTCAAGGTGATTCGACATTTCATACATCGCTGTAGTATAGGCATGTGTTTGGTTTTCGTAGAAAAACTCGATTTATTTTCAACCAATGTTGTAAAAGGTACTTGGTGCTGAACAACAGATGGATGTGTATCTCAATGGATCGGCCTAATGGGCCTGTTTTGGACCAGTTGGACAGGACTAGGCCATCAAAATTTCGGGTTGGGTCGGGTGGCACGATTTGCTAGCTCTAGCATTTAGTATTAGGTGAGGCCTTCTAAACGACTTACTAATTATACTTTCTGGGGTCTCAGGTACTCGGCAACAAAATCGAACCATTAACCGAGCAACAATTGGTAGGCATCTGTAATCTACAACAATCGTCTCAACAAGCCGAGGATGCATTGTCTCAAGGAGTGGAAGCTTTACAACAATCAATTGTAGATACACTTTCATACGACTCTCGTGCGCCTCCTAATGCTGGAAACATTGACGATTATGTGGGCCGTATGGCTGTTGCAATTAGCAAGATTGCAACACTCGATAACTTCCTTCATCAGGTATGTCAAATGACCACTTCATCTATACAGATAAGCTGTTACCTGTTAGGACGAGTATCATTTATAATATATTTTTCAAAATTCATGAGGCCCGTGTTTACTCGTTGTACAGGCCGACCTTCTGAGACTGCAGACACTACAACAACTGCAACGAATCCTGACCACGCGCCAAGCTGCGTGTGCTCTTCTTGCTATCAATGACTACAAATCGAGGCTTCGAGTTCTGAGTTCTTTATGGCAAGCACGCCCCAAGGATTGATCTTCAGAAATGATTCACGTGTCATTCGATTCAATGTATGTATGTACCTCCTTTCTTATTAGGCAGTACTAGGTGAATCTTTGTTGTATGTAAGAATGATTCCACTCGAAATCTAGTTATTTCGTAACACTTTAGAGTCTGTTATGTATTGGTAATAAGATTATGATCACTCCTTCATGCAATATTATTACATCTTTGTCATAACTTCAAACTAATACATATTAAAAAACAAAGGCAAGACTTATGTGAATTGAATGTATACAGAGCCATTCTGATTTACATCTACAATAATCGAATAACATTCAGTTTCTGGTTACTAGTTCATCCTTTCGACCCGTTTGTACGTTCTTCCTCTTTCATTCCTCCTTCCTGCAAAAAAGCACATGAAACTTTATTAGCAACTGTAAGAAAAACATACACATATCTATATTCCAAGTTTATGTTTGATTGAAAAAGACATACTTGATCTGTTTTTCCTTATAGGCTGGACAGTTTGCGGTATGAAAACACCTGTTCCATTCCCACTTCTCCACAAGTTCAACATCCACGCAGGTGTATCTCCGCAGCCCTCCTTAATCCCGGGCCAACCGTGATAACACGAAGGCTGCGGAGGAACCCTACAAGGCCCGTGCAACGGGCCTTGTTTCCGAATCCTGTTCTCACGAACATCTTCATGATCGTCCTCGGCTGTCAATTGCATGACTTGCCTTCTTAGCTCATCGTAGAAAACATCGTCTTCGTCACCGTAATCGTCGAAAGAATCCATTAGAGTAGCTTCAAGTTATGTATGATGATGCCAATTGTGTGTTTTTGGGCTTATATAGTTAAGGGGGTAGGGGGTAGGGGGTAGGGGGTAGGGGGTATAGTTTCTTGATTGTGGTCAAAGTTCAATGTTAGTGGAAATATGGTGTTTTAGACGTCTCCAAATGGCAGTTTGTAGCAAATGCAATGAATTATGAATATATTTGATATATGCCTATTTTTGTAGCTTAGTGGTTCTTTTATTATTGGGAGTAATTGGTAATTATTTTGATTCTTCACGTGCATCAGTTTTGCTTTCATTGAATATAACCATATTAATAAGGTTTATTTGGGTATAAAATACTTTTAAAGCCATCATGTTCTATGTTCGTGCTTGGACAGATTTATGTTTTATTTTTTGTCGGTACATATAATTCATAAGTATATATTTGATTCCGAGAATTATGCATGTTAGAAGATTAATAATTAATGAAAACATGAGATAAATATATGTAACACAAAGTTTCCGGAGTTACTTACGCTACAACGAACAGAGCATTTGATAAGAAGTTCGTGTTCGGACCTAGTTAGCATTCATTCAAGTTCACTTAATAAATGAATAAAGCTGGATCATTGAAGAGCTCGTTTATTAAGAACTCATGAACATTTTTCGTTGGCTTATTATAAGAACAATAACAACAATAATACTTTTTTTAGTACTAGTATTATATAAATGTGACTTATTTATTTTAAAAGGCCCCTGAAACATTATATTAGAATTAAAAAAAAATCCAAGATTTTTCAGCAACACTGAAATAATATTTAATATTTATATTCAGAACACAAAATGTTTGCAAGCAGTGTCTAATATCTTTGCAAAAGTTGGATTGCTTAAAAAACTAGCAACCATAACTCGAACAACCTAAAAATCCGTTTAACTCTATTCGTTAACAGCCCTAAATAGCAGTGACATGCTATAACATCCGTCTAAGTACTAGAATGAAATAACAAAAGTTATACTGTTTGTTTGTCACTTGTTATAATCCAATAAGGCATCCAGAGTCAATTAGACGAAGCTGTTTTTCTGAATTGAGTGTAATAAGATGAAACACAGGATCAAGTTATCCACAAATTGTTAACTACATAATTGGAAAGTCAAAGTCAAAACAAGTTCTTGAAGCCATATAACATACTCTCTCCAGTCTCCATCCCATATAAGAGCCCTGTATCAAAAAAAAATTTATTATCCCAAAATAAGAGCCTTGTTTTAAAAATCAATGCCTCGTTTTACTGGTTCAAGAATTTTGTAGTTCGATGACATTACTCTGGCCATAGAACCTAGTTCTAGACCTATCCCCACCCCTCTATATCCATGTTGTACTAAAAACAATTAACTAAAAGTACAAAGTTGTACATTTTTAAATAGGACACTTATTATGGGACGCCGGGAGTAATTCGTTCTCCAATTTCTCCAGCAAAAGACTAGAGAAAGGGCCAATGTGCATCTCTCTCCCTCTCTCCATGTGTTTGTGAATGGGTATTTGCCAAGAATATTGCAAGTAAAATGAAATTAGCAATAATGTATTTTAACAGATGTGCAATTGAAGCAAATATATGGCAAAAACTAGACAGCAAGTTGAATCTTGTATAAGGAACACAAAACCCTGTATTAAATCATCAGAATGTTATTATAAAACAAGTAACTCAACTTCTGAAGAGAGGCATTATCAAATAAAGAACACATGCAAGACCAATCAAAAGTTCGACATAAATAATAGCAAGAAAGACATATTTCCTGAAGCCTCAAAACAATAATATAAGATGAACTAGAAACTGAGTGTCCTTTGTTCTGAAAGGCAAAATAAGACCAGATAAGAAGTCGAGTACCAATTCTTCAACTTCCATTTGTTCAACATACACGATTCTTGAAATACCCACCTGTAGAAATCAAAGAGTCGATAAATGGAGGGGAAGCCGCGTGGAAGGTATATCAGAATCACAATACAGAACCAGAAAAATGCACGTGATTTGCAGAGATATTAAGGAAACCATTACCATTTAGCTGAATAGTATTATAGCATGCATGTATTAATCATTTTACTAAATACACCAGAAGTCATCCAATGATATAAAAATCCAAATTCTGCAGTGTAAGCATAGATTTCACGTACCTCTCAAAGGGCTAATGCATTGTTTAATCAAGTGTAGATCATTGATCTGGAGGATAAATCGAGAGCTTAAACATGACGGTTCGGCTGCTCTGCTCGCCTTTCATCTCTTGCTTTTTCTCCAGAATTTTCCTAGCAGAAGCAGCTGCTGATGCTTTTGTACAGTATAGGTCTACTAGTTGAAGGCTTGAAACATCTGCAAAACTCAACGGAAGTGATTCGAGATTATTGCAGTGTCTCAGGAAAAGATGTTTAAGTCTGGGAAAGTGCTGAGCCGCAGCATTCCAAGTAACTAAATCAGTCCTTCCGATATGCAGAATTCTCAAAACACGAAAACCACCGTCATCTGGTTGCCACCAGTCCCCTTTAAACGCATTGTCTTTCAGCTTAAGTATCTCAAGATTTTCCAACATTCCCAGTGTAGACATTTCCTTCCAATCAAGTAACGTATCTGACAAAGTAAGTTTCTTCAGCTTCGTCGGAAATTTGTACCTCTGAGGGAGGCTACTCAATTTCCCTTCGGAAGGAGGACGAGGAAATACGTCATTCAATAACTTCAAATTTTCAAGATGACTCAATTTCCCCAAACCATCAAATAACATGCTTCCATTCTTATTTTCGAGAAGTTTAGCCAGTTGACCACGAACGCCCAGAACTTTCAGGTTAGGAACTCTAGCAAACACATCTTCTGTGCAACTTTCAGGTGATATTGTCGTAAGTGTTTGTAGGTTCGCAATAGTCAAAACTTCGTCTTTGTTTTTTCTTGATTTGGAAAGAGGGCCAGGCAAAGACGTTGATGCATTTGTTTTTATGTGCCTTAAGTGAATCATCTTCCATACATCTGCTTTAATGTCAAGGGTGCGAGACGATGTTTCAACAACCAGAGTTTGAATGTTCCATAAACTGGAGAAGGGTGCTGGTAGAATCTTGAAGTTACATGAAAGAACAATATACCTCAAGTGAACCAGTTGAGTAAGATCAGTGGGAAAACGAGTAAAAACAATGGAACGAGAGTCCAACACTCTAAGCAACTTGAATGCTCCAGGGATGGATGAAATGTGCTCTGCTGGTAAGATAGTTTCATCGGTGGAGAAGCACAAGAAAGAACGAACTCTTGGGCCATCTGGCTTTGAAGAGATATAATTTAACACACGAGAATGAATGGAAAGGCGTCGGTACTTCTCTAAGGCTGGGTTCGAAGAAGTACTAGTGCCTCGATCAAAACGCTTTATTTCCTTAAAGAAGTTCTCCTCCACAGCTTCATTTTTGCAGAATTCACGTAGCATATCATGAATACGACACGTTTTAAGTTTACCATTCGATCTGAATTGACCTACCATCACCAAATTTCTGTTGACAAGGTCCTCCAAGTACTCCTCTGCAATATCCTCCAAGCTCATCCCTTCCTTCTGCTGTATGAACCCTTCTGCAATCCACAAGCGAACGAGCTTCCACACAGGGATCTCAAAGTCCTCCGGAAACATCCCAAGGTAGATAAAGCATGCTTTTAAATGATACGGCAAGTGATTGTAACTCAAAGCTATAAAATTGTCCATACGTTTTGCCTGATCCATGGCAATATACGCGTCCACAGATTTAGCTACCTGTTCCCACCAGTCTGTACCTTTTTCAAGCAGAATTCCTCCAATTACCACTATTGCAAGTGGCAAGCCCTGACATTCATTGGCTATATGCCTTCCATCTCTCACTAATTCCGGAGGACAGTTCTCTGCACCGAGTGCCTTTCTTTGGAGTAACCTCCAGCTCTCATCGGGAGTTAGGAAACGCAAATAATGAGGTTCTGCATTAGGGTTAGCATGCCTAGCAACTTTCTTGATTCGACTAGTTATGAGTACTCTACTCCGTTTGTTGTTTTTGGGGAAGGCAATCTTGAGATCATTCCAGGCGTCTTCGTTCCATACATCATCCATAACAATCAAATATTTCCCTTTCTCCAAGAATCTCAATAGCTCTTTAGCCAAATTTTCCTCATTCATCTTATACATTGCATCAGTGAGTTGCATAAAATTACTCAAAATGTTAAGGAACACTTCCTTTCTGCTGTATTCTTGAGAGACATACACCCATGCACGATTGTAGAATTCGTATTCAGTTCTAGGGTCACGATAAATCATTTTGGCTAATGTTGTCTTGCCAAGACCAGGCATCCCAATGATCGAGATAACTTCTAGATCATCAGATCCTCCAATAAGAAGATTGATCACTTTTTCCGCCTCATCTTCAAAACCCACAACATTGTCTTCTTCAACAATAGGAGGCTGTGTAATAGGGACGAGTGACTTAGCTTACAACATTGGCTCCATAAGACAAAATCAAATTGGTACTAAGCGCATACAAATGATACAATACACGAAATTGACTTGAATAATACAATCTCAGACCAAATTATAACATGTTGCTGTGTCTTTATTAATCCATTTTGTAATGCATTCAAAGTCCTTACTCAAGGAAAATACTTAGAGAGCTGATTAAGACTGTAGATTACAAAAGCGAATGTATAAGTTGAACCATTATCTCACCACAAAACAAAGAGAGAGAAAATTAAATGTTTGATGATCAGATTGTTCAACAACATTGTTACACACAGAGTTCAGTGTTCATAATATCTGAGTTACTGAGTATGAGAACAAGCAAAACCATCATCACCCAAATCTTGCAGTTGACTTTTTATTATCAAGATAACTTCTAAGCACATTCAACAACACAATTTCAACTGCAGACACAAAATATTCATATAATATCAAGATTCAATAATCCTACTCTAAAACATTTGACATGATCACAACAATCAAAATCCAGTAAAACATTTCAAGATTGAAAAAGAATAAAGCTGAAACATTTACCTTCTTCTCTTTTGTGCCTCTATCCGATCCATCCCCAACATGAAGGGCTTCAAAACCAAACTTTTTGTTCTCGTAAATATCCTTCACCTTCCCTCGTATCTCCTGAATTTGATTCCCCACACTTCGGAGCTTAGCCGAATAGTCAAATATATGGAAAGCTTTCCCAATATGCTTCCGAGCCTTGTGCACAGCAGCGTGAGCAACAAACGTGTCGATGGCATCCTCAGCATCATACACAACACTCCTAATCTGCTTCACCAGCTCCTTGAGAGTCTCATGCTTGTTTCGCTTCTCGGTGGAATCTTTGAGGAAAGCTTTGAACAAGGTGAGATCGTTGTACAGAAACTCGACCTGACCCTTGATGTCGAGAATCAAGCTGGCATTGTAGAGAAGCAGCTGCTTCAGATTCTCCAGCAGAAACTCGACGGCGGCGTCCGCCATCGCCTCTGCTCTCTGCGGCCTTTTCTCAAACACTTGGCGTCCCCGAATGGGACGAACTCTGGAAGGTTGACCTGAGGTGCAGGGGTGCAGCCGGGTCGTCTTCTTTTTATCTTTATGTCAAAAATATTATATTACCGTTCAGTTTGGAGTTAGCAAAGTAAGCTGTCGGCACCAGACGAAGTTACCAACGAATTTACACTTCAAACATGAGTGAGTGCGACTGCAAGACGAAGTTACCAACGAGTTTACACTTCAAACATGAGTGTCACATTTGCAGTCGCACTCACATAAAAAAAAAAAAAAAAAAAAAAAGACTCATAGGCAATAAAAGCATCATCTTCATCCTCTCAAAATCATCCCATCCCAATTCAGGTTTACGTTAAAAGTTTGGGGTCTAGAATTTAAATTTTTCCATTATAGTATTTTTCGTTCATGATTTTAAAGTCATAGTTCAAGATTTATAGATTAGAATTCAAGCTTCATGTTTCATGTTGTAGGTTCTAGCTAGTTTTTTTTAATGAAACACAAGTATAAAATAGTAAAAGTATGATAAATAATTCGAACAAACCATGGATGGATATTAGATACACATTTGTTTTGCTGCCTATGTACCAAAGAACTTTGTAATTTACTAATTTATATTAATTAACTTTTGGTAATTCCTTTAGCGTTCTTTTGTAGATAAGGTATGCTTATTTTTTTTTTGCATGATTCATGTTCATAGTTTTATATTGTAGGGTTCAATTTTAAAGTGAGATGCACCTACAGAGTAAAAACGGGACAGGAAATTTGTAGTGCCGCTTTCCCCGCTTCCTACGTTTTCTTTACGAATAAAAACTAATGAAGTCACAAAATAATGAAGATTCAAGATGCAATTTGATAAGTTCAACATTGAAGTACATTAGATACAGAAGTAGGTGATCTTAGATTCTTGTTTGCGCTCATCTTTTGCAAGTAAAAATTGTTTTACATCCCCTTCATTGAAAAAATCATGTCCTTCGACATATAGACATAATTTTTCTATTTTTTTTTAAATAATATAAATTCATATCACCAACTTAAGATGTATCTACCAACCGCTTAAAACTAAACATGGTGAAGGTCCGAGGTCGAGGTAGTAAAGATGTTCACGACCCTCGTACCTTCGCCATCATCTATGCCAAACACATCTTGCTCAAATGAATACACCACAAAGCGTTCCTTGTTCCTTCAAAATTTATCGGAAGATAAATGAGACTCGAATAGCGACATCAAATCATAAAAGAATACTTTATCCACAATAACTACCTCAGTATACGGGCATAAAACAATTCGTTTCATTCCTGTTTTCTTCTTCTTCCTCCTCCTCTTCCTCAATAGCAGCATAAATGTGAAAACATTCTCTCTCATGGGTTCTAGTGAGAGAAAGGGAGTGGAATTGAGTGAGTAGAGATTGAAGTAGGACGGAGTGAATACTTTTTTTAGAAAATAGAATACATTTTCAGATTAATGTAATAATTTTCATAGGGCTTAAATAATTTTTTGTCTCATAATTTCCTACTCGTACACTTTTGGTCCCATAAATAGTTGAGAATTCAACTTGGTCCGTAATTATAAAAATTACTCGCAATTAGTCATTATTTCGTCGTCCGTGAGCTGGTCACAAACGCGCACGTGCATTCGGCTGGAATTTTGTGTCACCAAATCCCATGTCATCACTCATCAGTGAGTAGCAGAAATATCTGGAATACCGCTAGCTGCCAATGGCCCTTTTGTAAAAGGTATGCAGTCAGGGCCGGACCTAGCTATATTTGGGCCTGAGTCGAGTTTTTTTAATAGACCCCTAATTTTTTTTTAATGTACGAACAAAGAAAAAACATAAGAAAAAATTAAAGTATTTATAATGATCTAAATATTTATATCAAGACGTAGATAAAATTAAAAAGACGTTAAAAATACTTATCTAAACACAACTCGCTTTACAGTTTTAAGGCAAAATTAGTAATCAAGTTGTTCAATTGTTTCTTTTCCAATCGATAACATAGCTAATCCATTGAATCTTTCTTGTGACATCGTTGACCGAAGGAAAATTTGATTGTGCTTTCAATTTCGAGAAACTTGACTCTTTTTTTAAAGAAAAAAATAATAATAATTAATATCTAGCACCCGGACTCATGTTTGAAAGACATGACAACTAGAAAAAATAAATTAAAGTGAAAATATAAAATTAATAATAAATAAATCACTTATTTATTTTATAAATAAGAATAAAAGAATTTATATATACATACATGTTACCTTTCTTATTCTAGTGTCCGAATTATGTTGGCAAATTAATTTAAAAGACAAAATTAAACAAAAGAAATGAAACTCAGCAGCAGTATGAAGCCCAGGCCCATCAAAGACAGCGGTGAGAATTAGAGATGTCAATATGGGCCGGCCCGGCCCTCCTTGTGTTATACGGGCCTTGAAAATTTAGGTCCGGCCCTATAAGTTCATATATATTTTTTTCTTTGTCATCATTCCTAAATTTTATAATCGGCATGTTTAAATTTTATAAAAAAATACTTTATTAAAAAATTATAAAATACAATCATCCCAATCTCGTTCCCTCTTATAATGAATATGGTGTGGTTCTTGAACAGATCATGTTGTATCGATTATAATAAGAGATACAACATGATATATTTAAGAACCACAATATATTTAATAAAAGAGATAGAAAACACACTTTTTGAAGAATAGAAAATAATAAAAATTAAAGCCTAGCAGTACCACAAAAAAACGTAAATACAATATTGTAGAATAAAAAGTGATCTTCAAAGTAGAGGAGTCGGAAGAGTAAAGAAAATATGCTTTAAATTTGATACTATATATAATATATATCTATATATTATATATAATTTATATAAAATAAATAAACAAGGGCCCTCAGGGCCGGCCCTACCCTAGCCCGGCCCGAGGGCCTAAAAGAGCCGGGCTAAAAGCTCTTATGCTATTAGGGCCTGTAAAACTAAGGCCCAGCCCTAGTATTTTTAGGACCGGGCCTATTTTGACATCTCTAGTGAGAATCGACCCTGCGCCTCCCAAAAAACCATTGATGTACTTCTACCGCCTGGACACTCTCATTGCATGCAATATATTTGGCGGAACTTGTATATATATATATAGGTACACAAATTATTCTGGGGCCCCTAAAAAAATGTAAATTTTTTGGGCCCGAGTCGACGGACTCTTCCGCCTAACGGAAGGTCCGACCCTGTATGCGGCAAGCGTGCTTGGGTGTTAGAGTAGTGATGACAGTATAAACCACGTTTTACCGGAGAAAAACTTGTTAGCTATGGAGTCTGGCTATTCAGTAACCACCGATTTGAACTAATCTCACTTTCCTTAGATCGTCACCTCAACTCGAAAAAGGTAGGAAACACCTAGATCATATATGTCTATTAGTGTTAGGCACATTACCCAGCATCCTATGATCTCTCTTGAGTATGCACTCGTAGGTCAGATATGGGATGTCTGATTTACTTTATTTCGTCAATTTTTTTTTTCTTTTAATTACAACATTTACCACATTTGTTAGTATTTAATTGTGTCGCCACCATTATTTACTTCATGATTGTTCTATATCCACTACCTATTTTAATTGCCAGCCCCACAATTGTGAATCGAAGGTGCAAGTTGTGTTTATCGTAACTTTATCATTCGATTTGCTACAATTGTAACAATTAACAACAAAAGTAGGTAGTGAATATATGATAGTTTCATAAAGTCACATCAAATAGGGCTGGATATGATGGAATTAGATATAAATATGGTAAATAATTCTAAGGTCATGTTTGTTTGAGTTTGCGGGCAAACTAGTTCAGGGTGTCTACAAACCTAACTTCTAAAAAACACATGGTTTGCTAGCAAACCCTCACAAACTCACCTTTAAAAAAATCTACCCATTTTCTCTCTTCTACTTTTCTTTTCTGCAGGCTGTCCCGTCATATCCTCCCTCCTCAATTATTCCTCTCCCTTCTCCTCAACCACCAGTTTCTCTCCCCTTCTCCATCTTCATCTTCTGCTTCTCTCACCTCCCCTCATACACACACTGCAATTTCTTTTCACCACAGCAGGTTTAAAAAAAATATTTTTCCAACTTTTGCAGAAGACCAATCTGCCTTTTCTCCGGTGAATCACCGCCGTCGTTCTCCCTCCCACTCTCTCATCCTGTTTACAACAGTAAAATCACCATACACACAGAGATTTGCTCTGTTCTTCTTTAAAAAAAATTGTTTAAGAATAATACGGAGGGGGAGCTGTCGCAGTACGCCGCCTCCGCCGCGTCGTTTTCCATTGACGGTGCTCTATTTTTTTTGGAGTCCGATTTGTGTGTGTATTTTCAGAGAAATGAAGTTTTGTGTAAATGGGAAGGGGCTCTAATGGTTACGGGATTGAAGGAGAAGAAAAAGAGAATTAGGGCCCACCTTCTTATAAAATATGTATGTGAAACTATTTAGGGTAATATTTAAATTTATACAAAATAACTAATTACAACAAACAACACAT
>JAUEKW010000008.1:598353-610767 GCA_032274785.1 Ajuga reptans
TTGTTGGATTTCAGTATATATATATAATTTTAAAAGTTTGACTTGTAGCCCGATAGTGGCCCGATTAGCCCGAAAACCGGTAGGGTTAGGGTTATGTTCACCATATTGTCGGCCCGTTAAAAATGAATCGCTAAGCCCGGTGCCCTATAAGCCCGAAAACCGCTAGGGTTAGCCCGAAATCGCTAGGGCTGGCCCGTTTGTCATCCCTAATGTTTTGACCTCGTCTACCATAAAAAGGAAAAGAAATCAGTTCCAATTAGGGATGGCGAAAAATATCAAAATACCGAACTTGTCGTACCGAAAAATTACCGAAAATACCGAACTTGTCGTATAGAAAAATTACCAAAAATACTGAAATTTTCGGTACGGTATGGTACCGTATCGAATATTTTCGGTACGGTAACGGTATGTGATTTCTAAAATTTCGGTATATACCGAAATACCAAAAAAAGTTCGGTATTTCGGTATACCGAATTTCCAACTGTTTACCGAATTTTCGGTACGGTATCGGTATCTATTAATACGGTACCGAATTTTCGGTATACCAAAATTTTCGGTACGATAACGGTATCAATTTTTGGCATACCAAAAATTTCGGTACAATATACCGTACCGAACCACCCCTAGTTCCAATTATATGTGACCACTTGGGGTATCAGACCCAGTTTGATTAATTATGTGAGGGATTCGGTAGAAAAAACTTATCTTCCCTAAAAAAATGCTGGTTATAAATATTTTATTCTATCATTAATTTCTTTTATGAATTCATAAAATAGTTATAAACTATTAAAATTTACTAAAATTTATAACTAAATCAATATCTCATCATAAAAAAATGCATTAAATGGTATATATAAATTGTTGTTTTCTTGAAATCGATTATCTTTGGTTATAGATTCAGTTTGAAATAAAAAAAATCGGTTCATTTCAAATGATAATAAACTATATACGACAACAAACAACTCCTTGAATACATAAATTACACTTTTTTGCATAATAAGTTTCACTTTAGGGTTTTCAAAGTGATGAGTAACATTTCTCCTTATTTTACCCTTAGTTTATATCCTAGGTATAATTTGCCATCTTCCCACTAATCATTAATATCACTTTTCCTATTAATTAGTTGTATAGTATGTATTTAATTCAGTTCTTAATATGCATGTGATTCTAAAATAACACTTATTTTGAACGGGAGTGAATATTTGTTAGCAAAAAAAATTACGTATTCATCATATTTGAGAAAATATTACTCCCTTTCGTCCCGAAAAAGTGTATGATTTTATAGAAGCACAACTTTTTATTTTGGCCAATCTGGTGATAGACAACCTTCTAAAAGTTATAAATTCTCATTTACACGACTTAATTTTTGTGGTGATTTAACTTATTTGTTAAATTAAAATTTTAAAAAATTACTTGAATAATAAAACGACACATTACCAGGCTCATTGTTTGGAACAATAAATATTTTTTGATAGCAAACTCTTTTTATGTTATGGAGGGAGTACTTGTTACCGTAAAATGTATTATTCTTTACTTTCAAAAGGTATTACTTTAATTGTATTACTTGTACGGTAAGATTTCAACAGTATTACGTGTTTAACATGTCGTACATTAGGTGCATAAGAAACTTAAGCCTTAAAAGTTAACTATAAAATTGAAATAGGATATTATATACATACATTCCCACTAACCTACACCACGTGTTAATGTGTCTACTCCTACTGTGTGAAGATCTAGATGTTTATTTCCACCTTGACCACGTGTTAATGTGTCTACTGCTAATGTGTCAAGATCCAGATGTTCATTTGAGATTCCAGAAATAACTTATTTCTGTAAGATTTTAATACATCAGGAGATGTACACATTAATACGTGCTCAGAATGGGTACAACAAGTATTTCCATATAACTAGGGGTGGTAATTCGGATTCGATTTTGAATCGATTCAGATTACACATCAAAAGTTATTTGAAACATATACTTATTATTTTTTAAGATAAAATATTAATTTCGATTTAATTCAGATCAAAATCAAGTTAGCCGTGTTTGTTTCGATTTGGTTGCGGGTTTTTTAAGTTTGTATTGTCGTGTTAGGTTAGGGATTGGAAGCCCAACGTATAACTAATAAATGAACAACTATTGAATTTCCATAGATATCCTCACAAAAGACCTATTTTCCTTTCTACTTGCTATGGCGACTCTCTCATCTCTCCACCTTAGTTAATCGGTTTCCCTCTCCTTTCTGCGTGTATGTATATATGTATGTATATGTATACATACATCGAAATATAGAACAGCACCACAACAAACTCCATTGTTCTGTCCCATTGCAGAGCGAGTAAATCATAACGCTCAAAATCTCTCTATATACGTATGTATAATTAAGTATACGTACAAAATACGCATACGCGCAACCGTATGCATTTCACTGCCGCTGCTGTTCGCTCAGAGTCTCAAAAGATCTCTTGCTGTGAAAAAAATCATACTTTCTCATGCCTGTTTTCGGTAATACTTTTCGTCTAATTGAAGTAATCTGAAATCGGCGCTTGCAATTTTTTAGGATTTTATTTTGTTTGGCTGATACGATCAGTTGGATTTCATCTTTCCTTGAGGTATGTATTAAGGTTATTTATTATGGTTTACAGATCTAGTTATCAGTGTTTTAATGGTTTGGTGTTTACTTTCTGACAGGCGTCTTCATTCAGAATTGTTTATTTTGGAGTTAATAAGAGCGTAATAGAAAATTAACAGTCCAGCTGGTAAATTTTAAAACCGCGATTAACATTACATGAAGAGGTCTAGAGACGAAGCCTTCTTGAGTTCTCAGCTCAAGAACCCGGTCATTTCTTCACCTGTTGAACCGTAAGTTCTGCCTTTTCTTTTTAGTTTTGATTTTGGCTGTTTGATGTCGAGTTAGTTGTGGATTTTTGTGATTGGGTAGTATTTTGTTGCAAAGATTCAATCTGTTTTTCCAATGAGATCGATCTTGCCTTGTGGTTATCCATTTTTAACTGTTAAAAGTATTAATTTCATTGAATTGTATGTATTATATGGTCAATTTTCTGAAAGTGGAAGAGTATTTTCAATTTGAGTTCTATATACTCTGCTATTTCCCGATATTTTTGTTTCTATGTCAACTATCACTGAGCATTAAGCATATTTTGTTTTAAGGGATGTAAAGTTTATTGTTCAGTAATTAGGTAAGTTTTGATTGTCCTGTAAGTGATAATCTCAAATATTATTCGGTAAATTGAATAATGATATAAATGCATCAGAAGATCGTGTTTTCTTTTATGGGAGATGTATAGCTGGTTATTTTGTCGTTTTCGGTTCGAGATTGGAGCCAGGAAAGATTTTTGTCCGTTTTATATATAGATATGTGTTCTTATGGAATTAAAATTGCATATTGGGGGCAATGAAGTTCTGGGCAAGCCAAGATGTCAACTGCTAGCAGTGCACAGAGGCTGACAACAAATGATGCCTTGTCATATCTGAAACTTGTGAAGGAAAGATTTCAGGAGAGAGGGGATAAATACAAAGACTTTCTTGACATCATGAAAGAGTTCAAGGCTCAAAGGTAGATTTCTGCTTCTTCGTTCTTCTTTTTAATTTTTTAATTTTTTAATTTTAATTTTTATTGTTATTCTTATGATTAATTCGGCCTGTTTTGAAAGTGTACTGTGTTTGTTTCTTTTTGGATGGCGTAGAATGAGTACATCTGGTGTTATAGTGAAAGTGAAGGAATTATTTAGAGACGATCAAGACCTGATTTTGGGTTTCAATGCGTTTTTACCGAAGGGATACGAAAATAACCCCCCACAGGAGGATGAACCACTTCTAAAGAAGAAGCCAGTAGATTATGACGAAGCAATAAATTTTGTGAACAAAATTAAGGTGCAGCTTCAAATGCATTATGCCACTAAAGTCCTTTGTTATCTTTTTTTCCGTTAAAATTTATGGCCTGAACTACTTCCAATTTAATTGCAGACTAGATTTCAGGGCGATGATCATGTATATAGCGCATTTATTGACATATTGAACATATACAGAAAAGATAGTATGTCAATAACAGAAGTTTATCGCGAGGTATCTACATTGAATTCACATTCTTGAAATTTATACTAAAAGCAGGTATAATTCCCTCAAGTTGTGATCTTTTGATGTTTGTTTGTAGGTTTCGCTTCTTTTTCAGGATCATCCTGACCTACTTGTAGAGTTTACTCATTTTCTACCTGATGCTGCTGCTGCTGCTTCTGTCCATAATGCTCAGCGTGGTAAAAATCACATCATGTGGCAGAATGGCAAAGGTTCTCCCATGACCATGATGAGGCCCAATCATTTTGAGAAGGTCATTTTCTCTTTAATGATTTTGTGGTTGTTTTTCTTAATAAAAATTCATTTCTTTTGCTCTTTTTTCTGATGGCTGCTGTTTGTGACCAGATTGTCAATCAAGCTGATTCAGAGGAATGGAACATTGAAGAGAAAAGAGAAGGCAGAGATAAAATTGAGTTGGATAGTGATGATAACTTGGACCACAAAAGAAAACTTACTGACGGAGATGATTCTGTCACTGACCAGTTTCATCAAGGTAGGCTTCAAGATAAGTCCGATTGTCTTCCTTAAATAGCTCCTATTTAATCATAAAATGACATAAGTTTTATGATCCTTCTTGCTTCTCATTTTGTATTCAAGTTTTTTATACCAATACTAATTTATCTGACAGCAGATACTAAAAAAATGACAGGAATATTAGCATTGGAATTTCTACTTTGAGATTCTGTTGCAGAATATTATAGATGCCAATCTAAATTTCTGTTTGTCCATTTATAGCTAGTAAAATCGTTCATTTTTGCTCAGGAGTACCGGACCCGGTATCAGCTTTCTATGGCAAAGTGAAGGAAAGATTGCCAGATCCAGAAAGTTACAAGAAGTTTCTGGATTGTGTTCGTTCCTATAGAAGCAAGTTTGTCACGCGACCTCAATTTCAAATGCTGGTGAACTTTTTTTATATTGACCCTTCACTTGTGTTAGCTCCAATTATTTCTGTCCTCTGGTTTCGCCCGTTTATGGTGTATAACGTAATGTCTTTATCTTCTAATTCTTGGAATCCCATCTCTATGTTTCCATTTTGAGATGTACGAGTATTGAGCTGTGGTTTATAGATGACATTATGGAAGATGCACTCTCTTTCCCAATTGATATACCAAACACTTTAATGAATTCTGATCAAGTATCTTGCATCTAGATGGATTCTGATAAAGCTGAAAGTATATATTCAAGATTCTGACTCCTTAAATCCATGTGGAGGAAAACTGTACACGTTAATGGTTTTTAACTGAGTAATCAAAATAAATGAGGTAAAGTTTGTTGTAGACTGGTTTCATAATCTGACATTAGTTAATAACAGTATGCCCTTTGTCGATATCGAGAATGTGCTCTATGCACAATTAAGTGTGTTTCTCCACCATAAACTCTTAAGAAAACACGGAACATGACATAGTGAATTCGAATATTCATTCTTTGCCAAGTTCCTGATGTTAGATATTGAATACTTTTTAAAAGTCGGTTAAGTAATGCTCATTGATCTTTCTAAAATGGCATATGAAAATTTATCACCATTTGCGGAACCCTGACATTGTTGAGCACATTACATGAATACCTTCATATATGCATATGACATGCCATTTTCCTTTTTCAGAACTACAAAGTTCTCATACTTCCATCATTGTAATATATCTCCAGAGGTTTCTACTGATGATAAAACCTGCAAACATAGAAGCATATAATTAAAAGTTGAAAAAAGTTAGAAAAGCAGTTAAATTCCGAAGAATTGCTTGCCACGTGCCAATATTAAATTATTTTTCTTATATCTTCTGTAGGATCAGTAATCAGGTCTTTCTATTGTGTCAGGTGGCTAGTTTACTGGGATCTCATACAGTACTTAAGGAAGAGTGTGAAGATTTCATGAATTATGTTGAGAAGACTGGTAATGAAAAAAATTGTGCTTTTCGTGTGATTTTGCTTAACCTTGTATTTGTTAATTACCACATATTCAAGTGCTGCACTGCATGTTAAAGATATTGTCAAACATTTCACTATGAGTTTCTCTCACTATTGTCCATGGATTAGTACTAGCTAGAGTTGTTTGTCATGCTGGTATTTGTTTCTTATGCTGAAATGATTTGTTCAATAAGTTTATACTTCTCGCTGCTGAACAATGACAAATGTCACTTGAATTTGTAACAAATTTAGCAATTTTCAGGATTCTTGCAGAAAAATCAACCAACTTGTAGATCTTTAAAGGTGGAGGATCGTGAAGGAGATGATCACAATAGGGAAGACAATGATAAAAATAAAGATAATGAGGACAAAGAGATAGATAGATGCGACAGGGTTCTTGCCTGCAACACTAAAGATGTCAAGCTGTCTGTTACTAAAGAGAAGTTTGCAGCAAAACCCATTCATGAACTTGATCTCTCTAACTGTGAGAGCTGTACTCCAAGTTATCGACTTCTTCCCGACAATGTAAGTTTCCTTAAATAATTTCCTGTACCAGAATATTTATATCTTTTGCTTATTTCGTCGACATTCCACACGACAGTATCCAATTCCAACAGTGAGCTATAGAACAAAGGTTGGAGCTGAAGTGCTGAACGATCATTGGGTGTCCGTCACTTCAGGAAGTGAGGATTACTCATTCAAACACATGCGCAAAAACCAATATGAAGAAAGCTTGTTTCGTTGTGAGGATGATAGGTAAGAACCGTCTCAAGAGACTCCATTGACTTTGCCCTGTGCGGAACCTTCTCTCTGACTTCTGTTCTTCCCACTTGTGATAGCGAATGTTGTTGGTCTCACTATCTAGGCTGGACAATTATTTTCAGTCCGAAGCTTCTTTTTCTCCATTTCGCCGTAATTAGGTCATATGAGCATTGCCAATTCTCAATAATTGGTTTCTTTATTTCGGTTTCAGGTATGAACTTGACATGTTGTTGGAATCTGTGAACTCAACAGCAACGCGTGTTGAAGAACTCTTAGACAGTTTGAATGCTCATACAGACATGACAGATAGTTCATTCAATATCAATGATCATTTGACAGGTATATGCCAATGACCTCATGATGATTCCCCAGAATACATTTATGCTGTTTAGTTGAAAGTCTATTTCTCTATTTTGGCCAGCTCTTGACCTACGGTGCATTGAGCGTTTATATGGTGACCATGGGCTTGATGTTAGGGATGTATTGAAGAAGAATGCTCCCCTTGCCCTGCCAATTGTACTAACCCGGTTGAAGCAGAAACAGGAAGAATGGGCTAGGTGCCGCTCTGATTTTAATAAAATATGGGCTGAAATTTATGCCAAGAACTACCACAAATCACTTGATCACAGGAGCTTTTATTTTAAGCAGCAGGATACAAAGAACTTGAGTGCTAAAGGTAATTTAGGCATAATTGTATTGATTAGGCCTCACATTGCAATGCATGAGGTTATGTTTCTCTTATTGTGAAAGTCTCACTGAGTGATTTATGACATAATTCCATGATGCATAATGTACGATCTAAGAAACTGCAGAACTACAGAGATTTTCATTCAAGTGCTTATCCATGTAGAAATAGGAAACTAATCTATATTTTTCTACTTAAACATATATTATAGATTGTGCTTTTGCATGCTTAACTTGCATGATGGATTTCTTCTTTCTGTCTGAAATAATCTGTTCTCTTTTTCCTGTTTTTATTCTCCTTATAAGACATTTGTTTTTCACTGACAACATATTTGCTATATGATTTCTCTCCATTCAGCCTTCTTAGCTGAAATCAAAGAAATGAGCGAAAAGGATCAGAGTGAAGACGAAAGGATTCTCTCGATTGGTGCTGGATATCGACAACCCATTAGACCTCATATGAAGTTCGAGTATCCTGATCCGGACATTCAAGAAGATTTATATCAGCTCATGAAATACGCCTGTGCTGAATTTTGTACACCTGAGCAGTGTGACAAAGTCATGAAAGTTTGGACAACCTTCATTGAGCCAGTGCTTAGTGTTCCTTCCCGTCCTAGTGTAGAGGACATTGAAGATATTGATAAGGTTAACTATCACACAGCCAAGAGACTGACTAATGGTTGTGAGGGGAATGGAAATAATAGGGCCAAGAATGTTGGTTCTGATGCCAATAATGCCGATATATTATGTAATGCAATCCAAAATGGGGTGATGCAGACTGGTGTCAGTGTGATTCCTGTTATGTCTGGGGCCAGCAAACCAGCTAGTTACTTAGAGAAAGTTGCTCCGAGTGCTATAGGAGGAAAGGGCATCAATGTGGAAAATGGTAAATGGATTTTGGTCTCGACTTGGTTTTCATTTGTTATTTTCTACTCGTTTCCAGATTATAAAACTGATTTCAGGAAAATGTTAATTTATTTGGCCATTTGCTACTCCTCTAGGACCAGCAAGTACCAATGGTGATTATGGAATTACGGTGATACTGAATAACAAACCACAGGTATGTTACAGTTGTTGGGTACATTGCTTGCTGAATTTGAGACAAAAATGTCTGATTATGCTTTGGTTGTTAGCTTTATTGTGCTTATAAATATGCACCTCATTTAGACTTCATCAGGCTGTTGTCACATTTGTTAGAGAAGTATTTAAACAAGACATCATTCAAATGAGTACTGAAAGCATGTCATTTTGTTCAGATCTGGTTTCTGGGGTAGTTTCTTTTAGTTAATATATGGTTTTCAAGAATCTGATGGGACATTGTAAATACACTTGGATTCAAGTTGTGTGAGCGTATCGTTTACAGAATGAGTGAAAAAGACTTGGTATGTTATGGTGGAGAATATTGAATGGAACACTTTGAGTTGTAAGTTCAAATCAAGAACCAAAATGCAGTATTATTCTTGAGTAGCAGAATTCAGTCAAAATAAACTAACTTGTAGATAAGCTTCCATTGATTCTTGTAGCAACTATTGAAGAACGTTGCAGCACCGTGATTTACCCCATAACATGGATGTATATTTTTTGGCATTTTTTATATCTAATGAAATGTGGTGCTCATCTCAACTTGAGTAAGGTCCTAGGTCGAGTCTGCGTCTCCAGTTGTAAATTTTCTATATCAAGAATGTGAGGGATTTTTATTGTTCATTCTTTTACTAGTTCATTGCCAAATGTTTAAGTAATATGTGGACAATCAGTTGCTCATTTGGAAAATGTACTGATCCTTTCATTTGAATTTCTCTATCTGAACGATAAATTAGCTGCACATACATCATTTACTTGGTTTTTATTCCGCTGAAGTAATGAGGTCTCGTGTTGGGCTTCTTTGTCAATTTTAAACAATAAAAACAAGATCTTTTTTCTTAAAATCTTATTCTTTAAGATGATGAACTTTGCAAGAAACGTGATAGCTAGTAAACCTTAATGTGAAAACTCACTATCATCTGTTTCTGAAGTACTAGAACTACTTGATGATGCAGGGCGGTGTTTCTAGGAAACTCTCTTCATCTTCAATTAAAGATACCCAAGCTCAGAAATCCCATGAAGAAACCAAAGATTGCACTAAAAATGAAAGAGAAGAGGGCGAATTATCACCGAATAAGAATTTTGAAGGCGAGGAAAGTGGCCGGGGTTCATCAGACAGTGAGAATGGCTATGTAAACGGTGATGTTTCAACAACTGAGTCAGCTGATAGGGAAGAGTGCTCCCCGGGTGACCATGATAACAAGGCTGAGAGTGAAGGAGAGGCTGAAGGTGTGGCAGATGTCCATGAGAATGAAGGCACTATGGCATTTTCCGGCCATTTCCTACAGACTGTGAAACCTGTTATGGTGAAAATGCCTGTGCAATTACCTGTCAGTGTTAAGAATACTGAAATTTTCTACGGAAATGATTCGTTCTACTTGCTTTTCAGGCTTCACCAAGTAATGATCTTTTCTTTTTTAAATAATAAAAGTAAATTGTAGTTTTATACGTCTAACAATTTGTTTCTCCTTATCTGATTGTTCTGATTCAACAGATTTTGTACGAAAGATTGCACAGTGCTAAGTTGCACTCGTTGTCTCCTGAAAATAAGTGGAGGATTTTGAGTGGCTCAAATCCAGCAGACTCATATGTTAGGTAGTTTATCTGGATTTTCGCTCAAGTTTCCTTTTGTTACGATGCTACATAGACTGATGAAGTTGAATGTGATACGGAGTATAGGTTTAAGGAAGCACTACATAGTTTGCTGGATGGATCATCGGATAATGCAAAGTTCGAGGATGATTGCCGAACTATTATTGGGGCTCAATCTTACGTCCTTTTTTCATTAGACAAGCTAATACATAAACTTATCAAACAGGTGATCATATATGCTCTACCCCCGCTCTCCCTCTCCTTTTTTTTTTTTTTTTTGCATACTTTTGTTTGGCTTCTGCTCTTGCGGTGTAAAGGTTTGACCTTGTTATCTCTGCAGCTACAAACAGTTGCGGGTGAGGATATGGAGACCAAACTCCTCCATCTATATGCCTATGAAAGATCAAGAAGTCCAGCAAAGTTTTCTGATGCAGTTTATCATGAAAATGCACGGTTTCTTCTTCCTGAAGATAACTTGTACCGAATAGAATTTGTAGGTTTTCTTTCTATTTTCAATTGAAAATTTTGATATATTGTCCTTGTAGAAATAAGTTGGTATAATTTACACCTATTGAAACACAAACTACTTCTGCAGGTGCCTCGTCAAACGTGTTTAACCATACAGCTAATGAAAAATGAGCACTGTAAACCAGAAGAGACCGCTGTCTACATGGACCCCAGATTTACAGCATATTTGAATGACGAGCTCTTGTCAGTTGTTCCAGAAAGAAAGGCGAAATCCCGGTTATTCTTAAATAGGTAAGCGTGCCAAAGAAAGTTCTTCTAAACTTTTGACCCTTCACAGATGTTAATTCCGGCACAATTTGCAGAAACAAAAGAAAGGTTTCAACTCAAGATGGAAGTTCGGATACGCAATTGCAACTTTATAACGGTCTTGAAATTAAGGTTGCTTGCAATTCATTTAAGGTAAGTTTTTTGGGGAACTTCATGCTGCTATATACAGCGGATATCAAGTTGATCTCTGGAATCTAAATTTTTAGCTATTTATGCATTAGGCCTCGTACGTAATAGATACAGAAGACGTCCTGTATCGCAAGAGAAAAAGGAGGAAACCTTTGTTACAGAATGGTTTTCACAATGGTGCTTCCAATGGTTGTTCCCAAAGAGTAAGAAGATTTTGCAGATTGTTGCATAGTTGATTGTAAAGGTAGCATTGAAGTTTAGGCATTTCTTTCGATTTATTTCAGCGTCGCCTAGTTCTCGTATCATAGTTCAAAATGGTATATGTTGATAGCAGTTCTGGTGTTCGAAAAGAGTTGTATTTCGACCTAGAACTACCATTCAAAGGCCAATAAAGTTGAAGGGGGTGGGAGAGTTTTTATTCTGTATGTAGATTCTTACATACATTGTAAAATGGAGAAAACTTCAATTGGCTGGAGTCTGATTGATATAATTTATAGAGCAATTGCTCATACAGTACACTACATGTACTCTGGCATATGCATTTTGCAAGCTAGTGTTTTTGTTGCTATATATGTACTTGTCTTGTTGATGCTACGTCTGGTAGTTATCATTCATTTGCACATACACACGCGTGGAGGTCGCAAAATTGGTCTGGTCCAATGGGTTGGCCCGTACTGCTCGATATTTTAGGTTGGTTGGGACATGAATCTTGCTCCGAAGTCTCAGTAGACCCGATCTGATGGGCTAATGGCCCAACGCGCCGTGGGCTAACCCAACACATTTTAGTGTGTTTTAAAAGGAAGGGTTGGGCTGGCCGTACCAATTTTCGACCCAGCCAAGCCCTATACATGAACTTGTTTTTGCAGGTTCTAGGGGTGGCAATTCAAACGGTTTGTATTAGCCCGTTGGGCCTACAATATATGTCGGGCTGCATAGAACCAAAATTCCATCGAACTAGAAATTAGTAAGCAAAGTCCACCCCTTAAATATATTAAGATTAAGATTTTCAGGTCGGTCAGTGTTCTGTTGGGCCATTATCCGATGATCCATCCAGCAAAAAAATTAGGATCTAAGTGTTAAATTTAATTTGGTCGTGGAGTTATCATGATTAAACATGAATATTCTTTGTTAATATATATATTGATACTTTATATTACTATTATATTTGAAATTATAAGTTGGGAAAAATCTATTTTTAGTCCTGTATGTTAGGCCTTGTCTAGAAAAAGTCCTGTATGTTAGGTATGTTCAATTTTAGTCCTGTATGTTTTAGAAACTGTCCAATTTAAGGACACTGCCCATCTCCGATCACTAATTTCACCGGATTTTGTCGCGTGACACGCACGTGACCATATAATTTGGGGCTTTCCGGC
>JAUEKW010000008.1:610867-623018 GCA_032274785.1 Ajuga reptans
AAAATCCGGCGAAATTAGTGATCGGAGATGGGCAGTGTCCTTAAATTGGACACTTTTTGGAACATATAGGACTAAAATTGAAATTATGTAACATAGAGGACTTTTTCTAGACAAGGCCTAACATACAGGACTAAAAATGGACTTTTCCCATAAGATTCAAAGCAAACAATATCATAGGAATAATATATAGTCTACAGTTAAAACGATCTCAATGAAGAAAACCCTAAAAAAGCCTAGATATTTGCATCATACCATCACCTAGTATCTCATTTTCCATTAAAAACACTAAATTTAAACATTTGTTTCATGGTTCGATTTGATCAGCTTTCGCTTGGTTGAAATGCAAAGAGGCCATCGATCTTGAGAAGGTGTTGAGAGACCACAAGATTGCGACAAGAAGCGGGGCGCGATTCGGGTGTGGCGCGGAGTATGTTAGAGTAAGCATGGTGAGTAGGGATGAGGAGTTTGATGTCTTTCTGCAGAGGCTGCTCAATATCATGGAAGTTGCTCCTCAGCATTATCAGAAATAATTTGAACTATTTGGGTTCATAGACAACTTTTAAACCCATGGCTTGTTTAGGCATTGCACATGTGGTGAAGAAGGATATTGTCTTTGTGATGAACTATGCTAGGGTTTGTTGAGACATTAAATAAGTAGTTTGGTGGTGGTTTTAAGACAATATGTTATTATTGGAGACAACTATCTATGGAATAAAAAATAAATTCTGATAATATTTTCTAATTCTTCCTTTTTCTCTTTTTCTTTTTGCAAGTATTTTTTGCGTGACTGAAATCACTTTTATTTTAAATGAAAGTAATTATTAAGTGTTTGTCAATGCTAAGCTGATTTTTAGAAGCTATTAGTTAGCTGCTTCAGGCTGATTAAAAGTAATTTTTGAGCATATATTACCCATAAAAATAAAATATATATTTTGCAGTCACTTTAACTTCTTGAATTCTGTCTAGAATCGCTTCATTCTCAAAAGACGTTCTGTATAGATTATATCGTTATGATATATAGTTAGAGATAACTATTGAATGGCTTCACTTTGGTATGCATATATACTTCATATATTATATGATTTTCCCTCTATAAAATAATTACTATTACTCTCATTATTGGCTACATTGGCCCTCTCAAAAGAATTTAATCTCATATTTAGTACTCTCTTTGTTCCATAATAAGAGTTTTGTTTCAGAAAAAATTGTACCAAAATAAAATTCATGTTTTAAAATTTAATGCCTCGTTTTACTAGTTCAAGCAAAAAACAAAAAAAATTAATTAGAAATAATTAATAAATCAAATTAAAAATTAAAATAGGCCGTATAAGTGCCAATCGATAGTTTTCAGATAATTGCACCTTCATCAAAACAACCAAAATGCTACAGTTTCTTCCGTGGAAGCCAATATCATGATAACGATCTATCAAATAACTACAAATACGAACTGACTGCCATTTCTGTCTCCCCTTTACAAAACACACAAGAAAAAAACGTTTAATTCAAACGAAAACTTGCGTTTTCATTTATTAAAAAGGAAAACAGAAAAGAAAGGAAGAAAAAGAAGGTACACAAAGGACCATTTTTATCAATAACTATAAAAAAATTATGATGATATAAATAGGAAGATAGAGAGCACTTGTATATGGGTGGAGTTGACGGTACACCTAGTGGAGTATCCACCATTAATTTCGCACACACCCATATGTATTGTGTGTGCGACTATGTGTAAATTAAAGGTAGATGATTTGCTCTACATTCACGTCTTCAAGAAGGAACGAATGATGCCGCGTGGTACTTTTCATTCGCAGATTCAGCGCAATCAAACAAGTCTCAACTCATATTCACCAGCTACTGTTATATATCTCACCCAAGGGAGAGCATGATACCCACTTTTTTCGATAATTTTTAAGTAACGGATCTACAAAAAGCAAGTTTCAATCACAAATGGTAAAGCTTGAAGTATCATTCATTAGTAAGAACATCAAAACAGAGGCTCTGATATTGAATGTTGCAAAGATTATCATAACATCTCACTGAGCTAGGTTCGAAATAGGAAAATTGATGGAGAAACAAGATGCAGTTATCGCAAATGTGCATTAACTATCTGCATTTGTGCTTTTCTATGTCTTGTGATATATAGACAGCTAGTGAAAAGCTTGAGGCTAATAATACAGAACACCAAGTATAGCATTATGCGTTCATCGTGTTTACATTATATTCTGATCCAAGAATGTCAGGGGGAAAAACTAGCATGAAGATGTCCATTTGGTCTACCGAAAAAACAGCCTTGAGTAAAGTCATACACATCTAAGGTTGAACTTAGGAAGGGAATTATGAAGGCCTCTATTTTTTATAATGTACAATTATTTCTAGCTTACATCTTAGCTTAAAATTTATTTGCTGAGGTTTGTAGCTACTTAATCATTGTGTGTTTCCTATTCTAAATAAAAAATAAGACAATGAAGTTATGCAGAAATACAACCAATAAGGAGACCAAAATATGTAAACTATTAGCACTAATGTCAAGTTTTAAACAATATAAAAACTTTTCTGTGCTATGATTGCCTCTCTAGTTTCCTCTCCATGAACAGGTTATACATCTTTCACAAGCACCATACGAAGGCTCAAAGGTTTGGTAACGGCATTTGTTGTTTATGTATAATATAAACAGGGCATCAAGATGATAATACTACCAAAAACAAAAATTAAAAATCTGGAAACTTAAAACACATCTGAAGCTCACCTGTATTCCTGAAACAGTGAAATATGGTATTTCAAACTTCACCCTGATAGGAGCCTTTCTTTCTGGAGCGGCGTCCTCTGATAAAATACTCGGGAGCCTAAATTCTGCTTTCAACATATATTCCTGTAAACAAAACCAAACGAAAAAAGAGGGGTGTAAATATTGATCTCATAAAAATTTGTAGATTCAAAAAGAAACCTAGGGAACCTGAATTATGTAACAACTCCTACCTTACCACCTGGGAATGACTTTATCTTCCAAACTAGCGCATCTCTTTCTGGAGCATAAGAAGCAGATCCCATTGAATTACGAATATGTGGATTGGTAGCATCAGGTGGCACAGGTATCTCAATTTCCACACTAGTTGCAGTGCTGAAGTTCAAATCAGATCCACAATAAATTTGAGATCCATTACACGCTGCTCAGATAGGTATAAAATGCAGAGAAGCGATGCAGAAATATCGACAAAAGATACAGTAGTATACCTACGCTCCTTGAACTGGCTCTTGGCTTTTATCGTAAATGCTATGCGGCTCCTAGAGTGCCTTTCTACCTGAGCGTCCACCCATATTAGAGGTTTTACCTGAATGAAACCGATAGCTCAATTCTCCAAGCCACTAACTCACTTAACGGAAAGGCATGATCACTAATGTATAAATTGTTGTCTCTTCCCAGAAGTTGATCAAATAATATAGAAAAACAAAAATCTAATTTTTGTGGTAGTTTCGATTCACAAGATTTTTTTGGCTCAAACCTAAATTTGTTTGTGTTGTATAAGGGAGATCACACTTTACTACTTTAGAGGGTGTATTCTTTGTACAGGTAAACTACCAAAGAAATTATTGAAGGGGTATCAAATCTGAATCCCAATAAATAAACCAACCTGAGTGGTGAGCCTGTAACTCATGAGATCAAAAGATCCATCAGGAGGTATAAAGGATATGGTTCTGTCATTCTCAAACCGAGCCAAGCGCACACACCTGGATCAATAACCAGAAATGGAGACAATATACATGAAGGCAAGCCAATAGACACAACGAAATGAAAGGCTTGTCAATGCACACATTCATATCTATATTTTAGGATAGATTTTCTTCAGAGACATATAACATACATCGTTTTATGATCAAACAATCTTACATATGGACAAACCCTTTGTGCTCACTAGATTGGTTGTACATCATATTAGAAAGCTAAGTTACATACTGATGAAACTTAATGTCGTCCAAATCAATGGCTTTTCCCTTAGTAGCTCGCCCTTGTGCCTCAAGCAAAATTCTATCATTTAGTCCAAGCTTGCACTCGGGCATACCGCTGCAATTGAGAGAGCATCATGATGAATCTCCGCGGAAAGCTAACATCAAAATTTACAAATGCAAGAAAATGCAATAATGAGCAAATTTAAGAGACCACTTCCTTCGATCAGGTTTTGAGTTCGATTATGATAATAAAGCACAAATGGCATAATAGGTAGTATAGGCACTGAAGACTACACAAAAGTATATGTAACATATAAAAGAAAGGGAGTTCGGTTCAAATTAGAGTTTACTATGCACATTCAGACACTGATAGAAGAATCATATATGTTTGATATTAAGAACTACATAAACTGTAGCACGAAAAAAAGGCTTTGTGACTTTTAATTCTTCAAATATCAATTATTGATATAATCTACATAATTTTATTTATTATAATTTATATCCTTCTATCCAGGACCAAGACAAAAAAACTAAGATCATATCGCTTGACATAAGAGCAAGATCCTTGTTATATGGTGAACTGTGATTTCAGTGCTCGTGAATGTTTTCCGAATTAGAAACAATAAAGTCATGTTTTGATTTGAACCGTACCAGTTAAAATATCACAGACAATAACCTACGAACAAAGCCTCGTGCATTCTTTCTGTTTCACGTACACATTTAGAGAATAAAACAACAAGACTTACCAATTTTTTCTGTGTCAAAGGACGTAATTCAGGAAACAGTAAAAGGCATGATAACAAACCTCAAGTACGCTCGCATCTTTAGTGCCCCGATGACATCTGACCTGATTATTTGGCCATTACTATTGACTAGTATATTGACTCTCTCTACAACATCAAGGAACACCTGTACAACCAACAAAAACCCATGAAATATATTGTTTAAGTGACACATCCCGTGTACATTAAAAATGAAAGAAAAAAAAAATAGGAAAAGAAGTAAGAGAACGGGGGCAACAGAAACTCACTTCATTCGTACCGTAACGTATCCCTTCGCTGCGCCAAGACACTGCATTTGTGACAGCCATGGGAGGCCTCTGTGTCACTTCCATTCTGTAAGCATCAGTCTTAATGAACTCACTAAGAATCTTTGCTTCAGTGAATTGTGGGTAGCCAAAATCCATAATTTCATCGAGTAACTCATACTGATTATACCAGAATAAATTGTTAGATTCTCTTGTCAGAGTTGTCATCCATATAATACAAAAGAAAAGGATGCAATGAAATTCCCATACCACTACAACAAAATTATCTCTAAGTGATTCCTCTTCTAACTCTTCGAAGTAATGCTTAAAGACCTGTTAGAAAATTTTAAGCAGATACAAAGATTAAAACATATGTAACATATAATCTTCATCTCCATCAAATGGTGTGCCAGGTTATAGACAATATCCAGAAAAAACGGGTCACTGATTACCAATAACGCTTACATCAACTACTCGGTGTAGGAACAGGATAAGGCTAGCAGCATTGCAGTTCTGTCGAGACGCAGTCATGAGATATATATTGTTGTGTTGGATAAACATATATGTCACTCCATTGTCACACGCAACAGGATCCTGAGACTCCGGATCACCCTAGATCATTCCAAATTACGGACATGTTAGCTGTATGGTTCATTTAAGCAAAAGAGATTCTCAAAAGAAGAAAAAACACATCAATTGACAATTAAAACGAAAAACATAAGATCAGAAGTTAGAAAAATCTTAAAGTCAGACAAACAATTATAAGTTTCTGCAGTTTAATGTGGAGTTAGCATCTGTATCAGATTACACTCACGGATTACAACCGTTAGCGAGCTAAACAATAACCAATCCTATTTGAAGCAGCATTGACAAAATCAAACAGAAAACTCACATCTCTCTCGATCAGTTTAGTGAAGAAGCGTTCAGCTTGAACGGCGGATACGTCTCCACGATAATCTCGCCACACCAGAACCTTACCCTTTATGTCCAGTAGGAACAGCGCCGACGATGCTCCCGCCATTTCTCCTCTGAATTAATTACCAATTTCTTCGATTCAAATTGCATATGGAGGTCACAGATCAGGAGTTGATGGAATTAATGGCGATGAGGTCCAATGCTGATCTGGTAATTATGTGGAAACTGATTCGCGTGACTACCATTTCCATCACACTGCAGATTTGAGATCATCCTTACTACGATCTTTTCTCATCTAAAAAAATGGACAAAATGTTGAAAATTCTGCTCGGTCAAGTCGGACTCAGATCGACGGGCCGCAGTTTATGGTCCATTTGTTTATGGTCTTCATAATTCGGCCCAATCACATTGCAGATAAGGCTCAATTCAGAGTTAATTTTTTTAAAATAAAAATGCTTTTATTGCAATACACTACAACATTAAAAAGCCCAATATTTTGTTGTCGTTCTTTTTACAAATTTGGCTTCTATCTTTTCTTTAATTTCGTCAATACATATCATGTACTTCTAAATTATTAATGGAAATCTTACAAATTTTAAAATTGATTATATTTCTAATAAAATAGACGAATTTACAGTCCCTCTGTCCACAATTTTTTTCTTGTAGAGCCCTCAAAAGTAGATGCTGCAATTGATAGGCCTTTAGTTGTTTGCAATTCCCTATTTTGAAATGTGTTATATCATGCCTAGAGGAGGCAATTTGAGCCGCCCGGTCCGACCCAGCCTATCAGGCCAATACTATGTGTCAAGTCGGGCAAGGAGGGCCTGAAATTTCTTCAAATCGGAAATTGTTGAGCCAAGTTCAGCTCATCCCCTCTAGCGAAGAATAGAACCATGCATGTTTTATCAATGGCTAACACACCTTCCTACCCTCTGGTTTATAATGGAGTTTCAGTAAATTCTGCATAACCGACCAAAATAGACGTCGACATTTCTCAGGCCTGTAATCTCTCACAACCCCATAATCTTTCCTATAAAAGCATAACAGCCCAAAACAACCAATCATGTCCAATTGTCACCAACGTATTGACAAAATGGCATCAAGAGGAGTACTCCTTGTAGCATTCCTTTCCTTCGCACTCCTCCCTCTGCTAGTCTCAGCTTTCTTCCCTGGCTTCCCTGGAATAGTGCCCGGTGGCGGTTTCAACCCGAATCCTCCACAGCACCAGGGCGGCCAATGGGGAGACGGCGGTCCTATTGCTATTGGGAATCCTGTATGGCCCTGGCTTCCCGTCCTGCCCGATCCCAAACAGCCCGAGGATCCCGAACCCGAACAGCCTGCGGATCCTGAACAGCCTGTGGATCCCGAACAGCCAGAGGATCCCCAACTGTCCGAGCCTGAGCCTGAGCCTGAACCTGAACCTGAGCCAAAACCAGAGCCCAAACCCGAAGAGGGGTTACGAGTAGGTTTCTACAAGAATAGTTGCCCCCAGGCTGAGAAGGTTATCTATCAGACACTACAAAAGAATTTTCGCAAAGACCCGAGATATGCTGCTGCTGTGCTTCGCTTGATATACCATGACTGTTTCGTCACGGTAAGAAAATCCCCATTCACCACATTCGAATCTGAAATTTAGTTGTGGAAATGCTCTCACATCCACCATAGACACATGTTAATATACCCACGGCTGATGTATCGTGGCTGAATTTAGTTTTAGCTAGGAAATAATTTTTACCAGATTAAAAATCATGCAAATTTATTAATTTGATGCCTTATGCACCAAACTGACTAGAAAAAAAGAGTTATTGCACTACAAAGTTTTCCTTAAAGCACAACTCACCTCACAGGGCTGTGATGCATCGGTCCTGCTGGACACAACACCCACAGGCGAGGAGGTGGAGAAGAAAGCAGACCTGAACGGTCCGCACGTACGGGGCTTTGACGTCATTGATGACATCAAGACCAACCTGGAGGCCGAATGCCCCGGCGTAGTATCCTGCGCCGACATTATATCGTACGCAACCCGCGACTCCCTTGTCAGCTCCGGAGTTCCTACGTACGAGGTAGCTGGAGGGCGCAGAGACGGCCTGGCATCCCTCGCCAAGAACGTGCCAGGCAATCTCCCCCGGCCCGACTCCTCAGCCGAAGACAACATCGGCCTCTTCCAGAGGAAAGGGTTGTCGTTGGAGGACTTGGTCGTGCTTGTGGGAGCACATTCTATCGGTACAGCCCACTGCAACGTAGTCAGCCCCAGGTTCCACGACCCTGTCAAGTCCAAGGAGATTGATCCCGGTTACATGTTGAAGATGCAGACACTGGCCGCGTGCATGAATGACTCCCAGGATCTCGCGTTTGATTCCTACTCCGCCCATAAGATGGACTCGCATTTCTACAAGGAGCTGCTGGCGAGGCAGGCCTTGCTTGAGTCGGACCATAACCTCGCCAAAGAACCTCGTTCCAGAAACCTTATGCAGAAGTTCGTTGATGATCAGAACGGGTGGTTGGCCAAGTTCACTGCAGCTATTAAGAAATTAGGGGAGGTTGAAGTGCTTACTGGGAATAAGGGAGAAATCAGGAAGCAGTGCAGGGCTGTTAATATAAAATGATTCCAAATTTACACAACAGAATTATCACAAGACTTGTAACATATTGAAATTCTTTTTTGTAAAGTATTAAACTCCAGAGGATTTTCTTTTTTCTTTCTTTTCTGACAGAATTTCCAGTGGATTTTCTAAATAAAAGGACAATTAGATTACTAAGTTGTTACAGTGAGTTAGCTCCAATTGTAGTAGAATCCATTTACAGAACCATATCATCTCCTAATTGATTGATGACATTCTCCACTGTAGCCAATAGCTCTGAAAGGAAAAAAGATCAAATTATTTGTTATAATATAGATTAAATCAGTAATAACATGAATAAATCAATCAGAATTATTGCGATGCAAAGGAAACAAGAGAATTATTAGTCTACCTGTGAAAGAAGTTCCTTCTAGATATCGCTGCATAACATTAAATCAACTAAAATTAGTACCATGCTACGACTTCTCGCTAAAAAAAGAAATAAGAAAATGAAAGTAGGGGTTCTACCACAAATTGGGTTTTAAGGTCTTCTCCAGATTCAGTCGGTTTTGCTGCACGAAGATATTAAACGACAATGTGAGTACTAAAATAAACTGAACTGTTCGAACAATGTGATACGACAGATGAGCGTAAACAACCTTCAGAAACTGCTGAGTGACAGTTGTTCATCAATTCTGTGAAACTGGGAGGAAAAACCGACATTGTCTCAGTATGTTCATGGTCTGTTATGCCTTCATGAGAAACTGAATACTCAGCTGCAGTAAGTTCAGAGCTTGGGAAAATCATGTGGTTGCTATTGTCTTCTGATTTCGTGTGCTCCCACTCCATTTCTGGCCTGCAAATAAATGTGCACACTGTTAAAAATAATTAAAATTTTGGGATCAAATTTAATCTTTGTTTGTGAGAAGTTAGCATAAGGAAGTCATGCTGCTTACTTGAACTTAGGTCCATGAGAAAATATGGTCTCAGCCTGAGATGACATTTCAGAGTTGAATTCAAGGAATAGAAGCTGTTTCGGACTTGCAACTTCGAGAATTTCCTGGGTAAATATTATTATGAACAATTGAATCTCTACTAAGTAGAAATGGATCAGTGTCTAATGCTTGTAAGATCATTAGTAAAGTAAGCACCTTAACAAAGTTCATGAATTTTTCTGCTTCAGAGGTAGTAAAAAACTTCAAACCAAATTTTTGTATCTACAAAAAGAAGCACAAACTCAGATTTAAGTGATAATTAAAGCACCCACATAAAGATCTATCTTAAGATTCAATATTACCAACTCACTTCCTTATATAAATAGTTCGATTAAACTATATGTGTATCCAAAACAAGACAATATACAAAGCCAATAATGCATTACATGATCTTCAACTAATCTTTTCTGTGAGAATTATGTATCTACCAACATTTTCTATTGACAAACCATAAAATCCTGCTGTTACAATTGTACAGTGGGTCTTACAACTGCAAGCCCAATCTTCTTAAAAACGAAGCACAGTTGTGATTTTAAAGATTAGATAAATAAAAACAGAAGAGTTACACATTAAGCCGCAGTTTAAGCATCTTCGTAAATCAATTTTTGATCAATTCAAAATTTGAAAACATCAAACCTATTTTCTTTAGCCCTCCAATTTTTAGGAATGATTTCCAAAGTTGGAGAAAAGATTATCTCATCTTCAATTAGCATCCTTAACATGTCCACCTCCATTCCTAAAATTTAACTTCTTCATTCTACTTTGATTCGGTAATGGAAACACATTCGGACAAGCAAAACACAAAAGATAAAAGAGATGAACCAATTATTCAGGTGCTTGCCTGGCCAACACCGTCTTTATAGCTCACAACAACAGCCCTGCTTCCCCTTGCAGGAAACCCAGACATGCATGATACTTGAGGCCACGAGAAATGCAGCTTGGAGATGTAATGCTCCTCCTGTAAAATCCAACTAAAAATGCGTAATATCCTTAAAAATTTACTGCATTGAATACAACCAGACAAGTGACTCATTCTCCAGATGATCGTATCATCACATCTAGTGTACCAAAACACATTATTATTTCCCTTTGTGTAGCAGAGACCTAGATAAGGAATACCAACAACATAGCTACTTGAAACCAAAAATTAATTGCATCACGTGACAATGTACAACATCTATAAACATATATGACAATTCAAAACAGAAATTTTTTTATCCATCTGATTTGAGCCTGAATCTAAGTACAATGACAGAATCACAAACGATACTCTACACAAATTTGCTACAAATTAGAAAACAGGAAACAGACCAATCTGATTCGAGCATCAGAACCAACTAACAGTAACAGAACATCAGAGCTACCAAAATCGATGATATTACTTAAAAAAAAACAAAGGATCAAAACACTAGAAGTTAGATCCTTCTGATTTCCAAACTTACAAGGATTCTCGCTCCGAGAGACAGCACGAGGACCACATCATCCAATCTGGTGGGCGATCGTTCATAGACGAGCTTGACGGCGGCGGAGGCTGTGGATATCCAGGCACCGCGGCGGCGATTTATCACTGTCGGCATTAGAGAAGGATGAACGCTCCTAGTTGCGGATGAACTGAAGTTGATGAAGCGTGCGTACTGAACTTGCCATTTATCGATGACTGCATAGCTTTGTGGATTGTGTGTGAGGTTTTCCATTTCCGTGGTGGTGGTGGTGGAAATCGCCATCTCTGATCCCGCCATTTTCTAAAATTTGGAGCTGCAATTACCTTTTTGTATAGGAAAGTATTCAAATAATAGGAGGGGCGTTTTATTGTAAAACAGTTTGGGATTTTATATTCGAAGTGTGGGCCCGGTGTCATCGCAATCAAACGGCGTTAAGTTAGTGGCTAAAGTGAAGATTGACTATGATCTGATATAAATTAGAGGGTTATTTTAGGGTCGCAATTCGAAGCACAGATTAAATTCGTACTCAATTTTGAGTCAATTCAAATTATATATAAAAATTTATTTCGACTATACAGCGGCCCTCAAGGCTTCAACTATAGTCACCCAAAATAAAGATATAACAAGAGAAAAAATTAAAATAAGATGAAGAAGAACGAATATGACACATAGAGACGAGGTCGATAAGTTAGGTTGAATACATTTGTATGAGTTCAACACTAACCATTGTTCGGCTATTATTGTCGAACAACAAGAGTACGTGTTGTTCAGCTATTATTGCTGAACAACATGATATTATCCGACACTAGTCGCTCGAATAATTTCATAGTTGCAGTCTAACCGGAGTGATGAAGAGAAACAGAATCATTGCATTATCAGATAAGAAAGATGACTGTTATTTCTGAGGTCAATTCACATAAAACATAGTTCAATCAAGTCAGAATTGAGGTACAGATTCCAGAACCGGTTTTGTCTCTTCAAGAACCGGGGGTTTTTTCGTGAACCGGGGTCGAGTTCTGTTAGCCAGTCTGACCGGTCTGTTAGCAGAAGAAAACAGAAGAACTGGATTTTCAAAGCTGTTCTTCGCACTCAAAACGGAGGTTCCATTTTCTTGGTTTAAATACCAAGTGTTTCAGCTTGATTGTAGCGGTTTTTACGTTCTGAATTCAGAAAACTTTCTTTCATCTTATAAATCAGAGAGTTGAGAGAGGATTACATCGGTTAGGGTTCATTTCAAATTCGGAGTTAGAATTTGGGGGTTTGTGA
>JAUEKW010000008.1:630490-646599 GCA_032274785.1 Ajuga reptans
CCCCCCCCCCCCCCCCCCCCCCCCCCCCCCCCCCCCCCCATCAAAAGCATTTACATAGAACAATGAAAGGAATGGCTGACAGAGTATTATGTACAGGCTGAACCCAATTTTGATAACTAGGAGGACCGAAATCGGTTATATGTAGGATATTGGAAAAAACAAAACCTGTACAATGAAAGTGAATGATGAATCCATTTTTAAAGTTATAGGAAATGGATATAACTTAATGATCCATAATTGGTTTTGCCAAGATGCAGTTTAATAGGTGGATTCTATTCCGTTATTGTAACTAGAGGTCATTGCAGATTACTTGTGGTTATGGCACTATGACATGCCTCATGAATAGCTTTAGCTTGGGTGATCATCTTGTTCAAAAGTGTAGATATTCTTACCATTCACTTCCATACAATAAATTAGTATCTTAAAACTACCTGCTATGACTTTGCCGTGCCATTCGCAAAATCTGCCTTGCTTTGTCAGCACTCTTGACTACAAAGGGAAAATAACTTGACAGTGATGCAGCTGCAAATTAACTAACTTCTTTTAGAAATAGAGACCTGTCTTGCTATTTGAATATAAATTACGATTTTCATTAGATGTTAAAGATTTAAGATGTTAGCTTCTCCAGTAGGGATTATTATTTTCTAAAGCATAATGGTAAAATATTTTACTGCATAGCTCTTCATTTACTGCTAAGTAAACTGATTAGGATCATAAGGAGTGTACATTGATTAGGAAAAACATGGATATTGTATTAAGTTGTTAAAAAGAAACGATTCACTTAGATAGTGAGTACGCGTATTACATACTTGAAAAATTAGCATATAAGAGGTCTTGAAACATCCCAAGCTTTGGAAACATCTTCCAGACAAGATTATTGGTGAAACAAGGTTCACAATAATTGTTCTGGAAATGCTTAGATGTAAGAGGGTGGAGAAGTATGGTTCCTCTCCGAGAACCCTTATATATGGTTATATATGTTCATATGTGTGTACACACACACACACACACACACACATACATATATATATATATATATATTTGTACGAGTTCATATTTATCTTATATATTAAAGACTACATATATTTTCTAATCTATTCAGTCGGTAAGTTTATATCTTACATATAACTTTATATGTTATATAATAAAATATATTAATATGGATTTAGTTAGAAGTTGGTGCTATGTATTATGACTGTTTCTTCTAGCTTTCTTCTTCTCTATCTACTAATGTACTTTCGCTATGGATTTCTCATCCCTAGTCTTTCTCTACAATAAAATTTATATGTTCCCTATCAAAAATAATAATAAAAAAACAATATTCAATACATGATGTGTGTATAATGCGTGTATATATATTATACACGTTATGTAAAAAAATTATACATGTATACTATATGCAAATATGTATATAATGTGTATAATTATATTAAAATCTTTGATAATGTACATTTGTTATTCAACGTGTGTTGCTAGAATAGGTGGCTTACCAGTTACCGCCACACATTGGGGTAGTAGGGTAGCGTGTAAGGAGTATCTAGTAGGGAGTCTAGAAGCCTTACCCATACCCGACCCTATTACATTGTTAATTTGGAGCATGTTTCCTTGTGCACTCCCTTTTCTTAGAATATGTGGACTAATCTTATTTTTGATTCTGCACAATTCAATTGATACCTTCTTGGAGAAAACTTGGTGTGTTTAAAGTAAAAAGAGATCATATCTTATGGGGTGTCATTTTCCAATTTCTGTTTGGTCTCTTTGGTTGGAAATAAATAGAAGAATATTTTAGGACTTCAAGGAATCTCTAGGGGATGTGTGGATATGGTTAACTTTGGGGTTTCTTGGTGGTTTCCAAATCATAGAGATCAGTCAATAGTATGAGAGAGTGGAGTGTTATGTTTTACTAATTGACTTGATTGTTACATGAGGGATAACTCTTCCCTGTGTACTACCTAGTCTCATGCCTTGGAACTTGTTCTTTTGGCTATCAATAATACACACACACACACACAAGCATATTGGTTATATTTCACTTATCAATCATCTAGTCATCATCATATCACAATTTCCAAAGGAGTCATTCTATCATCCATCATTATCGATTCAGATGTACATTTAATTTGATTACCTAAATATACCCCTGCTTTCCAGACCAGAAACAAATTTGACATCTACAATAAGTTCACTCCCTCAAATATACCACTGACACTAATTTCTTACTATTACTAGAAACTTCTAGAAAAAAATTTGAATTCCCAACAATAATTTCTCAAAAGTTTAGAACACAAGGGCAAGGGCGTGTTCTCGGCATCTGGTCGGCCCTCTTGGCACTTGCATCTTTTCCGAAATCTTAGGGACCAAGAATTAGGCAAATTATGCCAGCTCTTCGACTTGTTGGATTCAATTAGCTTAAGTGAGATAGAAAATAAAGCTAGCTATTGATGCTTGAAGCTCGTACTTTAACCTGCAAATCCTTCTTTCTGTCATTGTCATCGAATAAAAGTGGTTGCTCTTTTCCCTTGTTCAAGTGTGTCTGGAAAGCTCCCATACCTAAGAGAGTTCAGTTCTTTTTGTGGTTGATGGCGTTGAGGAAGTTGCCAACCTGTGACTTGTGGTTGAATCACCTTTTCTTGCACTGTCCTTTTGCCCGAGTTTTGTGTAAAAAAACCCTTGAGGAAATGAGCCTACAGTGGGTAACACCAAGATCAATTTCTGATCTATTTATGTCAACAACGGTAAAATTCTTTGGGGGATTGTGGTACCAGCATAAGATGGAAAGGAACAAGAGGATTTTGAAGATTGCTCTGAAACTGAGGAGGACGTGTGGGGGAAGATTAAATTTAGAGTAGGACTCTGGATGTCTAGCCATAGGAATTTTAAATGTTTTCATGTTTCACACCTAGTTAGGAATTGGTTATATTATGTAAGTTACTAATTTCCATTGCCTACAGGTGTACGATGTTTTGTATTGGGAGTCCTCATCCCTATTTCTTTTTTACTAATTTTTTTCTCGTTTCTTATCAAAAAATGTTCTAGAACGCAGGGGCTGAAAATTTCACAGATTTCTGTTTAAATTCTCACAAGTATCTTTTCACGTTTCTACTATTAGGAAATAAAAAACAAGTTTGTTTCATCTCATTTCACTAATAACACCATTTCCACTTTTTCAAACCCAATAGAAAGGCCTATAGTCAAAACATATTCTACTATCCAATTATCACAACAGGGCCGAGATTCACACACACATGAAAATAGTCAAATACTTAACTAAACATATTTCCCTTTTCAAACCTATAACCCTAAAATCTCAAAATCATAGACTGAAAGATTCTTGGAACCACTACATGACAATTAATACCTTAGGAGATATTGTGGAGGCCTCTAAAGAACTTATTTAGAAGAAATGAATGACATGTCACCTGAAATCGCAAATTGGCTGATTTCTTTTGTTAAATTATCTGATTTAAGAGAAAGTAACAGGTGTTTACAAATCCTAATCCTACCAGGAGAATAACTCAGAAACATGGATTACTGACAAAAAAATTATATGACCAAACATGAGCTTTCTGCAGGAATCTGTGTTATGCCATCTTTAGACGTACATTAAGATAGCGTGTTTCTGACATAAGGTGTGGAGACTGGAGAGGAAGCCTTCTTCCTTATGTATGTAACTTACTTGAGATTATGTTGCTTGCACGTACTAGTGCTTATGGAAAAAAATGAATTAAAACGCTTGCAAAAGTTAAAGATCTGACCACTTATCACTATCTACAAACAGGGACACCTTAGCGATTCTTTGATCATTTACTACTGGAAAAAGTTATCCTGATCGTTTATTTTGTGTCTCTGCTTGAGTTGGGGATTGCACTCCCTGACCATGGTAGAAGCCGTTGATTACTAAACAAATTCTTATTAAGACTCCATTAAGCTAGCTAAGTAAATATCCCTATAGTTAACATCTATTTGATGCATAGAAAGAAGAATATTATTGATCACCTCAAAAGCTTTCATAGAAAGAAGAATATTATTTAAAACGGTTTCTTTGTCTTATACTGGCTGGAAATATGAGATGTTGCAGTTAGATATGGATTTTCTGTTTGTTCTCTGTATAAAAAAGTGTGTTAGACTGAACGTGTTGCTGGTATTTAAATATCAGATGCTGCAATCTTATATTTGGTAGAGTATTCAATTCCTTTGCAATTGCTATTCTTTACTATTCTGATTTGCAGGGTTATTATACGAAATGCTTCGATCTGCCAGAACTGGGGACTCGAAGTCAAGTTGGAAGGTAAAAAAACTCAAATTTCGATGTATCCTCGATATTTAAAATTGGATAAAGATTTATGGCCGGGCTCATGGGATTGGTAGGACTTATGTTTATCTCCAGGACTTTAGCCAGGATCAATCTCATCAAGTAACTATTTTTCTCCTAAGGCCAAGTCCTTCTCAGAAAGAATTCACTACGATCTTATGAAGTTCTTGGATATCTATATCTACATCAGACTGATATAAACACCATTTAAGGGCAGTTCTTTCTTCTGGTTAATGGAGCGACAGCCTATTCAGAAAAGAAAAATAGAGACAGGATCCTGGGCTAGACCCAGCAGTGGTCATTCATCCATACTAAATGGAAATTGTTTGATCTCAATATGTTGTATAAGGCAGAATGGAAAATATCCAACACATTATCAAGAGAGGCATGATGTGCAAAAGGCTTAGAAAAAGAAATATATCAACAATGGTTTGATTTAGTATTCCTCTGGTTCTCATTTTATTTCTATCTCTTCTTTTCAGCAGTTGTTACAAATATATATGATTTTGTCATTGTAAACCTAGTTAAGATTTTGCGTAATGTATTGAGCACTGACCTTTCCTTTTCTTGTCTCTTGTTTTATGTCATATTTTAATTTATACCTTTTAATACCAGCCAAATTATGTTTGCTCAAAGGCTTTGTGTTTTGTGTGTGTGCTTTCTTTCTTTTTTATTTTATTTTGTTTTAATTGATTATTTAGTTTCTTTTTTCTGGGGGTGGGTGGGTATTCAGGTGCAATCCCCTTAGAGGAAACTTTCCCTTATTTGTTAGGACCAGTCTCAGATATTGCCCCATATTTGTAGCTTTCTCACCTAGAAAAGGTTGTATTGATGTCAAATATGTTAATTACTAGGAGAAGTGTAGATTGGAATTGCACAAGCATTAAAAGGATAACCATCAGCTTTAGATAACATTCAAATTTGTCTTTTTTGACGGAAGACCGAAAGACATTATTTGACATTAATATTGACATGATCTATCATGTCCTAGCCCTTACAAGTGTTTGTTTCTCTATTTATTTAGTATAGTTTTTTTTCACCTTCCACTTTTTGATACTTTGCCATGTAGGTGCTCATTATGGACAAGTTAACAACAAAAATAATGTCTTATGCGTGCAAGATGGCAGATATTACAGAGGAAGCAGTTTCATGTAAGACATAGAAGGCCAGTCTCAAACAAAAATTGTATCTCTCTTCTTTTTATACCTGATGCTATAGTTTTCTTTATGTTGTGCACTTTTATGTTTGTGATAATTATATTATTGTGAACTCAGCATAGGTTTTGAATGTTTCTCATTGCAACTTTCTTTGGTAATGTTACATAGATATGTATGTGCGTTTAACTTCCTTTTAAAATACAACATTGTTATTTTCACTGTTGTGGATTAGTACAAGATAATTCAATTACTCTTGAAGGACTATTTTGATATTATATAATCTGTTGAAGCCATATACTTTCAAACTACAAAAGATTATATGAGAAGAGATGGGTGGTTTGATGATTGCACTAATAACCCACTACAAACTGTATTTTTGTTGAATCTCATGTAAATTTAATGTCAATTTAAACATTTATTATCAAATATATATTTCTTAGCTCGTTGAAATTACCTGCTTATTAAGCTAATGTCCTCCATTTTTGTTTAAGTAAATGGCTTAACAATATTTTTCTGTGAGTTGGCGAATTCGAGCCCTGGCAGTCTATTGTGGCTGCTTTTTCTGCTGGTCTCCATAATGACATTGCCAACTTGGCATATTCACCCTGCATAATTGACATCCATGCTTGTCGGTCTCATACTTGATGTAGTTCCCCAGATTTATGCATCAGGATATATAATTATTGGGAGGAGCTTCTTAATTACCTTGCTTCGAAAGCATGGTCCTGTATGTTTGTTTAAACTTGGACTAATACAAATGTTCTCAATGTCCAAAGATCTTTTTTTTTGCCTTCTGCATTTTGTGTTTGTTATCGGTGGAAACATTACAAATTTACAAGTTATATGTAAGTCCAGATCTTGTCTCTGGTCAAACCTGTTATTTAGTTTTTCTAGAAGGAAGATACAGGCATTTGATTGATTCCATATGCAATGACCTGGTTAATTCAATCTATATGTGACAAAAAGTATCCTACAAGTGGCTTACTAAAGAATCCAGCTTTGGCAGAAATTACCTAGTTATCAGCTAATATTGACATTTTCCAGTTAGAGAACTAACTTGTTGTCTGACCTGCAGTGGTAGAAGATATACACAAGCGAAGACAACCGTTGCCATCCTTGGATGCAATATATTTCATCCAGCCAACCAAAGAGAAGTACCACTTTCTCTTTTGACTTTTACTTAGATATCATCTTGCTATTAAGATTTTCCTGTTTGAAAATACGATCTTGATAATTTACTCATTGATTTCTTAGCATTCTCAGTATTTTGTTTTCTATCTGAATTTTAACATATCGGGTCTATTGGATAAAGGGGAAGATATTTTGTAAAAAGTCGTTCCTCTACTAGACTCTGCTTAATTTTTCCTCTGAGCACGTCTACTTCTAACTGGACATGGATCAACTTATAATTTTATAATCTTTTTTTCTAGTTTCCAAGTTCATAATTTTTGTAACTTCATGGCACAATTTAATGTCATTGTGGTGCTCGACTTCAATACGCAAATTGTCTGTTTATTTTAAAGAACTTGACGCATATCTTCCATTTTGTCCTGTTTTCTTTTATCATAATGAATTTATGTTCCCATTAAATTAGGAAGAGAAGTAGGATAGTTATAGTGGCAAGGAAGAAAATTTACACTGTCTTGTTTGTTTGAAGAGAACAATATGTATCTGTTTATGTATTTGCAAGATACAATAGTCAGCACTTTGACAGTTTTAGTTCCACTAGTGCACATTTAATTGGAGTGAAATGGGATTTTTGGGTAAGACGATTTTTCACCACATAAGAGATTCCAAACAAGCCCATCTGATGAGTATCGCATATGAAACTTTGAGGAATCCGGTGAGGGTACCTAATCAAGTGTTCCGAAAGGTGTTATGATTTCTGATGGGCAGAGATACCATGATTAGCGGCTAGAGACTTTGTTGCCCCAAGCCTGTTTGTTGGTGTATTTTATCAATCTGGAGTTGTAAAAAAAGCAACATTTGGCAGAGCACTAAGCGTTACTTGGACATGTCTATGAATATGCAGGACATCTTGCATTTAAACATTACATATATCCCAAATTGAAGGACACTTATCTCCCAGCTGAGGGGCTTCTAAACATACAATCTCTTTTTCCATCATGTTGCAGAAAGGTGACGTTGCTAGAGAAATTTGTAATAAGGGGCTATATTTTTTTTATTGGTATTAAACAAAACTAATGACATATGGTGTATAAGGATAAAGAAGAGAGAAATGCAGGTGTCTCCTACGGTACAATTTATTTTCACACTACAAGTTGAAGTAGTTCATAGAGTATATTATAGATTGTCATGTTTGATGTTGCACTCTACTCCAAATCTGCATAACTTTCGTGATCCTTATTTCGCATTTGACTATGATGAGTTGCTCTTCCTGTGATGTATGCATCATATGAGCTTTTGCATGTTTAAGGTGATAATAAGCATTTCTTATATATTTGATGATAACAAACAGTGTGTACTCCGATTTTTGGAAAATTGTGCCGTTTTGAGTTTATGTACTCGGCACAAATGTCCTAAGGAGTGAAGAAACTTGATTAAACATTGCGAAAAAGGTTTCTCTGGCCTTAAAAGGTCTTTTGCGTCCAGGTTTCTACTTCCTTTGCTCATGTCCAAGGTGTATATAAAGATTAAGGCATTACACCTGTTTGTGGCAATTGTGGTGGTTTAGGTGGGTGTGTTCTTGTTTCCATGTGTAGATTGTGTTTGTTTTTGGTTTGTGGCTATATGCACAAAATACACTCATGTGTGTGATTTGTGATGATTGACATTCTTAGTTGACGAGGACTCACCTCTATTTACCACTCAGAGAATCCAAAAATATGTGGATGCTGAAAAAAGAAAGTAATACCTTGATGTCCTAACTAGATACTCTGATGTGTTTATGAAAAAAATAATTTTCTAATTCTAGTATGAGGTTGGTAGTTTTTTATATGGATCTTTGCATATTAGAAGTTATTTGGTGTTTAGTGTTTGTTCCTAAATAATGTCTTTGGTATAGATTTGGAAGTAGGTGTCGAAATTGCACGAAATATGTCAGGCTTGGAGCCCAGCTGCTGCCTATATTTTTGAGAGGTTGACTGCATTGTTTTGTAATTACAAATGGTTCGCACTAGTCTAAACGTCAAAGAAGGTCAAAGACGGAGCCACTTATTGTAATTAAACAATAATATGTTAGGTCGAGGAACCTAAGGTCTAATTTTGACTTCCAAAGTTTAGAGGAATCCCTCACCTTGAAAATGCTTGGAGCATATGTCTTGGCCGCTAAATTCTTCCTTCTTCCCTTTCCTTTCTTACATTCTGTTTTCAAGTTTTCTAGGTTTTGTGATGAGCTAAGAACAGATATTTTAAACAGGATTGTATTTTATTTTATGTTTGTTTTAAAATCCTAAGCAGTCTAGCCAGGGATGGGAACAGGACAGAAATCCTAACCTTATCACTTTTCTAGGCAAGCACGATATAACAAAGAAATTTCTTTTAGTTAGGTATGAAAAGGAGAAAATCCTAACCAAACCACTTGTATTCAGACAAGTGGCTACCAAATTTTGGCCACTTGTTTTGACAAAGCGAGATGTTTGTGTATCTTAGACACCATTATAACCCTCTCCATTTGAAGATTAGTACCACTAATTTGTCAAGCCCTTATGTGGTTTCTTGCAATTTCACCTGCATATAAATTGTAATGAAGACTTAGGGATTTAGGGTGTGTTTGGTTTAGGCCTGGGGAGAATACCGCCATTGAAATCTTGGAATTGAGAAATAAAGTTGAATAATTAATTTGTATGTTTGAGATGTATAGGGTAGAATTTTCCTGCAGATGTCACATTAATGCTGGAAAAGGTGAGTGTTTGTAACATTATATTGTGATTAGACGTGTTAGTAATGATTGAATGATTGTGAAATGACTAGTTATGGTTATTGGTAAATTGAAAAGTAGAGAGATTGTGTTGGGAACTGAAAAAAGTAGGGTAGTAACAGGTGTAGGTAGTTATAATAAAGTAGGGTTTAATTGGATTGGGAAATTTGATTTAACATCTCAAAACAAACGAAAATTGGGTATTTTGACATCCGAAATCCATATGAGGAAAGGGGTAACGAATCAGCCCCGTAGAGATTTCCATTTTCCAGCCAATTACATGATTGTTCTAGGATCAGTGACATCTTTCCTGACACTATCCCTTGACTACCTTGTTCGCAATGATGCATCACCACCCCTTTGTTGTTAAATGTGTAAACACATTACATGGACTCTTTGGAGGTTGCTACGTTTGTATGTTTTTTATACGAACTGCAAAATACAATACTAAATTTTGATGGAGAAAGAACTACCATAGTTCGGCAACCTTATTAATGAATTATACAATATTATTGTTATTTATTGCCAATAACTCTGAGAACCTTATATACGACTAGCTTTAGCAGATTCAAGCATGGTTCATCCCTGCTCTTTTGAGTTTTGAAATATATATATAGATATATATATATTTGTAGGCAGACATCTCTCTCTCTCTCTCTCTCTCTCTCTCTCTTTCTCTCTCTCTTTCTACATTCCTAGAAGTTTATTTTACTTGCGGAAGATGTTTTTCCTTGGTGAATGCTGTGGCTGCTGCTACTAACATAGAGCACTAATGATTTCATTTTATCAACTAAATTGTCCCTTCCAAGTTTTTCTTATATGTACATATATATTGTTTAGTGTATATTTCAATCAATGTCCTCTGTCCTCTATATCCTTCTCACTCTTGCTCTTGTCCTTCATTTTCTTGATATGCAGCATTGTCATCTTCCTCTCTGATATGACGGGAAAATCACCACTATACAGAAAGTACGTCAAGTATTTCATCGTTTGCATTATGTTATCTCTGCAATGTTTTCCATTATGATTCACATTTACAAAATTATTTGCTACAATTACTTTAGTAAATTGATTCCTATAAACTCATCTCTGTTTTCCCTACTTTTTGTTCTGCCATTAGGGCATTTGTCTTCTTCAGCTCACCTGTTGCCCGGGAATTAGTTAGCCACATCAAGAGAGACGGAAGTGTTTTATCTCGCATTGGTGCCTTAAGAGAGGTTCTAATATAATCCATTATAAGTATATATATACATATTGTATTTGGTTATGCATATTTGTAACGTAGAGGTAGATTTGGTCTTGATTCTCATTTCAATTTGAAATATACAGATGAACTTGGAGTATTTTGCCATAGATAGCCAGGTAATTGATCCTTCAAACTGTATACATGGAATGCTTTCGTGTCTCTAGCATTCCCTTTACAAATTTAGCACTTGGACAAATATAGGCATCTTTACAGTTAGTTGAGTAATGACAAACATGTATAATATGTCATGCATATCAGAGGGGGACTATACAACATGCTTGTGTTTTATCTCATCAATTAATACATATTTAGATAGACATTTAGTTTCAGGTCCTCTTTCTCATAAATTGCTGCATAGTAGAATTTCAAAATTGCACTGGAGGCTGAACTTTTCTAAAAGTAAACTATAACTACAGGGTTTTGTCACCGACAATGATAGAGCACTTGAGGATCTCTTTGGCGACGAAGAAAGTTCCCGCAAAGGTGATGCGTGCTTGAGCTTGATGGCTACGCGTATAGCTACAGTATTTGCTTCGTTAAGGGTATGTAACCTAAGTTCTAAATGTTGGTCCATTACATAAGTGATAACTGTCAAGACTCAAGACCTTAATAATAACCACATGTGACAGGAGTTCCCGTATGTGCGTTACCGTGCTGCTAAATCGCTTGACCCTACTACAATGACAACTTTTCGTGATCTAATTCCTACAAAGCTTGCTGCTGGTGTTTGGAACTGTCTCATGAAATATAAAACCAACCTTCCCAACTTCCCCCAGTCAGAGACATGCGAGTTACTTATCTTAGATAGATCAATAGACCAGGTTTCTGGCTATCCATTTCTTTATCAATATCACAGAATCATTATTGAGTTTTAGTTGACATACTTATATTTTGTGTTTAGATTGCTCCAATTATCCATGAATGGACGTATGATGCCATGTGCCATGATTTACTTAATATGGAAGGAAACAAATATGTCCATGAGGTAAAGTCTGAGATTCATGCTCCATTGTTGCATAAATGTTTGGAATATCCACAGCTAGGTTAAGTATTATATTGGTCAGGTTCCAAGCAAAACAGGCGGTATTCCTGAGAAGAAGGAGGTTCTTTTGGAGGATCATGATCCTATCTGGCTAGAGCTCCGACATGCACATATAGCTGATGTATGTACAACATAATCTTCAATTTTTATCTTTATTGTCTGGTTTTGGAGAAATTCTATACTCCTTCCTAAATTTACTTTTTTTAATGGTTTACTATGTCAGGCCAGTGAACGGCTGCACGAGAAGATGACAAACTTTGTTTCAAAGAATAAAGCTGCTCAAATGCATGGTTCAAGGTTGGTTAATTATGCATCGTGACACATTCTGCCTCCTTCCTGAAATTATTAGTAGTCCAGAAGTTAATAAAGGACTACAATGTAACTGACTTAGTTAGGAATTGGTGCTATGCAATGTAATCAACGGATGTAATTGATGGCTGTAATGAGTGTGAGGGGCCCCTCATTCCTGACACTTTCTTCTATAGCAATAAAAATACTGTTCTCCTATAAAAAAAATTAGTAGTCCAGAATTTTGTTGCAACTCTAAATTTGAAATATATTGGTGCTAGATAAATATCTATGTAGGAAAGGTTCATATTAGATCTCTGAACATATCTAACCTAATTAACCATCACCTTAAGGGATTACTAAAAGTCTCTTCTTTTTTGTTGGTTCAATTGACTGCCTAGGGTATAAGCTTAATCTGCACATGACAGTCACCTGATATTAGGTTTTTCAGTGTTATTTCTTTGAATTGGATTAGTCAGCTCCGCCGATATCCCATAAACCATTCTCGCTCTGCAATTTTTATCACTTCCATTGCGCAATTTAACTGGTCCATAGCTGTTAGGCAGACTCAAAGAAGTGCAAGTTTTGGATATATGTCCTCTTTTTCTCTTAAAAGTAGTGTATTATAGTGTAGTCTCATGAGTCATGTCATTACTTAGTTTCATATGCACTGTTTGTGCAAATTGCGAAAGGGAAGTATGAATAATTAATTTCGGAGTTGAGGAGGTTTTATTAAATATGCTATATGTGATTTCTTAGTTTCATTTCACGTTCAAAACATTTTGCTATGTGCTGAATTAATTTTACACTATAAGTATTCCAACAATTCTTTTATCATCAGGCGGGCTAGATTTAGGTATTCTAGTTGAAACCAGAATAATTCCAATTGTTACTTTTCTTCTTTTTGTTTTCTACTATTTTGTAATAGCAATGTTGGTAAATTTATCTTCTGGTATCACACACCACTCTTATTAAGCAAAATGTGTAGGGGAGGTGGTGAACTGTCGACCCGGGACTTGCAAAAGATGGTTCAAGCTTTGCCTCAGTATAGTGAACAAATCGAAAAGCTCTCCCTCCATGTTGATGTGAGCTTTTTATACTCCCAGCTAAACTTTCTTAAGTTGCTTTTAGTGCTGGATTTTGATGATTTTACTGGAGTGCCTCTAGAATAATATATATATTGAATCAGTGGTTATACTCAATATCTATTTTGACCTTATTTGGAGAGAGTATTTTTCTTGCATCATTTTGTTTTCCTTTTGGCACTAGACATTTTTTTTTTTTTTTTTTGTCTTCGATAAGAAATACAGAAATTTTATTAGAAAAAAGGAACACATTTTTTTTAATAGGAAACACATAAATTTTATTGGAAAAAGAAGAGGATAGGGATGAGAAATCCCTAGCAGCTTACATAAAAAAAGAGAAATACGACAGCATTACAAAACATAACACCAGTTACTAACTAAGTCAGAGACATGAAAACTTCTAAAATTTCTATGGTTTGACTTTTGGCACTTGCATGTTTATGTATGATTTGGCAAAGATCCAGCTAATGTTTAGTGGAATATTCTTAATAGCATATGTTTGTTCATGTTGAGTGTAATTTATCTTCCTGAAACTACAGAAACATATGAGAATAATCTCAATATGAAAGCTCCTTATATATTCTCACCGATGGGTTGTGCAGTTCAGGTTTGCCATGAAATAAGTTTAATATCTCTAATCAGATTTTTGGAGAACCAAATAGTATACTGATTGAAGCTTGAGTTAATATATTGTATAATACATGTCATTTCATCAGTTGATACATTACGAATTTACCCCTTCTGTTATCAGGACATCTTTGGTCAGTTACAAGCACTTAGAATGGCCACTAAGTGCAAAAATTTGTGCTGCTCATGCATTATTTTTTAGCTTATTGGTGCTTCGGAAGTTTATGCATTATCATTAAGGATCAGTGTCAAACTTTATATTCACTCCAAAATTATACTCTTTTCTTCAGATTGCTGGAAAGATTAACAAAATTATCAGGGAGTCGGGGCTTAAAGAAGTGGGTCAACTAGAGCAGGATCTTGTTTTTGGAGATGCAGGAACCAAAGACCTTATTAATTTTCTTAGATTAAAAGAGGTGGCTTTCTTTTCTTTCCTTTTTCTTTTCTTGTTTTTTCCCAAGATATCAAGAAACATATCTGTTGTTTACCATTAATGATCCATTCTTGGCAGGATGTATCGCGTGAAAATAAACTACGATTGTTGATGATTTATGCAGCAGTTTATCCTGAGAAGTTTGAGGATGACAAAATCTCAAAACTAATGGAGGTTAGTTTTGTATACATATTTTGCAACCTGGCGACCATGCATTATGCCTCGTAATTTTGGAAATGTGAATTCTTGGAAATCTTAACTGCAGTCAGTGGCACCGTAGGCGAGTATTGCCATGCTGAGATCAGTGATATACTTTAGTTTCAGGTCATCTGTGTTTTGTGATATGACACATTGTATTGGCATTTTGGTAGCCTTCCATAATCTTCTGATAGTTTTTAGATTCTGGAACAGGAAACAACTAGAAAACAATATATATCTATACAAAATGTAAAACATATATTGGGCATTCTCGAATAACATTTTGCAATTGGTATACCAAAAAAGAACTTTTAAATATATTGGATTTAATTCCGATAATTTAATATTTAATTAAGATTTAAGGTTTGGAACACAATTTTTATATTCGAAAGAACTTGGTAATTTTATTGAGTATATGTATCTAGGGAGAATTTGCTTTGAAGCAACTAGGACCTAGATACACACGTCGTGTTGATACACATGTCGTGTTATTTCCCAACTTACTTCTAAAATAAAACCTTTTTTATAATCTCAAAGATAATCTAAATTAATAATATAATAAAATTGCAAATAAATAGGACGTTCTATCAGAATATTACTCAATTATAACATAATTTTTTCTTGAAATTTTAAATCCACTAATTGGGTCTCATCTCTAATTTTTCTTATTGCATCGCCAAGTTTTTTGTTGATTTTTCAATTGCAATAATAGAATATGGAGTGTTGTTGCTTTAAATGCTTCATTTCATGAAATAAGATCCATGGATTTTGTATATCATTTCTTTTCATACACTTGGTTAGAGACACCTTATTATTTACAATCCTAAATTTGCTGATTATAAGTATTGAAGTTAGTTGATAATGAAAGTGTATGCATTCTCTCCATAAATTAATAAGTTAGTAATTCATCGATAAGTTAATACCTCTTTTAATTAATAGATTTTATCTGGTAGCAAAGTTATTAATTTAGAGAATTTTTACTGTAGTGCCTCAAAGATGATTTAAACCTCTTAGTCCTCTGTTGCTGCCATCAGACCCCATGGAACTGGTTTTAGCAAGATTTGTTTTAGTTCAAAAATATTATTTGGGCTAAAATAGTGCTGTTTCCGCCCCCTCCCCCTTTCCCAGCATCCACACATGTGGACATATTTTATGTGACAGTTTTGTTTTAAATTTCACTCTTGGTGCCTTTGAGTGCATCTCGTTATCCTTCCCTTATTTTATTTTTTCCAATCTTTTTTCTTGGAATACATCCAAATATATTTCTTGATGTGTTGCTTCATTCCAAGTTCTGCTATGTGTAATTTGGTGAAGTCATAATATTAGAACTAACATCTTGATGCTCAAAATGCAGCTGGCTAAGCTAACAACAGATGATATGACTGCTGTTTATAATATGAGATTGCTCGAGCAATCTTCAGATTCTAAAAAAAGCTCAATTGTACCCTTTTCTCTTAAGTTTGACGCTCACAAGGTAATGGATATGTTGTCAAATATGATTCTGGTATCTGAGTACCCCATTCATCCGAAGACAGTTATTTTTTTTTTGTTTCATTGTCTGCAGAAGAAGCATGCTGCTCGAAAAGACAGAGCTGGTGAAGAAGTTACGTGGCAATTATCACGTTTTTACCCCATGATAGAGGTACAAAATGTATTTGGTGAATTTGTGATGTAGGACATGGTTGTGGTGTCTCTGATTGTTAGATGATTTTGCAGGAGTAATACAGCCAGCTCAAATGGGGGAAAAAAATGGTTAATTATAAAAATCAACCTGTACTATACGTGTTTTGTCACTTTGCAACCTAAACTTTATTTTTTTTCCAATTGCAACCTGAAGTGCA
>JAUEKW010000008.1:653214-665179 GCA_032274785.1 Ajuga reptans
AGCATTCAAAATGATTAAAATAACAATACAAAACAAAAATGTTAGGCCAATGTTAGGCCATTTCTGGTAATGGAAATCTTAGGCCATTTCTGGCTGTTTCTGGCCATTTCTGGTTCAAGAAACATGTATGTGTGTGTGTGTGTTCAAATATTCAAGTACGCATTGTTGCTATGTGCAAGAGATAATGTGTGTGAATGAGGGGGAGAAGAGAGAGAGAGAGTAAAAGGACTAACGAAAAAACATAAGTTTCATTCTCAAAGTTACGATTAACCTTTGATAGACATATTCTATATCATCCGCTCTCAGTTCCACCAAAAGGTTTGTGTTAAGAACTTCTGTGATCCCTATAGAAAATGCATGACTCCCGGCATTCTGCAAATGTTATGAGGTGATTAGGCCTTCAAATATGGGAACTTTTTAAGATCCAAAACATAATTATACCCCTAAAACATTACTGGATGTTGGTTTATCCTTTCAAACCTTCCTTGAACACAATAAAGAGGAACCTGGTTCCGGCTAATTCGATTCTGGTCTGCCTGAAATAAAGAACAGTGAGTTTGAATTTGTTAGGAATCTTGATCATCCATATGTGATCACAGGATAAGAAACTCAAATGCATGTTAGCAAGAAAGAAAGATACAAATTGCAGAAAGATATTTGTAGTTTCCAGATACTGCAACTATGGTGTCATATCATTGAATAGAATCAATACTAAGTAAACTGGCGTAAGAGAAATGAACTGTAGAATCACTAGATAACTTCTGGAAGCAGGATAATAACAAGAAAGAAAGAGAAAATGTAAATACAACCCTGTTTGTACTCTCCAACAGTACAGCATCCTGTGTAACAGAAAAAGACTTAACCAAGACTTAACCAATGATTCAAGAAGCATCTTATATAACATAAAAAGCTCAAGCAATGGGCCAAGGATTTAGGTGATATACTTACATCCCAAAAGTTCCATAGTTGATTATGCAAACAGCTCCAAAATGGTGCAGCACAAAAGTCTGGTTGTGTGTTAAAAGCGTCATAGCTGACACCAATTTTGTTGCATTCAAGACCATCTAGACTAAACCTTACTCGTTCAAGAAGCATCCACATTGTAAAATTGATTCCAAGATTTTGAGGTTGACCTGGAGCACCCTTCAATAAGAGAAGAAACTGCTTAAAAATCATATCATATAAATTAATATTTCTAGGGGAAAGAGAAGACTTTGAACAGTAACTGCTTCTTGTTTAGTTTTAGTAAGGTAATGTATAATTTATTGACTCAATTCATATAATATTCTGGGGCGTTTAAATTGGTTTTTTTTATCTTCATGGTACATCATAAAAATGTACATTCGTAATCTAGTTAGAAGAAGCTTTTAAAACCAGCATGCGACCTAGCATAGGATAATGTTGGTAAATATTCCAGTTTGCAGCATTGCTCAGAACCAACACAAAATTTGGAAGATAGGATAAGCACTAGAAAGCTTACCTGTCTTGGAGTAACAAGGTAGAAGTCATCAAATGATGGAATATCAGTGTATCCAACATAATCTCCAACCAGGTTCACCTTCAAAAATTTATCATTGGATATTGCAGTCCTATTCTCAGGACCCACAATAACTTCCTGCCAAAAATCCCCAGTTAGTTTTTATTCCCATAATAACGTCCTGCCAAAACTTCCAATATGACCATTCAAGGTGCAGCATGTGAAGTACTAAAGAGAAAATAAATAAATAAAGCACCAGTGGATGTAAAATATATAATTACATTAAACGTTTTACCAGTTATTAAAAGATAGAAAAGATCTGCATTTATCGTTTCAATATTATTATCATAACATTCTGTAAGTTAATTAAACAAAAAAAAGCTCCGAGAGAGCATCAAAGTCTACAGATCGGTTAAACAAATTTCGTGGAGATGTTCCACAGTAGAATGCAAGTAATTTTATCCAACTTGGAGAATTCTCATTTATGTTGTATCACCAATCTCCAATCAATAGCTTTACTTTAGGTCAAAGAGTAGAGAAGGGATTTTCTTAAAGTCCTAAAATATAAAGAAGCATACAAGTGTCTCTGCTGGCAACTTTTTCCTGCCATTAGCTTTTGCATTGGAAAATCTCCTGAATTGTTAAAATTAGGATAAGAATTTTGATGGCAATAGAAACTAATATAGGACAGGTCCTCTATAGATAATGTATGTACGAACAAATTTTCAGTTTTCATTCCTCATCCCTCCCCAGTTATTCATTTTTTCTTCTTTTCATCCGCCACCCCTTCTTTCAATATTTCTAGTTTCATTCTTCTATCCTACATTTATTTTTCGCCTTCCATTTTCTCTCCCTTCTTGTGCACCTTCCACTTTCTGTTAGCGTGATGTGGGAAAGGAGATTGAGACCTTAAAAAAGTGGTACATAAAAAGAAGAAAACCAAATAAAAAAGGTAAAGAACAAGAGTGAAAAAGTGGAAAGATAAAATTGAAAAGTTAAAAGAAAACAAGATAAATAAATAAATAAATAATAAAGTGCAGAAAGAAAGAGAAAAATACTATGACTATTATGTAAGCTCAGTCCCTCCCAAACAAAGAATCCTGTGTGTTCAATTTATTCATACCCGACTATTTTTCCGGGATGGAGGGAATAACATGTACAATATTTAATATATGTTTTAGTGATAATATAACATACTAATACTTCCGGTAAAAAGAATAAAATAGAAAATAAAGGAAAAGAAAAGAAACTAGTGACAGATATCAAGAATACAAAAAAATTAAGCAGCATCCTGAACCACGAGATATGACCACAATTATATTCAAAGTTGGCTTACCGATATCTTGGAATTTGTCTTAACCTCAATTCGAATACTAAATCCAACTGAGCGTTGTCCAATACCGAAAACGTGGAACCTGATATCAGCATAATGGATAAGCTAATGTAAAGTTAAAGATGGACTATGTAAAAGAAGAGGCTGTAGTATAGCAACTAACACATGCCAAAAAAGGAATATTTAAATCAAAACCATGAGGTTCCAACTATAGAATTTATATCTGAACCACACTCCCTTCAAAAGCTAAGCCACTATTAACTCATAATTGTAGAATGATTTATAAAGAAAGTGTAAGCAACTACATGCTGTTTCAGCTAACAAACACTGATAATAAAAGCTTCTATGGGAGGTTGATGATTCAAAACCAAGTTAACATAGTTTGACACAGCAAGTCATAATAATCAAATAACTGCATTAGACATGAAAAAACTTGGTAAAAGAATATGCAAAGGAACGCGATACTTTACCAATCATCTGTAAAACGAAGACAGTGTGCTGTATTTGCCTTTCCTTTTGTCAGCTTGTCAACTAATTTTAAAAAATTGAAAGAATCACAATGCACTTTCAGGCATAAATACATTCCAAAAGGATGACTTAATGCTGTTACACTGAACTTACAAAAGCTTCCACAAGATGACGGGACTCTGCGCTGGTCTCCACAAGGACAGCAAGTTGGCTAAACAAAAAAAATATATATATCATGAAATACTAAGAGTTCAAAGGGTTGAAAAAACCCAGAATCTTACCAGCACTGCTGTTAGGAATGTATGAGAAAAACTATCATAATCAGCGTCAATAACATTATCTGTCTTTAACTCATTACAAATACTTCCAATACTCCCCATAGTTAAAAACTTTTATCGGCCCAATTACTTCAGCAGTCTTTAGCAGCCCTTAGACTTGCTCCTCTTGGAAAATCATGAGAACTCCGTTTCTTGGTTAATATATTGAAGGTTTATGGAGGTTTGTAGTATATTACGCATATACTTACTGTAGTAGTTAAATATATATTTTTTTGTGGCATAGCATATTGATTAGGCTGGAAGTAAATAGTTAGAGCGTATCCAAAGCCAATTCGGATCATCTGTCCCAAAATAACCCTATCACATCCCTGTCCCAGTGAAACGGGGCCGTTCTTGCAACAGGCCTTCTTTTTCCTTTCTTTCTTTTTCCTCTCTTTCTCCATTTTCTTCTCCACTTCTTTCCTGATAGCTTAGCACCCTCCATTTTTTTTCCTGCACCCTGAGATTCTTGCACTTTTTCCTCTTCCTTTTGACATCATAAGATAAGATTTAATCGCCGTTGCCCAAAACTATATATTGGAAGCTTTTCTCAAAGATTGGTTATATAAATTGAAAACATGCAGATTGATATTTACAATCAATTTAGAGCCCCGATATTCGATATAATCCCTTAAAATAAATCAATATTTACATAATTTCCAAAAAGCTTGAATTTAAAGAGCTCCGTGACAAGTTGTGGGGCTTTCACGTGCAGGTAATCAAAATGGTTTTGGAAATGAGTATTTCTTTTAAAGATTCTCTGAAATTAACATTGAACACTTGTGAGAAATTGACTATTGAACATAATATCTTATTTTCTGAACTTCAAAAAGCTCCAGTGGATGGCGTAAAACGGCGGTTACCAATCGGCGAGGACGGGGTTACGGCGGTGCCATGGTTGATTTTGCAGGTGCCGCGATAGATTGTGTGGTGGCTTGCTAATTCAAACCACTGTGACAACAGGAAAAGATGATATAGATCTCTAGCTGTGTTGATGTCGATCTCAAAGCTCCTTACCGTTTGTCTCAAATGAGCTGATTAATTGCTTTCAATATTTTTTTTATTTTTTTTTTTGGTAAGAGCTTTCAATTTTTACGATTGTTGAAGATAACGATATCGTTTTACTTATGGCACATGAATGGGACAGATAAAGATGATATAGATCTCTATGGTGTTGATGTGGATCTCAAAGCTTCTTACCGGTTGGCTCTAATGAGCTGATTAATTGCTTTCAATTTTTACGGCTGTATTGATGTGGATCTCAAAACTCCTTTCCGTTTGGCTCTAATGAGCTAATTAATTGCTTTTAATTTTTACGATTGTTGAAGAAAACGACATCGTTTTACTTATGTGGATCTCAAAGCTCCTTACCATTTGGCTCTAATGAGCTAATTAATTGTTTTTAAATTTTACTTGTTAAAGAAAACGACATCGTTTTACTTTATGCCACATGAATGGGACAGGAATCGTTTGGCTCTAATGAGCTGATTAATTACTTTTAATTTTTACTTGTTGAAGAAAACGACATCGTTTTACTTATGGCACATGAATAGGACAGAAATGTCGTTTTACTTATGGCAAACGACATCGTTTTACTTAAGGCACATGAGTGAGATAGGAATATTTGGGGACAGAGGATCCGAGGGGATCCGAACCCATCCAAAGCCTATTCGAGTGTATAAGCGACGGGCGAAGAAGACTTTGATTATTGTTATTTGTTTTGCATTAGGATTATTTCAATTCTTAGTGCTAGAGCCTATTTCTTTTTTGGTCGTTTAATTATCAGTCGGGCTTTGTTCATGGGCCTTGAGACTACTACATATTCTGGGACCAATGAAGGGGGCACAAATGTTGAGAATTTGCAGCTTCGGCTTGTGGCAGCGTAGACTCGGGGGAGGGAAGCCTAACTCCAAATCAAAATCATAATTAAGAGTGAAAGTTTGCTCTGGCACCTTTATCCTAACGCCAGTATTGCATCATAACTAAATGTGGGACAATCTCCTTGGGCTTATGTAACATCCTGATCCTTACTAGCGCTTTCTCTATACTTGTTTATAGATGATTTATCTTAGTTATTTAGTTTTCTTAGAATTTCATAATTAATTATTTATTATTATATTTATTTTGTTCGTTTATGAATCAAACTTATCCTAAAATGTTAGATTACGAAATATGTTACTAATCATTCAAAATAACATTTTCACTTTTTACTTGGATTCCATGATTATTCATCCCTGCTATTCCTTAACTTAGGAACTCCCACCCTAGTTCCATTAATACAATGGTCCAATTTTCTTGACACTTTATAACCATATTTCTTTGACTTGCAGCCCATTCTTCTTAAATATTATAGGACAAGGTTACTCGTATCACCCGTCTAGTATAAGAAATAAAGGTACAAAAAACAAGAGGGTTCATGAGGTATTCTATTTTTGTTTAGTATACAAGTATAATTTACTTTAAGAACTACGACTGGCTAAAATCTTGATACAACTTATGTGTCAATTATTCCTATAAATTCATGTGAATCTCTGTATATGTATAAGATGATCAAAATCTTTTCAAAACTCTTACTCTAATTTTTAGCATTATCCTAGAAACATGCGGGGGAAGAGATTGTACTAATTAGTAATCACCTTACTTGGTATTACTTGAAAGTTTATTATATTAAGGGTATAGTTACTATGATAAGTAAATTTGTATTACAGTATTAAAGGAATAGAATTAGAACATGTAATTATTTTATATACCTACAATTTAACCATCTTGTGCAAACATGCATATCAATTTAAACTAATATATTAGCCACGTAAGTTGTAGGAATTTGATGATGAAAGGACAATATGAAGACATTATGATGAATAAGCATTATACTTTTCTCTCCTTATGCAACCACGTATGAGGACCTAGTACTAGGAATTACACATGTAGTATGTTGGCAAGTTCAAGATAAATACATAAAATACTTGAAACATATGGCTAGGAATTAGCCACCTAAATGCCGTCACTTTGGAGAAATATTTATACATTTGATGTTTACTAGTTTTGTAGTATGAGATGCACATAATACATATGATTTCTCCTATCAACTACCTCAACCTCATTTTCTTGAAGGTGTTCGAACAACAAGGTACAACGGATTGATCGTCGAGCTAATAAATCACATGCTTGTTTGTGGCTTAATTCATTTTATCATTTGATTGACCAAGGATGATCCCCTTTAGTTGTAGGCTTGAAAATATTGTTTCCTGGTAGTATACGTGATTTAGGAGTCTTATATGTTTGATCGCTAATTTATCGATTTTACTACTTGATGCAAAGTCGGAACACACAAGTTAGTTAAATGTATTTTGTACCTTTGAGACATTTTAGTATGGAATATTTATGCGCTTTACATAGTTAAAAGTATTATATAAGTAGAAATTATGTTATCTAAATGTGTGAACTCTACTCAAATTCGTCGTTCGACGAAAGTCATGTTCGGCATATAACTTTTAAAAATTATATAAAATTATCTACTTAAAATTTTTAAGAACTGTTAAAATATGTTGTATTATATGATGTTAGAAGTCTATGGTTAAAATTTGAGGGCATTTCGTTGAGCTTATTATTTTTAATGAATTTTATAAAATAAGCTGATTTTAGATATATAGTTGTTGATTTTGATTCTAGAAAATAATTTTTTATAAATTTACGTATTGCTCCGTTTTGAAGAAATGTTTTACTATGCTAACATACATGAAATTAGAAGTCTATGATTAAATGTTTTAGAACTTTTATGGAGTATATGATTTATAGTGAATTTTATAAGACATACTAGTCTTAAGGCTTAAAAGATTGTCAGTTTTCGATTCTAGCAGAAAATTAGTAATGTCAATATATAATGAAGTCAACTAAGAGTTTAATATCAATTCTTTTTTATGGAGGTTTGTATTTAGATTTCACTAAATTATTTATAAAATATTATTATTTGATTTAGATGGCTAATGTAACAAGAGCTTTAAAATCTTCTATGATATTAATTGTTCTTAAAATTAGATATGCAGGTTGTTTCTATTAATTAGCTAACTAAACCTATTTGTTATCTTATGTTGAATCTCATCCACGTTACATAGTCCAGAAAGTTAGAGCTTTATATATTTTTAGTTGCAAATATTATAATATCTAATAATAAAGAGTCTTAATAGTATCAAGTTCCCTAGAAATACCTCACCTAGACTAAGATTGAATAAATATGTCTTAAACACAAAAGTAGAAAGTTTGTAATCTCCTACAAGGTTTCTTTTAATAATTTAGAATGATAACTTGTTTTATATTGACTAGACAAGAGCATATTTTGAAAGTGTTAAAAGGTGATTGATGACTTTGTGGCTTGTCCAATCACGAAGTTTGAGGTAAGTAGAAATCCATCTGCAACTACAATTCAAACATAGTATTTTATGTTTATTATTATATGTGATATTTTGAATGTAATACGTGCAGTGGTTTAATTCTGCGTAAATGAACATGGTTGTATCCATGATCATATCATTCATGTGGATTAGCATCTGCAAGAGTTTGCATGAGTACATGAAAGATGTCAAAGTAGCATTAGTTCGGAAATTGAAAATAATTTTGGGGTTAGTCACCACTGGCACAATGAGAGATGATATATATATACATATAGCATGTATATATATATTTGGTGTCCCTGGGGATGTTTTCGGTGACCGGTAGGCACGCGAAAGAAGATCCCAAGGGAGCACCTTTTTTATGAGGGGGGAAGACTTTTCGGAGACAGCGGGCAAGAGAAGGGGGCCTCAGGTGTGTCTAGGAATGATAACTCCTTGGTGGTACCAACCATCAATGATGACTCGGGTAGACTAAAATGTAGGAGGAGGGGGCCTTGATAGTCACGAGAATGGCCAATGAATAATACTATGATTAATGATGTTTGTGCCCAGTGACGGGAGCCATCTCCCACTAAAAGAGTTTCTTCTAAGAAAGAATTTCAAGAAAGAATTTCGTGCAAAAACTCTGTATTTCACAAGTCAGTTGTATGTGTACACTATTCATGCATGATTTCTGTTTACTGAGCTTTAGATCATATAGTTCTCGCATTGTAGGCGAACTTGTCAAAGATGCATTGCGTTGGATGTTGGAGTTCCTTCAGATTCTGAGAGCTGTGTATATGGATGACGACCTGATGGGCTCATAGTCTGGGTACACTATGTTGAGTCGATGTAGAATGGCACAAGGCTGCTGTTGTGTTTGGAAGTGTTAGATTCGTTGATGGGTCGATTCTATAGTTATTTTATGAAATTTTTTAAAGTCTCACGTGCGCACAAGCTATTTTGTGTCAAACTATTTCTTATTTTATTTTTTAAAAAAAATTATTAAGGAGTAGGGTGCCACAGCTTATCGCCATCATGCCTCGTTAGGCTTACCAGCCACCAAGAGTCCTCCTCTATGGCTTTCCAGATGCTAGATCGATGCCTTCTCAATCATCCACCCACCCTTAGAGGCCCCTGGTCCCAGGGGCTAGATCGATGCCTCCTGCATCATCCACCCACCCTTGGAGAGGCCAACACCCTGGCTCTGATACCAATCTGATGCAGTGTGGACTCGGAGAGAGGCGAGTCTAGCTCCAACGCTAAACCATGGTCAAGCGTGAGGTTTGCTCCAATCCATTTATCCAAGGCTCGTATTGCATCATAACCCGTTGTGGGACAATCTCCTTGGGCATACTAGCCACCAGGCCTCCTTGGACTTACCAGCCACCAAGAGTCCTCATCTCTGGCTTCTCAGAGGCTAGATCGATGCCCCCTACATCACTTGCTTTTGGTCCGACCTGCCGGATCTCTTTCACCATGTCACAGAAACAACAAATCAACCAGATAGAGAAAACGTTGGGCAAATTTCAGGAGGCCGTAACAGAGCAATCGTCTACGGTCGTCCACGGTCTCCGGGTTGGTGGGTGCAATGGATAACGTTGAGAAAAAATTAGATCGCTATGAGAATCTCTTCAACACCATCCTCTCAAAACTGGATGCTATGGGGTTCGCTAGAGGCACGCCCATGTGGCACATGCAATGCCCTTCGGTCGCTGGCAGCGTCCTCCAGCAAGGCGCATGTGGCCTCCGTTCAGTCACCAGACCCCCCACGTTACCGCCAAGTTTATTGATGTGCCCACCACGGTATCACCAAGGATGAACCTTTCTTTGTTTGATGGCGCTGATCCGATAGCGTGGCTCGCACAAGCTAAATAGTATATTTTGGTCCACCAAACACCACCTGCCTGTTGGGATAGTCTAACAAAGTCCCACATTGAATATATAAGGGAATGATCATGGACATATAAGGAAAGAAGTATCTCCATTGGTATAAGGCATTTTGGGAATTAACCTAAAAATAAATCCGTGCGAGCTCCGGCCCAAAGCGGTCAATATCATACAAATGTGGAGATGGGAGTCCAGAAGGGCCCAATAAATGGTATCAGAGCCATGGTCCTAGGGAGAATCGATGTGGTAGAGATCCTCGTAGCCAAATAAAAGCGGCGGAGACGACAGGACAGCCCTACGGACCAAGTATGGTGCCACCTGGGTAGGGCAGGTTCCCAGATGCGGTGGAGATGACTAGTCGACTGGATGGAGCAGGCTCATCGAGCAATGATACGCCATGAGTTTCACGTAAGACGTGTGCAGTATTGCAATGATCGCAGTGAATATAGGTAATCGACTCAATCGAGCAAGTGTCTTCCGAAGAGTGGAAGATGGTAAATGTCGTTTGGTTCTTTGTTTGAAGGGAGGATTGTTGGGATAATCTAACAAAGTCCCACATCGAATATACAAGGGAAAGATCATGGGCATATAAGGAAAGAAATATCTCCATTAGTATGAGGCATTTTAGGAGTTAGCCCAAAAACAAATCCGTACTGGCTCCGGTCCAAAGCGAACAATATCATACCAATGTGAAGATGGAGCCCAGAAGGGCTCAACACGGCCAACCGCATCCAACTTGCTCTCACTGCCATGCCAGGCAGGGCAATGTTTTGGGCACAGTGGGTCCTTCGCCGCTCTCCAACTATAGCATGGGAGAGCATCTTTTGAGGGAATTGATTGAGCGTTTGGCGATAGCTCGCCATCAACACAAACGAGGCTATGCATGTTACGCGTCAGACTAGTTCTCTCGAGGACTCTTTCACCCTGTTTGAGGAACGGGTAGTCCAACTTCCGGACTTGCCCACTAACCAATACTTGGGCATGTTTCTCGAGGGCCTCAAACCATCAATCCGTGATCGTATCTCTGATTCAGAGATGTCCGACTTGTTTGCAGCCATCAGGGCTGCCAGGCGTATTGCCCGCTCCAATGGGCCCCCGCATCCACAACAGCGGCACCCTTTACTCCTGGGGCTTTCTCTTTGCCTGCTTCCTCTTTTCGAAGTGGGTCGCTAGGGGGTTAGCAGCCATCTACAGGGTCGCATGGGACCAAGCCACCCCCGCATCACATTCGATTTGTGGTTCGGACGGATCAACATAGTTAGAAACATTTATTGACCCAGCCATTAACCACTCCAGCACAGTAGAATTGCAGCTAAGTTATTGGGATATGATTTTGAGGTGGTATACAAGGACGGGACGCACCTCTTGTCGCGATGAGGGCTTCAAGTTGGCGGCCATATCAATGCCTTGGTGGCTGGCTAGATTGGGAAGGTTTGCAAACTGAGTTTCCACCTGATGGCGAGCTCTCATTGCTGAGATTTCTTCGGGGCCACGCAGGTGCTGGGCTGTCGTCAGATTTAACGGGGACATTGTTGACCAAGTTTTGATCCAATTGGTGGGGCTTGGTGATGTGGCCGACGTACGAGGTCAATTTTCAGATTTCAGCCTTAAGGACAAGGCCGTTGGGCCGGAGGGGGCAGTTGTTAGAGCGTATCCGGAGCCTATTCGAGTGTATAGGTAACCGGCGAAGAAGACTACTTGATTATTGTTATTTGTTTTGCATTAGCATTATTTCTATTCTTAGCGAGCATAGCATATCTCTAGACTCTCATGATTAAAAGAATTGCTCCAAATGAGGAGGTATTTAGAAAGTAGGTTCAGATGCTTATATTTTCCGAACACAGAACAAAATGATTCATTCCGAATCCAATAAAATCATCATACTGGTGATGTTTTAAAACCTTTTCTTATTTTTATTTTCAGGAAACATAAAAAATAATTAAAAACTGTCACGAATGCTAGAGTATTTCTTAGTGGGATGTACCGAAAGAAATAACTGCATATTTTTCCCCCAAAAAAAAAAAACACTTGTAATGAGAGCATGAATTAATTAGTACGATTAGAAAAGTTAAAATCATCCAAATGTTACCTGAGTATGCTCAATAATGTG
>JAUEKW010000008.1:717541-730739 GCA_032274785.1 Ajuga reptans
CTACCCTACTCCATCCCTAAACAAACATCACTTTATACTATTCACAGGACTTATAAATCCTTGGACGTACCCATCCGAATGTGCCACATCCTGCTACATTCCAGCACAAACATACCCTAAGGAAATAGACTATCTTTTGGGACATCCATTATACATAGAAAGGAAAAGATCGACTTTATTTGTTAGATAATAATAAATGAAAAATCCGTTCCAAAAATAAATAAATTAATTAAATAAGACGGTAACCCAGTAACGGTCAACTGTTCCACGCCGTCGTTTCGAGTGGACAAAGAAACCGACATCGTAGGAAATCAGAGCCCGTATAAAACTATAAATAGCTTCGAAGAAACGAAGAAAAACAATGGCGGCAATAACATCAAGTAACAACTAACAGAAGATAAACACTCTCTCGTGCCCGATCAAAGGAACCCAGCACAAAGAGTAGAATGGGAGTCCACGGCCTCTGGGAACTCCTCGCCCCTGTCGGCCGCCGCGTCTCAGTCGAAACCCTCGCCGGGAAGAGACTTGCGATCGGTACTTTTAACCCTAGCCCTAACCACGTTTTCATACCGTATGTTCACTCTCACTAACTTATTTCTCTCTCCTCTCCTCTCTCCCTCTCTGTAGACGCGAGTATATGGATGATACAGTTTATGAAAGCAATGCGAGATGAGAAGGGGGAAATGGTGCGGAATGCTCACATACTGGGATTCTTCCGTCGAATTTGCAAGCTTCTCTATCTCAGGACCAAACCAGTTTTTGTATTCGACGGTGGGACGCCCGCTCTAAAGCGGCGGACAGTCATTGCGCGCCGCCGCCAGCGTGAGAATGCCCAGGCTAAGATTAGAAAGACAGCGGAGAAATTGCTACTCAATCAAGTGAGTTCTTAATTAGTTTCTCGAAATGCTGAAATTTCCTTTGGAAAATTTTGGTAATAAGTGATGAATTTTGAGCCCTGGTATGTCTACTTGATTATGGGGTGAGAATCCTTCAATTGATGGTACCTTGTGTAACATGGTGTAATTACAAGAGTAATGATTTATTTGTTGGTCATAGCTCAAGACAATGAGGTTACAAGAGTTGGCAGCTGATCTTGAGAAGCAGAGGAAGGAGAATAATATCAAAGAAAAAAGGCCTATCACAGAGGAACCTAGTAATGAACAGGAGACGCAGAAAGTGAATAATGATGTATCTAGCCGTTACAGTCAAGAAGAGTTGGATGAGATGTGAGCTATGCTTAATCATTCTGTTGCTTATTGTTATAGTTTAAGTTAAATTATTCTTACTTCTGTTAACTAGTTGATTTAGGTTGGCAGCTTCTATTGCTGCAGAGGAGGATGAGGGTTTTGGTATTGGTGCATCTACATCTGGTGCTGCGGCTTCAAACAACGAAGATCTTGAAGAGGATGATGATGAAGATGAAGAAATGATACTAGTAAGGGTTTTTTTTTGTGATAATAGTATATTAATTAGTATGGGCTTCATATACGTATCTGAATTTCCTTATTCATATTAATTCATTCCGTTGCATTCTCAGCCAGAGATGGATGGGAAAGTGGATCCTGCTGTTTTGGCTGCTTTACCTCCGTCAATGCAACTTGATCTTCTTGTTCAGGTTGTTGATGTTTTAATGTAATTTCTTGCTTTAGTTCTTGATCATTTTGTGGATCATGAGCGTCTTATCTCACCTCTTGATACCTGATCACAGATGAGAGAGAGACTCATGGCTGAGAACAGGCAGAAGTATCAGAAGGTTAAAAAGGTATATATGGCACTACATTTTGGTCCCATAATGTCCATCTGAGTGTTTCCTTGTTACTGCGTCATATGTTATTATATATCTGGAGAGATTTTTTGTCATGCTCTAGCTTAAAGAAAAGCTTATTTTCTCAATGGCTAACATTCTTTTATGTTACTTCCAATGTTTTGTGCTAGTACTCGATACTCACTGGAGCCTTGAATAGTTTTACGCTTTTTTGATTTATATACTTTGGCTGATTTAGGCCCCGGCACGGTTTTCAGAGCTACAGATAGAGTCTTATCTCAAAACAGTTGCTTTCCGCCGTGAGATAGATGGGGTCCAGAAGGCTGCGGCAGGTGGGGGAATAGGTGGCCTGCAGACTTCAAGAATTGCATCTGAAGCCAATAGAGAATTTATTTTCTCCTCCTCATTCACCGGAGACAAAGAGTACGTACTACTTTATTTATGTTGTAATTGGCCCTTTTTCTTTTTCCTCTTATATTTAGGAGTTTTGTGCTTTTGGTAATTAATTCATAATTTCCATGCCTATGTGCATGAAATATTATCTTGATTTATCAGAGTGCTTACATCTGTTGGACAAGAGAGAGACGGAGCTGATGGAAGTCAGGCCCAACCAGTAAATTCTTCCGCCAATGCTGTCAATAAGGTTCAGGAGACCAGAAGGTCTGATGCTACAACCGGACGAACTCTAACTGAAACCGGAAAGCCATTTCATCATGATGTGGAGACTTATGTGGACGATAGAGGTCGTGTAAGAGTCAGTAGGTTGAGAGCGCTTGGGATTCGTATGACTCGGGATCTGCAAAGGAATCTAGATTTGATGAAGGAGATTGATCAGGGGGGAACAGAAAACCATCAGAAAAAAGATATTGATTCTGCCACTGCCAGGAATTCAGTAGATGTCCTAGACAACCCATCTGGCAGAACCCAGCATCAAGAAGCTTCCAATAAGAATAATGATGGAATGGATACTGAAGTTGACAAACCTGAGGAGCCTGTATTAGGAAATGGAGCTCCTATTGAGATTTCCTTTGAAGATACATTGGAGCATGATAAGTATGGTGACAGTGATGATAAGTTATTTGCTTGTCTGGTGGCTGGAGACCCGGTAGTGGATCTCCCTATTGATAAATCTGCCACGGCAAAGGAATCTTTACCTTCTGATTCAGATAACGAGTGGGAGGAAGGAGTCATTGAAGGCAAGAGTACAGAGTATCTGCATGAGGGGTCCATGACTGATGATGGACAAGTTGAGTGGGAGGAAGGATTTCAAGGCATTCAATTGAAATCTTCGTCATGTCCAGATGAAAGCCAGAGAAATATTACAAAAGGAGCCCTGGAAGAAGAAGCTGCTTTTCAAGAGGCAATCCAAAGAAGTTTAGAGGATTCAAGGGGATCACCAAATGACTTTCATGAAAATCACCCATCAGAAAGAGCTAGAGTAACTGCTAGCGATGACGAAGAAGTTGAGTGGGAGGAAGGGCTTCAAGAGATCCGGTTGAAATTGTTGTCTTGTCCTGATGAAAGCCAGGAAACTGTTACAAATGGAACCGTGGAGGAAGACGCTGCTTTTCAGGAGGCAATTAGAAGAAGTTTGGAGAATACAAGGGGATCAATGGATGACGCTCACGAAAATTGTACATCAGAAAGAGCTAGAGGAACGGTGGGTGTGAAATCTGATTATGTTTCTGCCTGTGAAGTGAAAGAACAGCCTGATGTTGAAACCTTAGCAAATGATGTAAGAGAACAATTTGGCTCAATGAGTGGTCTTGATACCATATGTTCAGAAGCAAATTCTGCTGACAAAAGCAGCTTAGAACTGAAGCCTTTGAATCAAGATGCTGATAAAAGTGGAGCATTGGCTGAAACACATGTGCCTTCAGATGCTCTGCCGGGAGAGAAGGGATTAAATATGAGTAAAAACCAGCCTCCAGACACTTTTAGTGAAGATGGCTATGGGCTTGCGATGAAAAAGCTAGTGGCTAGTGAAAAGGTTGCACATAATAGTAGCACCTCTGAGTACAGTTCTGCCGTTACTGATTCATTGCATGACAGATCATTAAATTGTAACTCTGCTGATGCTCAAAACACGTTACAGGCAGAGTATGTTGACCATCTCCGCGACACAGAAAAAATTGGAAAAACTTCTGCTGATGATTCAGTAACTGATATAGATGATTCTAAACACTTCTCCAAGGATAAAACAGATGGTAACATTTCAAGGGAAACGGATGGCGTTATGAAGAATGATAATAAGGAACAGGAAATCATGGAGGATGATCTTGAAGAGGTTATGATGTTTCTAGATAAAGAACGTGAAGAGCTAGGAAGTGAGCAACGGAAGCTCGAGAGAAATGCAGAATCTGTCAACAATGAAATGTTTGTTGAATGCCAGGTATGTATATTGGGCTACTCAAGGGTTCCTTGTGGCCTTCCAACACGCACCACATTAGAAAGTCTTTTCGCATTTGAAAAAAGAAAAATAACATGGTAGTTTATTGCGTGCCTGAAAGATTTCGAGGGTTCTATTGAAGATTATCAGGTGCATCATTTTATGCCAATGTTTTTTCTCTTCCATTCTAAAAAAACATGGTTGCTTTTTTGTTCTTGTACTGGCATGGATTTTCTAGTTTTCATGTCCACTTTCAACCATTCAATGTTACCTTTTAAATTCTAATTGTCAGCTTTTATTCCTTAAACATCAATTGTTGCGTTTTATACTGAATTGGCTTGGGGCACCAATTTCTCCACACTGATTTTGTCTTTCTGGTACTTCCTTTAACATCTCCAATACATGACGTGAATAGAAGAATATTTGATTTTTACTGAAGTTGGGAACACGAAGGATTTGGTTGAGAGTGAAGACAATGCTACGAGATGTTGTGTTCATAGATGATTATAGGGTGCAATGTCAGTAATGGTATTGAAGGTGGTGATGTATTCTAATGCTACATGTTAGCATGTTATAAGTTCCTTGCCTTCACTGTTAATTTTGGCACTTTGAGGTCATGGCTGTTATTATGCTTGATGTGCTTAGCTGCTTTCTCTTCATTATACTTGCCCTTGGTGCTTCTACTTTTTTCTTGGCACTGGATTTAAATTTTTTCCCGTGTTCTCATGGTTTTATTTATTTTGAATTTTATTACAGGAGTTGCTTCAGATGTTCGGCTTACCATATATTATTGCACCAATGGAAGCTGAAGCTCAATGTGCATTTCTGGAGCTGTCCAATCAAGTTGATGGTGTGGTAACAGACGATTCTGATGCATTTTTGTTTGGAGCACAAAGCGTGTACAAAAACATTTTTGATGATCGCAAATATGTGGAAACATACTTAATGAAGGTGACCTTTTACCTTAGCAAATGTAACTAACTATTATCATTCTAGACTGTTGGTATACTTTTGCTATGATTTCCCTTTCCATACTAGTTGCTTGATTTTCCTATAACAAGTGTATGTTGACCTGGGTTAAAATCTTTGGGGAGTGGAATAAGAGAAGAGTTATTTGACCTCACAATGAATTAATTTTTGTTATACTTCTGTTCTAGTTTTAGTTTTGAGTTTATCATTTGGATGGTTTTATAGGATATTGAGAATGAGCTTGGTTTAGACCGAGAAAAATTGATCCATATGGCGCTGCTTCTTGGGAGTGATTACACTGAAGGCATTAGGTAAATGACACCATCCATGTCGGTATTCTCTTTGCAGATTTACTAATTATTTTGTCATGTTCTTGAGAACTTTACCATATTCAGTTCGCCTTGAGTGTAAAATCCACATGTTATTTTGATGTGAATGGAACAGTGGCATCGGCATTGTTAACGCAATTGAGGTTGTTAACGCTTTTGCTGGGAGGGAGGGTCTTCGTGAATTTCGGGAGTGGATTGAATCGCCAGATCCTAGTATTCTTGGAAAATTAGATGTAGGAGGTGGTAACTCAAGGAAGAAGGGATCAAAAAGTGACTCAAATAGCAAGGTCGAAGAGATACTATGTGATCAAAATGTGCCACAGCCTGTGGATGGTGATGGAAGAAAAAAGCAGATCTTTAAGGATAAGCATGTAATGTCAAGTTTTTTTCTTCTTCTGAATATAATTGGATTACGCTAATAATTCCCATTTTTTGGTGCGAATTGGATGTGAACGCCTTTTTGCTACCTGTGCAGAGAAATGTGAGCAAAAATTGGCATATTAGTTCTTCTTTTCCAAGTGATGCTGTGATTTTGGCATATGCTTCTCCTCAAGTGGATAAGTCTACGGAACCTTTCTCGTGGGGAAAACCAGATCTCTTTGTTCTTCGCAAGTGAGTCTGATGCGCATGTTTCGCTGTGCAAGAACACCATGATGGAATGTAATTGTTGTCATGATTCTATCACTTCGTCACGAAGAGTTAATTATGCAGTGACACATTTAATTAAGATACTTCACTCAAAGGCAAAAGTAAATTTGATTACCTACTTTATCATTTACTTCTTCCTGCAATATGCTGAATTGGTCGATAGTTTTAGCTGAATTTTCCTACATATGTAACAATGTAGTGTTAGAAAGAGCAACAAAAATATTGAGAGGTGAACAGGTCCTAGGATACTGAAATGTGATTTTGCTTTGGCACTACAGAGCGCTTGAGAGAACCAAGCAGTAAGGTTTTTTAGTTTCTTGATGATGGTTGAAAGCCTTCTTCGAAGCTAAAGCACATTTTTTTTCTCATATGGCCCAAGCTTGGATCCGATTAAATGTGTTAATACGGCCTTTATATACTTGTTTCACTGCATATACTTTTGATGATGCACGACGAGTATACTTCCTACTTTTCGGGCTTTTCTTTTCCTCGTCTTTTTTGCTCTAAAGGAATATAACATGACATGGTGAGTTTGCTTGTAGATTGTGTTGGGAGAAGTTCGGGTGGGGCACCTCAAAAGCAGATGAATTGCTGCTACCAGTTCTGAAGGAGTACAACAAGCATGAGGTTGATTACTCTTCCTTCTACTCGTGAACTTCTCTTTAGTTTACACACTTTATAAAGGCAAATCTGGTAGCAATCTTAGGTTATGTGCATACAGATGTATTGAAGTGTCTGCTTTATACGAACCTTTAAACACTATTTCCTTTCTATTGTTACTGCTAGAGTATTACTAAATATTAATGGATTCGTAAACAAAAAGTGCGCCTTTGCTGTACTTTGTCCCCCATAGTTGTGTTGAACCCCTGCAAGGATTATCATTTTGGTACTCTAATTTGCATAAAATTATCTTGAAGTCTTCATGATTTGCAAGTGGGTGATTATTGTTTGCTTAAAACTTATGGTATCTGGGCCATATTTCTTTGGATATTTTATCTCTGTAAATTCTAGTGTTCAAGGGAATAAATTTTAGGTTGGTATTCTTGAATGATCCCTTTGCTCTATTGGTGCTTTCCCGTATCTTAATTCTTAAATCTTAATTTTTATTTATTTTTATCCCCCATCCTTGGTCATTACAGACACAGCTGAGGTTGGAAGCATTTTACACGTTCAATGAAAGATTTGCAAAGATCCGAAGCAAGAGAATAGAAAAGGCTGTCAAAGGAATAACAGGATCTAAATCTTCTGATGTGATGAATGAGACTCCACAACAGAGTCGAAGTGGAAGAAAAAGAAAAGCAAAGCCTCGTGAAGATGAAGGCAACCAATCGGGACTTGATTCGACAGGACTAGATGGTGCTGGTACTAGTACTCAAAACGACACCGTGGAGAAATCAACAGTTAAGCAGTCAAAAAGAGGAAGAACAAAAGAAAAGAATCCACAGGGAAATTTAGAGCAGTCTACTTGTGTGGATGGACATGTCATCAAGAATGATTCTAATGTAAAAGGAAGACAAAGGGGACGAGGCAGACGGCAACAAAGTGGAAGAGGGAAGAGGAAAAATAATCCTTGTGCAGATGCTGAGATCAATGATGACAGCTGTAGTGAACATGACGAAGAAATGCATAATGTATCAGGAGAAGCTCATCAAATACCACGGGTTAGTATTTGCGCACGCACGCACTTGTCTAATTTTTTAACTAATGAATTTTCGGGTTGTAGAATTTGGTTTTCATCTACTTGTGCATTTTAATAAATCATTTCTCACATAACATCCAGTCGGGTCGAAACCGGAAGACGGTGAACTACACTCTTTCTGATGAGAGTGATAACAACGACGAGGTTGACACTTTTATAAAAGAAAATGTAATGGCAGAGGAGTCTGTTGTGGATCAAGAATTTGGTGGCACTGACAAGAGCAATGGGAGTCCACTTAATGAAGGCGGTGATGTGGGAATGGGAGACAAATTTTTGGTGGCAGAAGAGACAAAGCAAAGCACACATAAGACTACAGATATGGTGAGCACCAGTATGATCGATGCTGGTCAAATGTACGATCCTTCTAACCAGGGCGAAGCATCGAAAGATTATCTTCAGTCCGGAGGCGGGTTTTGCTTGGATGAAGATGAAGAGAAGGAACCTAATGAGAACGAATCTAGCCCCACAGGAGAAAAGGTCCCTGAAGAGTCTGATGTTCTTGCTGGTGTGAATTCTGGGGTTGAAGAAAATCAAGAAAGTGATCCGTTGGTTATTAGACCAGGATCATTGAATAGGAAGGCAGGTTTGTCTGATAACAAGCTAAACACGAAAGATGCATCGTTAAGAGGTGATTCACCAGACGATATACATAATGATTCCGAAAACTGCAGCTCAAACTTCCTACGTGCAATGCCGAACTTGAGAAGGAAAAAGAGGAAATATTGAGGGCTGTTTTCTGGTAGTTCCATTTATCAACTGCTGCTTTGTGTTCTTTTGCAAAATAGAAGGTGCTCGCTTCTCCTTCCGATCAATTCAGGTTTAATGTTACTGTGCTTCGAAAATTGGACTGGAATGTGCATAGGATATAGCTTCGTTTCAAGTCTTTTTTAGGTCCTTAGATTATTACCCTTTGACTTTAGTTGCTCCTCTGTTGATTTTGGCCTCTTATAATGCGCTATATCCGGTTGGTAGGTATTGTTAATGTTCTGCTCCAGTTGAATGTATGACGTGTAACATTATCGACCTAATTTTTCTTTTAGTTGTTCGATTCATGCCACGTCTTAATTACATTCAATTAGAGCAGAGTGTATTTTACCTACACCAGATATAATACACTAATTATATTTTACACCACATATTTTACATATACCGATATTGAGTGTGTGGAAGATGGCATACCAAGAGTGTTCGATGGCAAAAACTTATATGTCTCCGTTGCATGGATCTATTTATATGCAACGGGTAGGATAATTTTACCCGGTCAAAAATGTATTACTTTTATGCTAAAAGGTATTACTTAATTGGCAAAAAATATTATTTGTTTTAATAAATTTATGAATGAAATTATAACTTTGGATTGATACTTTTATTAAAAATAGTAATACTTTTTCGATTGATACATTTTTACAAAAAAAGTAATACTTTTTAGAGAAAAATTAATATCTTTTTTAAAATTGGATTTGGGTTAACCCGTTGCACCTAAGAAGATTCATGCAATAGGGGCACATAAGTGTTACTGGTGTTCGATTGGTGCATGATCTAACAAGCCCTAGTTCAGATATTGTAGGTACCACTAGTATATAATTTCCATATTTGTGAGAACACATTCCTTTTTTTACTCACTGAACTCTGCTTCAATTCCATGTGGCGATTTTATATTGCCAAAAGAAGAAAGAAAAGGAAAAGAATAAACATAAATGTATTTGAATAATAAATCTTCAAACCTAACTCTATCCAACTTGTTGAACTTTGAATAAGTGGTCGAGTTTTCTTGTAGTTATTATCAAAATGTCAATGTTAGATGAGCAATAATTTATTGCCAAACGCAATTTATGGTTGTGTATATATATATTGTGTAGTTTATCCACTATTTAAATACATATATTCACACACATTCATATGTATCTGTGTAAATGTACGGCAAATAAAACACATGGTGTATATCACATGATGTAGCATCTCGAAGATCGTGGCGCAGGGAAGCGAACATTCATTTCCTCTAAAATAACCTTTTAAAAATAAATTTGACCAACTTCTTTTTATTTTATTTAAGTCTTATTTCAGTTATTTTTAAATATAATTTGAAATCAAAATAAGAGAAATATCGATATAAACATAACTTGAGAAAATAATAGGAAAGAAGAAAATACGAGTAGCAGCTAGTAATCACAAAAAATCAAGGTTGTAGAAGTCGCATATGTCTGGTTAGGTGGAGAATAATCGGAAAATAAACGTAAATGTCAATATGGGCATATTGTCTAGTCGGGATTAATCGGAGCTAGTCGAAAATTTTTGCTAACAGAGGAAAAAAAAAAAAAAGCAAATATTTACAACACATTCATTGCAAATGAGGACGTGCACTCCCCATATGATTTAAGAAAGAAAAAGAAAATAAATCAGGTTATAAAATCAGAATGAGAATAAATTGAAAAAGAAAAAAAACGAAAATATCATGTACATGTGGGCCGGTGAGAGTGGTCACTGTCAGTTGCTATTAATTGCTATCCCTCCGATTTTCTTTGTGAAAAGCAAAACAATTTAACAGAAATGTGCCAAATTATATAAATGATTCTGCGCCAAGATATTTATAATCGAAACGTGTGGTAAATCCATATACATGGGGTCATCTTCACCAACATTACGCCAGCAGAGGATGGGAGAAATAATGCCTGCTACTATAATATGCTCATTGCGTTTGTGATTTTTTAGAGAGAGAGAAAGAGATGGCGAGGGAGAGGAACTACTGTTTCCGTGAAGTGCTGCCGTTCACGGCGCTGCTGTCGGTGGAATGCACCAACGTCGGTATGAATACTCTCTACAAAGCCGCCGTTGCGAAGGGATTAAGCTTCCACGTTTACATGACGTATGGTTACGCCATCTCCGCCCTCATTCTCCTCCCCCTCGCCTTCCTCTTCCACAGGTCAGCCATACACACACTCACACACACAAGTCCGCAGATCTGAAACCTAAAACTCTTATTAACGCTTACTCTAATTCTCTGGAATCAATTCGTTCAATCTAAACTAAATTAATGCAATTGATTGAATTCAAAATTCGAATACAACCTCAAATCAATTTGCTGATTTGCAGGGGAACACGGCTACCTCCGTTTACGATTATCCTTCTGGGAAAATTCTTCATCCTTGGGTTTCTAGGGTACGGTGACAGTTTAATTTCTCTGTTTACACATTATATATATATCGTTCTATATCGACACCTTGTGTAACTACTGGCGGCGGCGGCGGCGCGGTGGTGCAGGTTTATAGGGTCGTACCTGGGGAATTTAGGGATTAAGTACAGCAATCCAACTATGGGATCAGCCATGAGCAATATCGCTCCTGCTTGTACGTTTTTTCTCGCTATTCTTTTCAGGTACTCTGCTCCATCTCCCTTGCTATCTTTGTTCTTCGAAATTACGAATATGGCCTCCCATTCTAGGCAAATGAATTTACATCAAACAGTTACATAAGTGGATTTAAATGTTTATCTATTTAAAGTTAGATAACAAATACAATATTGAGTGTTTTTGGCAACCGTAGCCCCTATCAAATAATTGAATCATTGACCATACAATTCAGATAAAGAATGGCAAGTGTATTACACTGCCCAACACCTTTCAAATGCCCACCTAATGATCCGTCCAGATTCTCTGTTACACTGTGTACGTATAAGTGTATTTCATCTTCTGTAACATTGAATTTAATACATGAGTCGTTTGGTAAATATTCATTTGATAAGAAGAAAAAAAGTATGTGCTAAAATTGTGAAAAATTGAAAAGTATAAGATTCAAATAGTAATTTGGCTAATCAGAATTCACATGTTATCTTCCAAATTCCACAATTCTATCATCTGTCACATCCTTTCTCCATCTACATTAATTCAGGATGGAAAAGCTAAAGCTAAGAAGTATAAGCAGCCAGGCGAAAATCATTGGCGCATTGGTCTCAATAGCAGGTGCTCTTATTGTGGTTCTCTACAATGGCCCAGTGCTGATAACTGGACACAACCAGGAAATAAGATCACCTGATCATTCGTTGTCTAGCGCTCGATCCAATTGGATTGTGGGCGGCGCCTTGAACGCCGGCTGCTATGTTGTCGCCTCCATTTGGTACATTTTCCAGGTAAGCCAGTGTTGCAAACAAGGCTACTTGCCGATCAGATTGATTAAGGTTTTGAATCAGTTTTGGAATGTTTGCAGTGTAAGTTTGTGAGGGAGTATCCTGCAGAGTTCGTGTTGGTGTTTTTCTACTGCTTTTTCGGGTTTGTTTTAGCTCTACCTGTAGGCATTGCATCGGAACCACACTTGAGTTCGTGGAAAATCCCTGCTGATATTCGCTTGATCGCAGTCTTATACTCGGTAAGAGGATGAATTTACATTATGAGTGCAAAGAATTCGACCAATTTAGGTCAAAATGATACAATATTGATGTTTGTAAAAACGTTAAAGTTAGGTCTGCTCTTTATATATGCTTCATATGATCAAGAAATCCACTTTTTCGAGCTTCACAAGACGGTGTTTTTCGACTTAAAACAGGGAATAATCGGGTCGGGGTATGGCATCATGGTCCACACGTGGGGTTTGCACGTGAAAGGGCCTCTTTACGTAGCGATGTTCAGGCCATTGTCGATCGCCATTGCAGCTATTTTGGGCGTCATTTTCCTCAGTGACGATCTCTATCTTGGAAGGTAATATCATCTACAACATGTACATTCATTTCTTCATCATCATCCTTATTATTGGCCTTAACATTATAGACGAGTACAAATCTTGGGAGGGAGGGACGGGTGAAAATCTATTTCAGTCGACTAACTTTAACATTCGAAATCTACAACTATTAGATGCACCATCAAATTTAGAAAGAAAAAAAAAAAACTGTTTTCTTATGGTTATCTTCACAAGTAATTTGTTATGTTTACACTTTACAGCGTGATTGGGTCGGTAATTATTACAATGGGATTTTACACGGTGATATGGGGGAAACATAAAGAAGAAATCAGCGACGACTCAACTGAAAACGGCCTCGACACATCTACTATTGGTGCCGTTGTTCCTCTCCTAAAACATCACCAGAACTCAGACAAGATTGTTAATATTGAGAAATAATTTCATTTAATATGTGAGTCTCAATATAAAGCATATTCAGGAAATTTGCTGCAATGTCAACTTGAATCTCAAGAGGCCCAATAAGCGCCAGAATCTTTATAGAATACTATGTATTTGGATTGGGCTGTCTGTATCTGGCGTAACATTTAGGGCGTGTTTGATTAGTGTTGAGCTCACCCGGATCCGGGTGAGCTCAGTAAATGTGTGTTTGTTTAGGGCCCGATTAGCTCAGCATCCCTCACCCTTTAATTAAATAACCCCTTCCCACTTCCCAATAATAACAATAATAATAAT
>JAUEKW010000008.1:730839-740884 GCA_032274785.1 Ajuga reptans
GCCATCGGGCCCCTCACAAGGAAACTTCTCGAGAAGGAAACATGTCGAGGGGAAGCGGCGGCGGTGCCGGCCGCGGTGGCGGTGCTGGCGGCGGTTCCAGCAGAAGCAGTAAAGAGAGTAAAGCGGGGGCATTTTTCCTGGCTACTTTACTAATGTGGGGAATCTCAGTTCTCTTCGAAATTTTCTTCAGCAAGCGGTCGGAGCTAGTTCCGATCATAATCGGATTCGTCTTCTTCCAATCGGCAAACGTCGTCGTTCGAAATTTCGTCTGGCGTGATCCGCTCTTCGTCAATACGTGCGTTTCCCTCCTCCATTCCTTCATCACCTCTGCATCTGGTTAGCTTCGAATTCGAGCTTGAAATAGGAACTGCGATGAATTTATAGGAAATTTCAGTTGTTTCTGAGTTTAATTTTGTCACGCTGCAATTGAATTGAAGCTCAAATTTTAAATTCGTGGAAAATTATATGGCTGCTAAGTGTTCACTGTTATTACTGTAGGATTTTCTAGTTTTTAGTCAAGTTAGGGGACTTTAATTGATTAGAAATCTCGATTTCCAGTTTTCCTTTTTAAGAATTGAAGGGTTTTTTTGTTGATTTTTTGTTTCCTGAACCAAGTTTGTGTGTGCATTGCAGTGGTAGTAATCTTGCTGAATCAATGGAGAGAAATTGGTGTTGATAAGATGTTTGAACACACACAGTTAGTTGAGGTTACATGGCCATGGGCATACCAAGCTCTTTGCTTTTCATGTGGTTATTTTGCATATGATCAGTGGGACATGTTGCTTCGTCGGTTGTACAGTGGTTGGATCCCTTCAATCCTAGTGCATCACTTGGTACTGCTAGTTTGCTTTACGCTGGCATTGTATCGAAATGTCACCATCAACTATTTAATCCTCACTCTCATCTGCGAGGTAATATTACCAGCTTAGACGCATATTTCATGTCTGTTCGTAGCAATAGGGGCTTCACTTTCTAGAGATGATCTCCTGTAAGACCGTTTTACGGTAAGATGGATGGTCTAATAGTCCAATTGGGTTAAATATGATTGACACGGGCAAATTTAACCTTTTTTCCTATCCGTTTTACCGTTAGACGGTCTTATATGAGTTTTTGCCCACTTTCTAGGTTTTGTAATTTGTTTAACTGTTATATTACCATACCCGGAAACTAGAGAGAATTCATTGTTATGAACTAGGTTATAATCTTGATCAATTTCATTTCAATGTGAAGCAATTTATGGTGCATAAGTAATGCAATGACAAATCAATCAAATGAGAAAAACACTTGTCTTTGTGCTGAAAAGCTTTTAAAGATGCTTTTATCTTTATATGTTTGATTTTATTTTTGATGTGGAACTGAACATTGGATATATAAAGTGCGTGTCATGTCACAAATCTGGCTAACCAATATTGGGCTTCATATCAGGGCTATATAGACACACATACACACACACATATAGTCCTGCTCCCCTACTCACGATGGGCAAAACTTATTGTGTCCACCAGATGATATGTCAAGATCTAATAGAATGCATCTCATCCATAATTTGGGGATGAGACCTTCATACATCAGCGGTGGACACATTAAGTTGTACTGCCGTGGGTAGGGGAACATTTCCGTATTTATATATTGTGATAGTGCCGAGCTTTTAGAGTAGCTAGCTCCACGGGCCTGGCTAGACACTCTGGATCTTAAATTTTACAAGTGATTACATATAATTGCATATACATCCACATATCACTTTTTATTCTTAAGATTTTATACTTGAGGAGGAACCAGGGGGTTGTATGCGAGAATGTCAGATAAATGTTCGAACTACAACACGTATTATTTCTTATTGCAGCATTACGGTTTTCTGTATAAGTGCTGATCTAAAACAAGGTGGATGCATTAGTAAGTGAAAATCATCTTTCAATCTGAGTGCAGTAAATAAAGAAACAGCAACAGATTCTTGTTTATCTTTATCTTTGTGCTGTTCATGATGCTATAATCCTTCCTCAATGCAGCTCCATTCAATATTTCTGCATGTCAGAAAAATTCGCCGGATGGCTGGCGTTCGTGATGCTGATAGCAACATTGTGAAGGCAGAATGGGTTCTTAACTGGTTCACATTTGTGTTTGCAAGATCCATATCTCACATTCTTATCACAGTCAAGCTGGTGAGAGACGCGCCCAAGTTTGAGAAGGGTGTGGAGCTCCCACTTGCTCTCTTTGGGATGGCCGGAATGAATTTGCTCAATATTTTCCTCGGCGTTGATCTTTTTAAAACGTACCGGAGAGAGAGAAAACTCCAGAAGGATTTTCATAACCATGAAGAATGATATATCTCTATAGGTATGTACAAGTTTGCTAATTCTTTCAAATCTTTTGTTGTTGAAGAATGTATGTTCTGCTGTAACATGAATGTACTCTGTTGTATATCACATCACTATGTATGTCTTGCCTTGTGGGGGACTAGAGAGCAAGTAAAAGGTGAAAAAGGACGATGAAAAAAGCTGGAGAATTACAGGTTTAGTGTAAACTGCAGTTGGTACTTCTTCCCACTTTGGGCATTTCAGAGAGAGTGACACATTATATGGGTTCCACATTTCTATTTTTTATTCAAATATAAGTTGTGTCACTCTCTCTCTCCGAAATGCACAGTGGAGTACTCTATTTATTATTAATTTTTTTTTTCAGAAACGATAGAATTTTTTTCACCTCTAGAAAAAGTACATCACGTAGCCAACTGGCCAAATGGTCCATTTGAACTATGAAATAATTCAAATGAGACCAAGGAACCCCAATCGACAATCCCAAGGAGGGTGTCGGGGTTCAAAACCACTCCTAAAATGGAAAAATTCACTCCTACAAGAGGAGACCAACCATTCCAAAAATGGGAAAGCAACAAGCAAGATTCACATCTAGAATTTAATTTGGTACGCAATGATGCAAAGCAACCTACCCACCAAATTTTGTTTCGAAGCGAAAATCATGAAACCAAACAAAAGAAACTGAAAAAATACAAAAACAAACTGAAAAGGCATCTAAATTAACTAAGGAAAAAAAAACATATATATACAGAAATAGAAAAACATCCTCCCCTCTTTTCTGCAAACTGCACCTCTGTCTGCCGGCCACCGCCACCGCCCACCACCTGCCACTCCCAACAACCATGGCCACCAAGGACCACCAGCAGGAAGCAAAAATTCTAGATCCAAAGACATAGAAGATCCACGTCTCATTCACAAGAATACACCCACCAAAACAAACCTTCAAGAGAGATTTCCCATTTTAGAATGGTCGAGAGATCCACCGAAAATGGGGTAAGCATGTGCGCACAAAAGGGGATGGAGAAATGTGAGTAAGGACGGGTGAAACGAAAAAACAGGCATGAATCTATGAGGGACAGTGGGGCCTGGCCGGCAACCATGGTAGTCGCCGGCGACGGACCGAACACCCCGTGTAGCCGCAGAGAAGAGAGGGGGAAGGTTTAAAATTTTAGGGTTTTACTTTGGAGAGAAGAGAGAGTACTCTATTGGACTAGGCTAAATGGACATATTCTGCCCGGGCAGAAATCTGCCTTTTTTTTAAATCAGTTTTTTTTCTTTCTTATTATTCTTATATTTAATTGCTATTACATTAGATTGTTATTGAAAAAAAGACAAAAAAATGATAGTTTAAGTATAAAAAAACACGCCACAAAAAATTGATCATCCAAAATGATGGTTTAACATTTGAATTTTAAAAAATAATAGTTAACAGAAATGATGTCAATAACATATAAAAGTTAATCGCATTTTTGAAAAATAAATCTTAACAAATTCTTTTTTTCTGCTCGGACAAATTTTGCCCGAGCATCATTTTCCTTTTCTATTTTTCAAATTTATATAATTTGATTAAGCAAATGCTTTAAAACATTTAAGTTTATAAGAATTTCTAAATATAGTTAATTGTAATTCTATTTATAGATATGTCGGATTAAAAATACCTTCACTCTTGTTATAGAGTTAACAAAAGTTTTAAAATACTTGTTTCTTTAACTGTTTTTTTAAGATTCTCCTTGTTATTATTAACTTGTCATATGTAATTATATGAGAAAAGAGATGAAAAAGTGGAAGATTACATTTTCAAGAGAAGAGCAACAGGAAAATCAGAGATTTGTTTTTTGTTTACTTTGAAACGAAAGTTTTCATATCATCAAACCTCAAACGAGATACAAATCGTAGCCAAATGGCTATGCCACCCTCTCGGTAACAGGTGAAGTCCAAGAGAAAAAGTGGGAGCACCATTCCATGCAGTATGGGTTCTCCAACGCATGTAAGGCAAGCTTACAAGATGAAACATTTCTATACCTAGCAATAAGACCAAACTTACACAAATCAAACATATAACATAATAAAGTGATGTCTTCGGCTATTGTCAATGAATTCCCCACAAGTCGGGCATGTTCAGAGATTGAGGACGTGAGAAAGATTAATTACGTGAGCATATTTGCCTTTTTATACAATTAATTAATAAATAAGTAAAGAAAAATACAATTCTTAGTGTTTGCTTGGGTTTGGGGGCAAACCCGTTGAGGTTGCCCCAAACCTAAATTTGTGTTTAGCAAAATAGGTTGAGCCCCACATTTTCAATCAATCACAATTCATAATACCACTTTAATCATTATATAATCAACAAATAACAACCTCTTACACATACTACATCACATTTTACAATAAATTATTATTTTCCAAACAATAAACCCTTCTACAGCGACCTAAACAAACACATTTTTTTACATTCATCAGCTACTTTACTTCAATCAACAGTGTCACAGCAGTCTTCAGCCCCAACCAAACACAACACTGTGTTAAAAAGAAAAATACAATTCCCCTTAGATTTCTAAAAAGAAAAAACATTACTGTGTTAACTTTTGTCTGTAATTCTCATTTATATCCTTAATATATAAGAGTTCGCCTCATTAACTATAAAAATTCGTCACAGTACTCTAATATAGTACGAAATTCTAGATCCATCTATGAGGGATTATAATATAGTTAAAAAAGGTTTGCCTCTTACGACGAACTTCTAGATCCATCCCTGGGCGGGTACAGACAGGAATGGGACGCTTCCATTGGTAAGCCTGGCTGATGCTGCATGGACTCGGGGAGAGACGAGCCTAACTTCAACTCAAAACCATGGTCAAGAGTGAAGGTTTGCTCTGATCCCTTTATCTAAGGCCAGCATTGCATCATTACCCGATGTGAGACATTCTCCCTGGGCTTACCAGCCACCAAGAGTCCTCCTCTCTGATCCCAGGGGCTAGATCAATGCATCCTGCATTACTGGCTCTACACAAACTGCATGCAGGGGCACTTACAATTTTAGGACACTAATTATGGCAAACCAGAAAACTATAGATATGTGCAAGCGTATTGAAGGCATTTCCACTTAAATATCCCAATGAGGCCGAAATTGATTACATGTACTGCACGTCAACCCGATATTCAGACCAACAATTTAGAACATTAATTCATAAATTTTCGCACGTTGAGGACAACATAATAGTTGTCCTCAACGTGCGAAGATATTTGAATTATCATCATAAATCGTTATAAACCTCTAATAGTTAGTGTCCTAAAACTGCAATTCACTCATACAAACAGTAGACTTTCTACCTTCGAAAACACAAATCCCTGCACTAATTCTTGAGTCTTGACTATCTTCATGTTCAACTACACTCTTCAACAGAAATAATTCCCAAAAATATTCCTGCTCCTGACTGAGCTTCCATGGTTAGTTGATGGTGACAAAGACGAGGATCGTGGCGAACCCCCATTTACGTTTGCAGCATAGCCATGATTCTCCATTGATATTCTTGACAAACCTGAATCACCACCATTTGGTACGAAAGTTTCATTAGAAGACAACCTCCAAAACTCTCCACGCGCGGTTGAATCCAATGAATCTCTAGAGAACCCTGGGATGCTTGAAGTATCTATCAAGAAATCTTCTAATGTTGCGAGAGATTCTAGCTGCCTTCCGAGGGATGCAATCGTTTTCTGACACTCTGCAAGCTTATCAGCAGCTACAGCTAAATCCTCCTGCAAATGAATGAATGAGAGAGAGAGAGAGAGAGAGAGAGTTCGTTTGACACTGTAAAGGATCCCATGTGTAATAAACCGATGAAAGCTATAGAATTTAAGGCCAACAATCGAGGTATCTTCTATAAGACCGTCTTACAGTAGGACGGATGGTTGAATGGTCAAATATGGGGAAATATGATCAAAACACAGTTTACCTTATTTAACTTAGGAGCATTTAACTATCCGTCTTACCATCAGACAGTCTTACTGAAGTTTTTGCCCAAAAAACCTACCTGCTTTATTTTCAGGTCACTATTCGAGTTCATAGTTTGCTGAAGCTCGGTTTCTTGGATTATTTGTGATAGTTCATTTTCTAATTCTTGGCATTTTATCCTTAGTTCTGCTGATAGCTTTCGTTCTGTCTCGATTTCAGCCTTTAATGAATCAACATTTTCAGAACTCTTCCTTGATTCTTTTTCCATGGTGATAAGCTGAAATTCGAGCGATTCGTTTGCCTCATTTACTGCAGTTAGCTCCTTTTGCACCTTTTCCAACCTAGCTTCAGCTTCTGCCTTTAATGAATCAGCATTTGCAGAAATCGTTCTTGATTCTTCTTCCATGGCGATAAGCTGAAATTCACGCGATCTGTTTGCCTCATTTACTGCATTCAGCTCCTTCTGCACCTCTTCCAACTTGGCTTCAGCTTCTGCCTTTAATGAATCGACATTCGCAGAAATCGTTCTTGATTCGTCTTCCAAGCTGATGAGCTGAAACTCGAGCGATTCTTTTGCCTCATTTACTGCATTGAGCTCCTCTTGCAGTTCTTCCAACCTGGTTTCATCTTCAGCTATCCTACTTTCTGCTTTCTCCAACGAATCTACGGTTTCGTATAAAGCATTTTGAAGTTCTAATTTCTCTGTTTCCATCTTTTCTAACACATTTTCCAAGTCAGCAACTCTCTGAACCATGGAATCAAGCTCACCTCTCAATGAGTTATCAACCGAAACCGATTCTCTACATGAAGATTCAGGCAACGCAGCAAGTCTTTCCATCTCCAGAAAATCGTCCATCATATCAATTTCAACGCCAAGATTCTTAGCCGATGTCTTCTTGAACTCATCATGTTCTGAGATTGACGATGAGGCCCGTGAACCAGAACAGCCCGGTTCACGCCCAATTCCTACAGATTCCAGCCTACGAGCTACAGATTGGAGCCTTCTACACTCCGCCTCAAGCTTCGCAACCTTCTTTATGCTCTCAAGCTGCAACTTGCTAGCAGTTTCTGCTGCTCGTGTGCTTAAATCCCTCTCGATTGACACAACTTCCAACTCCTTACAACGAGAAACGAGCTCTTCTTTCAAAGACGAGTTCTCTTTCTCCATAGCCTCAAGAATAAGGGTAGTAGTATTAGGAGCAGAGTTTTCAGCCTGGAGATCAAGAATACGCTTCTCAAGTTCAGCCTTCATCGATTCCCATTCACTGTTTTTCTCCATTAAAGCATCAGAGACTCGTTTCTCTTGTTCGTCTCTTGCTTGTCTCAGCTGTCTAACGCATTCCTTGAGCGCACTATCCAGATGGCTCGTTTTCACTTCCAATTTCAAGTTCTGCTGCAGTGCAACCTCAAGCTGTTGCTTTAACGAAGCCACTTCATTTTCGGCTTTTTCCCAGCCTGATATGTTAATGTAACACATAGTTAAAGAACATAAAATGCAAAGTTGTGATTTCAACAGATCAGGATAAGTAATTTGACCAAATCTCGCAGAGGTTGATATAAAATAAAAATTGAGATTCGTCACGAACAATTACCAGCAACAGCTTCTTCAGCAACTTTAGCATGCTGCTTAACAATTTCTTCTTTGGCACTCACATTAACAAGAGCAGCAGATAGCTTTTCTGTAAGACTCTTAACAGTTTCCTTCATTTCATCATCAGTTATTGTAGCTTTAGAGGTTACTTCTGGCAACTGCAAATTATCGATCGCAGATTCCTTCATACCTTCCTGCTCCACCGGAAAAAAAAAACAAGATTCTTGATTAGAATCTCTATTCTAAAAGTCCCCGTCTAGTTCCAACTAGACCCTACTTAAGCGCTAGACTGTCATCAACGCCTGCATTTTCCCCCTACTCCTACTTGGCTAATCCCGTCTAGGCCCGCCTTATCCTTGCCTAAGCTCCGATTATATGCTAGATCCCAGTCTACAACTTGAATAACGCCTAGCTTCTTCTAGAACATTGCTTAGAATTATTCCTAATGCCATGGAAGATAAATTTTCGAAGAAATTTACCTGTTCATCAGAGAATTTCTCAGAATGTGAAGAAAATGATTCAGAGCTTTCACTTTCGGGAGCTTTCCTCTTCCATGGCCACTTCCTCTTCTCCATTCTTGTTTCCGAATTAAATGTTGAAAAACATTATAGTATTAGTACAATTTTGGTCTGCATATTTACCACTCATATACATTTGCTCAGAATCATTGAATGCAAATAAAATTACATCAAAATTCAGACAGATAAATAACCAACAAACCACAAATCTACAATTAACCATATACTTCCACATTCATCACCTAAGAAGTAGAAACAGAAGCAGAAGATTCGAATAGTAACATTTAAAAATTAAGACACAAATATGACATCTGGGAGGAAAACAAACCATTCAGAAAAAAAGAAGGAAATTAAAGTAAGATGAATAGAACAGTTGAAGCACCGTTGGTGAAGAAATCAAGAATCCCAGTTCTAAAGATCCAATCTTGGAGCCACCAACGAAGAGTAATCTTCAAACAATTGCTTTTCTTCTGGGTTATCGAATTTGCCATTAATTATGAAGAAATAGTAGAATAATTTGGTTATACTTTTGAGATGATCGAGGCCCAGAGCATGTGACGGTGACTGCATGTGTTTTGCAGAGCGAAGAACGAGAAAACTTTTTAGCTTTTTCAATGTGCCTATTTATTTACTTGTTTTATATTTTCGACATTTATTTTGAAGAAGGTGATCTCAGTCACTCCCGCCCAGAAACAGCAATTATTAAAAGGGGGCAGAATCTATCCTGACAGAAAAAAAAAAATCTTAAAATTTATATTTATAATGTGATTATGCTTTATTTATTGTTGTCAATATTTTTATTAATTATTATTTTTTAAAATTTAATTATTAACTATCATTTTGGATGATTTACTTTTTGTGTCTGTCTTTTTCTTTTTTGCCGCTAAACTATCAATTTTTTAATTTTTTTTCTTCTAAATGTGATCCAATATAATAGTAATTAAATATAAATATAATTACTAATTTAAAAATTAATTAAAAAAGTAAAGGGCAATATACTACCCGGACATATTCTATCCAAAAAGTCGAACACCCTTATTAAAATGGCTTCCTTATTGGTGCTTGCTAATCAAAGTTGAGTGAGTCTTGCGTGTGGCGGTCACACAGTGTGACAGCGTGTGACGGAATATATTTTTACAGAAAAAAAAATGATACTTTTACCAAAAAATGTGATACTTTAAAAATACTGATATTTTTGCAAATAAATGTGATACTTTAGGTATAAAAAGTGATACTTTTTCCATCCCAAAAAGGTGATATTTTTATTTAATAACAGTGATACTTTTACTACAAAAAAATGATACTTTTTTCCGGTCACACGGTGATACTTTCGGTACAAAAAAATGATACTTTTATTTAATAACAGTGATATTTTTACTATAAAAAATGATACTTTTTTTCATCACACAACCGTCATACCGTGTGACGGTCCCACACAAGTTTTTGTCATGAAAGTTTGCTTGGTTGGGATACAAGAGAATAGCGTGATATAATTTAAGAGTAGGTCTCATGTGCACTTGGTGCACAATAAGGTTATTGTGCACTCCCTTTTAAATTGAGATATTATATATAAATAAAAGCCGTATTTATTACACAAAAATCGGTCGTGGCCTGGTGGTGAGGCACGTGACTGAAACTTGCCAGGTCGCGTGTTCGAATTCCGTTCTACGCA
>JAUEKW010000008.1:760346-772750 GCA_032274785.1 Ajuga reptans
GTTTATATTTACTTTTATGTCGTTTAGCTTAACTATCATCTCTTATTTTCGTTTGGCCTAAATATCTCAAAAGTGCTAAAGCCGGTTCTCACTGACAATCCTCCATGTGGATACGATAATCTTTTATACTACCTCTGTCAAGGGTTGTACGCATGCAACCCGGAAAGCATTATAATCACATCGATTTGGAGCATTTTCCACGACAAGTTCAGAAATCCAATACATCCACATTAAGTACTAATCTGTATGGATGAATTAGTTCTAATTGGGACTTTCCATAAGGCGTTTGCATAAAATTTGGCATCTGGGTTCTCCTTCTTGTTCCTGCAGGATGACCTGTCTTGTCACCTGCCCTGAAGTCTCCAACATGTGGCATGTTGATGTCATGTGGTAGATCGTGGGATCCAATACTCTCTGCCGCATGTGGTGGAGCTTAAGGTGTATTCCCCACCAGGACTATTTGTTATTCATTCTGCATTTTCAGATCTACAAGACCTAATCCTACGAAGGATTCTGCAAGGTCGTGTAAATCTTCAAAATTGATCCTATCCATTAGCTAGGATACTTCTCTTTTAGAAAAGCTATCATCTTTTCTGTATCGGTCAACGTACTTTTGACTTCGGTATCTTTCCCCTTTTGGTGTAGCAGAGGTTCTGTACCGAAAGACAGCAACGTTTTCTTTGACGTTCCTGGTTTAATTTCTAGGACGGTCAATCTCTTCTGAACATCCTTGAGGATTTCAAGGATTTTCTCCTGGTTGTCGAGAAGGTTCTCACCATAATACTGGATAGTCTTCTGGACCTCCCTAAGATTTGCGATCTTAGATTTATCCTCACAAATTTCCTCCCAAGTTGGTCCCTTCTAAAAGTATTCTTTCCTCCAAGACAAAATATGGAATGATAAGTATTCTTTGTATATATATAAATATGAGTAGAGAGTAATTTATACAAAACACTGTATGTCGCCTTATCCATAGGCGACTTTGCCTAATTTTCTAAAAGTCTTAAATAGTACCCTATCAATTCAAAGTTTTTTGAACAGTACCTTCTTTGATTAATATTCCCCTTAAGGTAGATGGTGCACACCATCACATAATGTGTGACACATAATATACTTAGAAAAATCAATGGCCAATATATATATATATATATATATATATATATTTTTTTTTTAAATTATCTCAAAATGTTCTAGATATTAATTACATCCTATGGTACGCAGGCACTCGGTGTAGCCGTACAACCTAACCATGGGATGGTGCGGTCCAAACGACCCTTCCTAGGCCGACCCGAAAAGAAAACACTTTTGCACATCCTCATGTACTCGAACATACAACACATTATGTCTTAAAACAATCATCTCATAGTAATGTTTAGTGACAAGAAGACATATACAGAGGAGAACCGTAGAGAAGCTCATGTTATAAAGATGCAATAACACACATTGATCTTCTGCTGGAAAAAGCATTAGCCTGCAGCTCCTTCATTCATTGGATAATTTGATCGAACACATCTGACCAAGTTATGACTTATCCCTGCCTTGATAATTGGCATTCAGTGACATCTCGATTTCTTCAAGAGATCGCCCTTTAGTTTCGACTATAAAAGAGTAAGCAAATGCAGCTGCTAGCAATGAAACGCCACCAAAACTCGCATAAACTGGAGCAACACCGTATTTCTCAACCAATTCAAGGAAAAACAGACCCACCAAGAAGTTGAACACCTGAGGTCACCACAAATTTAGTACAATTCTAATTTCGTGTTCAGGACTTTGATGATTTTAACGGGCTTTAATGTTGTTTAATCCAGATGTGAGAAAGTCTATATGATTAAGCTCCCCTTTTCTTTTGATCAAATTGTTTTTACTCGAGGTCAAAAGTGAGATTTTATATCTTAATTTGGAAGGCGTAAGAATTTTGTGTACATACCCAGTGAACAGAGAAACTGAAGCTCAAGATTTTGGCTCGTGCTCTGCTGCTGCTAAGCTCTGGTATTATAAGCCCAGTAACGGGTCCAGCTCCTATAGCAAAGGTAAATATGTACCTATAAACAATGTCAAAACATGAAAAGCATTCTCAACCAAGTATGTTACCAGAAGTCATCAAGCTACTGAATTTTGAAAGTTATCAAATAAAGCAGCATAACGTTTTGATGGAAATTGATCAAGAATATTGATTTCAATAAAAAATCCTTGCCACCAAAAAGAAGTGGAACTGCATATGCAAATTTTAGTTAATAATACTCCTTACTTCCATGTATCTTATCACGAGACATAAATATCAAGAAATACTGATATACTCGGCAATCTATATATGAAATATTATGAAAGAAGATCCGTAAGATTCTTTCTTCCTTTTCTTATATGTATAAAAGAAGGGCACAGCTATTCGCACCCCAGAACTTGCTGAATAGTGGACACACCCAAAAAAGTGTTTGGTCAGTTGGCCGAACAAATATGTCTGTTTCGTCAGAGCTCATGATCAAACACCCTTATATTTTTAAAAAGCGTTTGATCAACAATGGTTGAACAGCCCAAAAATATTTAGAAGGTGGGGGTGTTTGTAGTCCCACCCATAGAAGAATTCAAGTAGATAAGAAATGACACGAGACGAAGATTACATGAAGGAAATAAGTGCATAGATAGAATATTATATAAAAAATAATTTCTTTACTAATGGCAAGATGTTACTAGACATACATGATAGTCCCCAATATTGATAAGTTGCTGCTGATCTCTGTGTCAATCGGAAAGCTGATGGCACCAACTATGAGAAACATAGATACAGCCTGCAAAATATAGATAAGCACGTAAAATAACTACAGCTATGAACAACCCAATAACTATTTGACGTCTTTATCGAGTTCTGAAAATATCAGCTAAACACACAATATTCAGGTGGGTTGCAGAATTATGTTTAATTTTCACATCTCGTGTAGAATACTCACCATTCCCAGGTAACTTCCAATCAAAAGAACTTGCCTCCCTTGCCTGTCCATCAAGTATGATGCACAGAGTGCACCTGAAAATTAGCAAACATCGGATAATGAGACCTTCACAAGTAAGAGTAAATAAATAATATAAATATGTACATTAGATAGTTTCGAGACCTGCAAAGTTGGTAAATCCAACATATAAGCTTGCTAAAGCACCGCTAGTGATTCCAACATCTTGAAATGTCAAAGACGAGAAATAGAGAACTCCGTTAATGCCAGCAAATTGTTGTAATATGAAAAGTGCACCTCCAATCAATGCAACTGCAGCCACAGACAGAAAATGTACCGAGTACTACTTTAGCCTAAACGGGAGATGTCAATGCTAAAATAAGAGGGCCAACTCAAAAGTGTAATTTGCAGTCATCCAAATTTTTAACTGTTTTATTTTTTTGTTGCAAATATATCATGATACCTAAAACCTAATAGCATGCCAATGAAGTACTATATTAAGCTTTTCTTTATAAGTAAAAGAAGCAGTGCCATTGTGCTAATGAATCACCATATGCATTCAAGCTCCACAACCACAAACATTTGTAGATAAAGAAAAAGAAAAATACACCTTGATACCACCTCTAGAGTGAGGCTCCTCCAGTAGATCCAGCCAACTGCTATCCAAATCAGCACCATCGTTCCTAATGACAGACTGGAATTCTTCGATGGCTTTATCAACTTCAGAAGGGCCCCAGAGGTTACTTATAACGTTTCTAGCATCGTCAACTCTGCCTGCCTACAGAGTTCCTCAAGAAATACAAAATCATGAGTAGAAGAAAGAGGCATCTATATATAAACCGCAAAGAGAAATTATATCATACTTTACATAGCCAGCGTGGGCTATCAACTGCAAATTGCATGCCGAGGGCAAGAAAAATCCCAGGTATACTAGCAATGTATAATATAGTTCTCCACCTGATAATCACAGTACAAATCTCAGCACCAGATTATTGAAATATTATCATGAAGCTGCTTATATATGATTACTGGGAATAGATGGGACAAGGGAAAAACAGTTATCAAGACGAGCATGATTTAATGAGAAAGAAATCTAAAAGTATAGAATACAATCTAAACCAGTAAACTCCCTCAATTAAGAAGCTGAAGTATGAGGAACTATTTAAACAATGGGGAGTACCTGAACTCTCTATTTGAAAATTTTCAGTTATATCCCTCTTCCATTATGGGCATTAGATATGTTAACTGTCCCACTGAAATACATGTTCCCCTTGCTTTATTATTTTAGGTAGAAGAATGGCCATATGCTTATTCGTTAATGGACAAGGAAGATACATGTATTTTAAAAGGTCAATTGATTAACTTGACTTATTGTGTCAAATGCAAAGAGTAATGGGTTAATTGGTGATGCAGCGCTGTTACCACTTCTTTTCTTGTAACTACTCATGTATTAGTTCAGTATCCTTTTCCATATGGTACAACATTGATTACCGAAAGACAATATTAATGGAGATGACCATGAAAGAATAAAATCCATAAGAACTGTTCTGTCTTGGTCCTTGAATCGTAACTGGTGTACATCAACAAGATGATTCTCTGTGTTGTGAGTGTGAGCACGCGCAAGCGTGTCATATACTTCTGGATGTAAGCATGCACGTTATAAATGCATCCTCATGTATACATCATCCATTTCATAAAAAATGGGGGAAGCAAAATAACTAGAACACTACAAATTTCAGCTATTTTGGTTAAACAAAAATTCAAGAATGTATTGTACACCTAATCAAATTTGAATAATATTTTGAGAAACTTAAATTCTATTAAGAAACAAATTACTCAACAAACCTGGACAAAACCATATCGAGATTCTGATTGGGAAAAACATTATATGAATTTTGGTTTGATGAGTAAATTCATCAAATACTGCTGGAATTCCAGTAAGTTCACCCAAAGAGAAAGAAATAGGGAAACAAATATAAAAGGAAAAAAAAAAAAAAATCAGCTAGAATGAAAAAATAAAATAAAAAAGCATCACCTATCCAGGTTGATAAAAAGTACGTATTCTAATGGTGAATATGAAGGTCATCACAGAGTTACTCATATTGTAAATTAACTATAATCTGCAAAGAAAGTAATGCTAATTGGGATTAAAACAATAGTTACCAATTACCCCTCTTTAATCAAGGGAATAGGTTTTTTTATTTTATTTTTAATCAAGGGAATAGTTACACAAGAAGTTAAACATGATTTATCAAATAGAAAATCTAAAGTCCTCTTGAAATCCAAATCATAGTGGATTAAATCAAAAGCAGCTCAGCAAACTCCCATCATTTTCGAGTCAAGTGAACTTTTGGAATCCATTACAATTCTTTAAGTTTAATACCCCCATAAGGAATATTATGAAAACCGACCACAATGGACATAAGAGTAATTTCTCAAATACCTCTTTTGAAAATTCCGTGATAATTTTTTTAAACCTCCGTGATATTTAATTAACTCAGTCAGTGCATTTGATTGCGCTAAAGTTAACGAAGCTGTAAGAGCCCCATCTCAACCCAAAACCACAAATATGTTACCAAATAAAGATTCTTGCATTCTGAATTGGTTTTCTAGCAGCAACAGAGAAGCATATGTGGAAAATGCTTACCAGTGGGGATCATTTTCTGAAGGAATCGCTAGAGACAGTGAAGCTATAATTCCAAGACACGTGCCAATCTGGGAAAAGGTCCCCAGTAAACCCCTAAATTTTGTTGGGGCGACCTACAAAGCAGTGCGGAAGTTAATAGGAAAGGTGACAGTTGATGGTAAAGCCTCAAGATCTGCTCGGCAAAAGGACCTCAAATCTTTCGTACAAAAAAGAGGAAGCAAGAAAACTTGCACAAAAATAATGTGTTTGTAGATAGCAAATTATAGAAAAAACACTCTGCAAATAGTTTATGTAGTAGACTCCACAAGGTACACAATATCTTAGCTATTAACATTACCTCTGAAATATAAATAGGAACAAGAACTGTGTTCACCCCAATACCGAGGCCAACTAGGAATCTTCCGTAGAGTATTTCGTCCAAGGAGTGCGCTTGAGCACTGCCCAAATGATTCAAATATCAAACTAGAGAAACAGGAAAAATAATGTTCGACCACATATGAAAATCTATAACTAGAATTCCACATCAAAGAATAAGAACTACAACACATTCTGAAAGATTCAGTTACATTAATCCCTAATGCTTGCGGTGGAATTCAGGTTGTTATTCTGCCCCAAAAAAATCACAACCCACAATATTATTTTCTGAAAGATTTCATGCATCAAAGATATATCTTGTAGGTTTTTGTTCGTTAGTGACATGATATAACCTGCATTTCACATCAAAGAATAACAAGATATAGTTTGCAATTATTCTCCCCCAAGGCATTACTTTTTAAGCTTACGCTCATCCTCATTAATTGGATATTTAAAGTATCATTGGGCATTAAATTACTCTTATGGTGCATATATCAAAAGCCTATTATAAATGGCTTTCATGAAATTGGGAGTTCAAGAAAGTTGTTTGCTCATAATGCGCTAATTCTGTCTAACATATATGCACATAAAAATGGTCTAAGAAATTTTATGAGTCCGTCTAATTCCATTGAGACGTTTTGCTTTCTGCGACTCTCGGAGAAGAGTTTAATACAGTAACAAGAACTTTACAGATAAAATGTAGTCAGCTGGAATTTTAGTTTTGACAAACTCTTGAAGTTCCTTTTAGTTTTCTTTATCCAGAATCGAGTGTGTTTGGTTGCCTAAAAGTATGATTTCTTGCGGTCTTTCTCAAGGTTATTCTCGCCATGAAGAAATATCAATGACCTGCTTCAAGTTTTAGCATGAAAGCAGACATTTATGAATTACTCAAGAAATACTTGCCTTCATTTTCCCATTAGCATTTAACCTGTAATGTTCCTTCTAAACAAAAAACAAATACCAGCATTCTGATTTTGTGGTATAAATAGCCATAATATTTACATATTGAGACATTTTTAGAAACAATTGCATAAGATCTTGTTACTGAAATTGGAAACCGCATGTCCCTATGGCAATTTATGGAACATTTAGTTAATAATAATTCCAGAAAAACGAGGTGTGTAAGAAACGCTCTATTCAACAGACAACTTTCCCGAACAACTAACCTTACAATAGCACCCAGTATGAGGGGTATAGTGTCAAGTTGAAAGGTGCGGCGACAACCAAGTTTATCAACAAGTGAACCACAGCTTATGCTTCCAATAAATGCACCACCTATGAATATGCTAACCACAAGTCCCTCAAGAAAGGAATTCCCTTCGAAACCAAGCTCTTTGGCAATAGAAACAATAGGACCATTCATTACACTGCACCATGATGAAAGCACAGAACATCCAATTACGCTAATTACCCAAGTTTGAGATAATATATTTACAAAAATTAGATGCATTCGTGCTCCACCGAGCTTAATTCTCATCTAGAGCTCAGATTGGCTCTTATGTAATGCTCACTAAAAACAAGCTGTTCCAACATATGTAAAGACTAATCACATACATTGGTACACCATTATACGCACCGCATACTCTTATTCGATCAAAACATTGAAAAAAGGGGCTAAAAACAACAATAGCTTACCCAATATGATAACCGAAGAGAAAATTGGACATGGAAGCAGTCAAGACATGAGGGAACGTAGGTAACCACCCAAATTCAACCTCTTCACTATCGCCCTTTTCAGTTATCGATTTATCTTCATAATCTGAACATTCAAAACACAATACATTAAAGAAGAAGAAGATAAGCAGAATCGAAATGCGAAATAACACTAGAACATCGATTGACCTGGGTTATTATTGTTCTGGGGATCCAATTCAGGAGGCTGCTGCTGTTTTTGAGCAGTAATTCTGAAATTCTTGCAAGAAACTGAATTGGAAAATGGATTGTTGGATTTGTTTGATAAAATGATGGAGGGGTGGAGTGATACTGTGGGGTAGCATTTTGGGGTGAAAAGCAGTGAAGTAGCTTCCAGCATATGGATCATTGATGAAATTTGAGGAATTGCACCGTAGAGACGCTGTTGTTATACTTATACCCGATCACTCTGTCAATTTCAAGCTCAAACTAGCCAACTCTTCTTCCATCTTCCCCCTACTGCAATAGATATTGTTAAATTTGCTTTTTTGTTTTCCCTAAATCAAATGCTTGCTTAAATTCGCCTAAGGGAAGATTAAGTACACGACATCTTTTTCTGGGTTAGTTTGTGGATCAGATATCCTATTTCAAATCGTGTTTCATCTTATATTCCATAACATCTATTACTTGATATGTGTATATTTATGATGTCATTTTGTATATGCAGCATGTAGTGAATGTTATGGAATACAAGATGGAACAGAATTTGAAATAGAGAATCTCATCCGGTGTCCAACCGGTTATAGGTGAGGTTAGTCTATCTCGTTTTTTTTCGCAACATAGTTGTGGAGAGATAGTACTTCTTTGCTACTCTCTTATCTTATTTAATTTTTTCAACATTCTAAAGGTACAATTTTTTTAAAATTTTAAATTTATTTTTTATTTGCAATTAGATAAAAAATGATCATTTTTTTTTAGTATTTATCTGATACGGATATCGAATATTTTGATATTGTGATTAGATTTAAATATCTAGTGTGGGCTAACTATTTATATTAGAAATGAGTTGCAAACAAAAAATCATTAATAAAATTATATAATTTAATAATATTTTATTTAACAAAAGATAAAATATTTTATTTTATTTTATTATTTATTTTGTTTTTTTTTTATAAAAAATATATTTCAAATCGTATATAACGGAAAATTCTAGTAGTACTAATAAAAAAGGAAAGGAAAAGATATATTGGTGACTTATTAGTCTTTCCGTAAGCTGTAAATAAGCCTAATGTGATATTATTGACTGAAGTAAAGTAATTGAGGAATATAAAAAGAGTGTGTTTATTTGGGTGGTTATAAAAAGTTTGCTCTCAACCCCTTTAAACAAACATATGGATGGGTTTGTGCATTCCTCAACCGGTTTGCCCACAAACCCATCCAAACACATGACTTTGTATTCAGTTTGAGAGTCAATGTAAGGCAACCTATGACTTTTAGCAAGAGAACATGCAACACAAGGTTTGGAAAAGGTAGTATTTATTTCAAAAGGAACACTACAATCAGAAAGAGCAATTTTAACAATTTCATTGCTGTTGTGACCTAATCTCTTATGCCACAACTCTAAGCTTTTGCTATCTTTCATTGCAATACTACAGACTTTTGAATTAGAAACAGAAACATGAGGTAAAATGGAGGAAACTCCTTGATTAAATCTGGAACTTTTACTGGAAGGGTCATGATAAAGAGTGAACTTGTACAATCCATCTTCAAGAGTACCTCTGAGCAGGATATCCTGAGTGGTTTGATCCTTGACAAGACAAATGGAAGGGTGAAATTCAAAAAAGACATTGTTATCATGAGTAAATTGAGACACACTTAAGAGATTCTTAGTAATGTTAGGAACATGTAAGAGATTTTTAAGAATAAAGGATTTTGAATGTAAAGAAGACTTTAAGAAAGCATTTCCAATATGAGTAATGTGCTCACCTGCACCATTTCCCATTTGAACTTTGCTTGTACCTTGATATTCACTTGCAAGGCTGAGATTGCTCATATCATTTGACACATGGTTTGATGCTCCAGTATCAGGATACCAGCTATGCTCACTACTGCTTTCTTGTCCAAAGGAGTAAGGATACTGAGTTAGGTTCACAGAGGCATTTCTGTTTCCAAATTGCTGCTGTTGAACACTTTGTTGTCTTGTGGGGGTATTGTTGTCTGGATTATGCCAACAGATGTCAATGGTGTGGCCAATATACCCACAGTACTTGCAAGTGGGTCTATTTCCAGCAGATTTGCCTCCCCTTCCTCTAAAACCACCTCTGGTCTGAACTTGTTGAGTTCTTCCTCTAGCTTGGTATTGTTGACCTCCTCTTCCTCTGAAACTTCCTGTGTTGAACTTTTTCTGGAAGTTTTGATGGCCTCCTCTTGTGACAGAGTTCACACTCAACTGAGAGCCATCAGTGTTAACAGGTTGAGTTTGACTTTGATTGATTTCCAGCCTTGATTCATATGAGAGGAGCAATGACTGTAATTCAGTGACAGAAACTTCTCCAGCTCTTGAAGTGACACTCACCATGACAGAATCATAGCTTGGTCCAAGCCCTGAGAGAATGTGCATAACCTTGTCATCTTCTTGCATTTTCTGTCCTGCAGAGGCCAAGAGATCAAAGCAATTTTTCATTTTTCCCAAATACTCTCTCATGGTAGAGTTTTCCTTTTTTGGTGTTTTGGAGCTGTATTTTGTATTGCATCAATTTTGCTTTTGTTTGACTAGCAAAACTAGTCTCCAAGGTGCTCCATATCTCATATGCTGAGTCAAGCCCAACCATTAAGGATAACACACTTTCACTCAAGGAAGAAAGAATCCAAGAGGCCAGCAGCTGATCTTGCCTTTCCCACACATTATATTCTGGATTGTGAACTTCTTCTGTTGTCCCTTCTTTGGTAATGGTTTTTGAGGGACGTTTTTCTTCTGACTGGATAAAAGACAGCAGGCCATAGCCTCGAATAGCTGTGAAGACTTGTTGTTTCCATGTCAGAAAGTTTGTTTCTTCTAGCTTGACAGAGACAAATTGGTTTTGGGGTTGGATGATTTGGAACTGTGTGGGAGTAGCAGCTGTAGAACCAGCTGTATCTGTGGTTGAGGTTTCAACCATTTTTAAGGGATTTTTTGGATGTTATATGGAGGAGAAGGAGAGATTTTAGAGCCAGGAAAATCCTGCTCTGATACCATGACAAAAACTGAGCATGAAAGCAAGCAAAGTAATAACCATTGTATAAAGGAAAGTTTACTGTTTCATTGAACAAGCAAGTGTGTTTTTCGATGATATTACAATGTAGCCTTCTATGCTATATATAGAATCAACACAGAGACTATCAAACAACAAACATTAACTACACACTGATCTACAAGTACATATAGGAGTCAAACTACGGCCTTGCACAATAAATGATGCTGTCCTCTTTCTTCAGACTTTGGCCTTTTATAGTTGTTGCTTCACAACGGCTATCTTGCTTATTTTCTTTGGCAACAAGTAAGACTTCTGCATAGGTGAGTTTCCTTGACACATCACCCTTTGCTTTGACAGCTGTCTTGACAACAGGGCATGTTGCATGATTTGCATGGGAAGGTTTTCCAACATCGTTAAATTGCAAGATTGTTTTTTACTTGTTTGTATGCTTTCTGCAGCATTGATCGTATGTGCTTTTTCCGGCATGTGTCCATGCTTTGTTTCGTTATGGTGATCTTTCATTCCTTTTTAGCATTTTACCTGTTTAGTCTATTCTCAGTGCCATAGGAGCATTTATTCTTTCTGCACTAAGAAATCTGGTATGTTGATGACGGTTTTATTTTCCACCGCGTATTATTGCAGATATTTGCATGATGTGATCTACATTACATGTTTCGTCCAGCTCACTTCCATCATTTCGGAAAAATTCTAGTACATATACTTGGTAGTAAGTTTTTTATCCATCTCCATCTACAAAGAAACCCGGGGGGGGGGGGGGTCCTGACTCACTTATGCCGTAAACTTTCTGTAGAAAATATTTGGGTGCTATATGCTAGATTTGGACAGAATATTTTAACGCTGTTTCCTACCGTTCTTTAAGAACTGTGGTCCTGAATCAGTTTCTCAAGAGATTACTTCTGGTTTTGATTTTCACTGTAGTTCCTAACACAAGAAATCGAAGTTCTTGTTAGAGCATGCAGTCATGCACTATCAAATCTACTAATACTATTATAGAAAGGGCCAAAGGGGTTTCATGGTAAGTGATTGAGGGACTTCTAGAAGTCCGCAGGATACTACCGGACACAGTTTCAAAATACGAGAACAGAATAAAAATGGACTCAACCAGAATTAAAGTAGTTGAAAGCATGTCAAGGAAGTGATATGGAAGTAACAGAACTTCACAGCAATTTCCCATCTCAAGTTTATCGTTCGGGTCTTGCTCTATTCTTATCCTTGACAGGGAATCATGTTTTACCAAGATGCCTGGATCGTGCTTTTACTAAAAAACTATTAAGCTGAGTAAAACTGACACTTGAGATCCTCAAATTTTACTAACCACAGATGTTTCTTTTTATTTTCTAAAATTACTTGAAAATGAAAACTGGAAACTTATCTTATTCTCACTTGAAGTTAAAACAGAGAGAAGAAATGTTTGAGAAATAGATTTTATATATCCTCTGCAAATTTTTGTTTGTTCTTTTTGGTTGTTGGGTATTGGCCCACACATTAACAAATGTATTTATTCCCACGCATGCATTTGTGTTCTCCCACTTTGTCCTTTTGTCTCTTTTGTGGGTTATGGGCTCCATGCCTTCT